>CM070033.1:34991036-35006784 GCA_036250615.1 Ptychadena robeensis | reverse complement strand
GTTGGGTGTTGGATGACAAATATTGCCTATGCTGCATTATTATTGCTGCATTTTTGGACAGTATTAGAGGTCATATATGTTTGCCTCAAGTAAATAATACATTCTGCAAATGAATATTGCATATGTACTCTTTTAAGCCAGCAGGTGGAGTTGTTGGCTCCTTTTTTAATGTTTAGATCCTTTTTTTATAGAATAAGTTGTTAGGTTACAGATGAATATCTTACACGCCATTTCCTCCTCCTCCTATCTGTTTTGTTCAGTTGGGACTGTATGAGAACTGGTTTTAAAGGAAGACCTAGCAGTGTGCTTTTGCTTCATAAAATCATTGTTATGGTTGCAGGTGGTATTACTTGTGTATTTCTGTATTGTATTGTGTATTATGGAAACATTGTACTTGAAGTGGATCGATTGTTCTCCATGTGCCTCTTCTGGCAGGCGCAGAGACACTTGGGAGATGTCACTGCCTTAATGACACTCCTTTCACTAGCTTTAGAAGTAGCAATGGGAACAATGATCTATCCATCCATCTAGTGACCACTCCCAGTACTACAGGAAAAAGTGTTAGAGACAGGCTGGCAAATCTGCCAATACTATAATTGTGAACTGATAAGCGGTTCTCCACCATTTTGGTGTCTCAGAGGTAAATAGGAGTTAAATTTATTTACCTCTAACCAGAATTTTTCTGTAACACTAACACAGTATTATAGCCCAGGTGCCCAACCTGCGGCCCTTTGGGCATTCTTCAGTGGCCCCCTTGGTTCTCTACTTGCGACCCCAAAACCTGGTAATGTATAGGGCATAGGAACTCACCTGTCCACCGATCCCCCACTGATGCATCTTCACCTAGGATATTGGAAGAGAGAGGGAAAAGAGATGCTGAGCATGCTTACATGAAAGCCAATGGGTGACCCAGGTGGTGCCTGCACAAGTCCCTTGTCTCTCCTCCTCTTCCCTTTCTAAGACGATCCCAGGCAAAGACGTGTTGGTGGAAGGTCAGTGGACAGGTGAGTGCCTATGCTCCCACTATCCCACTAACAAAAAGGGGAATGATTGTATAATATATAATGCAGCACAAAACCTCAGAATAGGGACACATCACCTTTGAATCGAAGGTTATGTGCCCCATAGATATCATCAAAGGTCATGTACCCCAAATATATCATTAAAGGTTAAAGACTTTGATGATATCTATGAGGCACATAATCTTTGATATATGACACAAAATGTGCATTACCGCACTATAGTGTTCCCTAATACTTGAAGTATCATTTAAAACAAGTTATTTAAAAAATAAAGTCTTCTAGCTGCCTGCTGTAATTTTTTATAAAAAATGCTTCTACAAGTGAGTATAAATTGAAAATGTTATGTGCGGCCCTTTAGTGATGCCGAGAGTCACACTCAGTTGCCTACCACTCTATTATAGGCTTGGGAATGTAGTAAGATATTTGTAAACGGAATTCATATCTAATACACAGGGGTGCACATAACTTTCTTAGTGAGCTCCTCAGGTGAGTATGAGGAGATGGTGTTTGGTACTCACCTCATATGTAGGGTGGTCTTTCTCACTGTCTCCCTCATGGCCAGCTTACATAGAAGATAAATAATACCAGAAATAATATACAGTTCCGCCAGAAGTATCTAGAGTTGGGCTGTCTGACCTCCAATTATGATGGTACTGGACCAGTTCAGCAACCACTTGCATTAGCCAGCTGAAGGACGAACTGATTCTTTTTGATGTGTTATAAGCTATCATTTTGAGACCAATAAGGAAAAATATCTTCCCATGATTACAAATTCTAATGCCATTTCCCCACTTACCAATACAATAAACTGGTTTAGCCACTGGGTGTCCTTGCGGAACTGAAAATAATTTCATGGCTCTTGCATGCTTATTAGGTCATGCAGGCATAAAGTTTCAAATACATAGACCTGACTTAGAAACTTGATAATTGTTCCCAACTGTGGTGTAAGTCAAGACTTTTCCCCATAATAAATATGATGGACTCACGAACCTCCCAAAGAGCCCCCTTAGATAACTTAACATAATAAAAAAAAGTAGTGTACTATGTTAAAATACTGAAGTTGAAATCTTTGGGTTCAGATAAGAGAGAATAAAATGGAACGGAGGGATGGATTGGATGGAGAGTTCCCTGCCATAGAAACATCAGGAATCTGCAATTACCCATGTACTCTTATATATATTACAACTAATATCTCCTTTCAGATGTGAATGCTTCGTTGCCGTCTCCTTCCCTTCTTTTCTTTTCTAGAATTTGGGGCCTTTGATGCACTGTGTGAACTACAAACATGGATATCTGAGCCTCAGAAGGGAGCTTACAAATATTTATATGAAGAACCTGGGTGCTTACAACGTGGCAAGCTCAATCTAGAGTAAGTTAAAACTAAAAACTTTGGTGTAACTACAAGTTGGTATTAAGTGATGCCTGGTGAGAGTCCAAGGTTCCACTGTAGGCTGGGTACAGCATTTGACCCAAGTCTATGAATTCGGTGATCCTGTTGAGCATGGGTCATGGATCACTGATACATGGGGATAACAAGATGGACAAAACAGATGATACCACGATTATATTCTATGATTTATCTTCTGATGTATTGCTTTTTTTGTCTATTGTACAGTCCCAAGTAATGGTGGTAGAAAATGCTCGCTACGTGCCCTCAAAAAAATGATGTCAGTGTATGCTGATAATGTTAGGATTGTATTATGCATTTTCAATGGCTTTCCCAAGTTAACACTAATCCCCCAAAGGCAATATCATGTAAAAATACCAGCGACCTAAGACTCCCTTACAATTAATGCTGAACAGTTGTGCCACAGACCCGGACGTGGCTTGGAGAATAAAGTGCTACCTTTGGGACAGCTTTATCCCCATGCATGAAATTGTATGAGCAGATGCTGCTTTTATGTTTCCAAATTGGCACTAGAAAAGAGGAACTGAAAATCTTCACCTTGTCATAAACGGCATGCTTTGTTCTTGGTGACACGCGGTGATATCACCGGCTTGTCAGTAAAATGACAGGATGAATATTAGCACCAGTCAAGAAGTTAGTTGTGCACAAGAGTTACCAGAGCTTACCACACCTATACCCAGGAGCTTTTACAGAAAAAGTTACATTTGATTCAATTTATGACACTGCTGTTCACCTTAGACAAAACATCTTGTCCCCTGGCTCCAAAGAATATAGAAACTAGATTGTGTCGACTAATCAATGTTTCACGGCTACAATAGTCTGTATTTTGCTACACGTCACAGTTCCACAGGAGGATAAGGAAAGGACACAGAGGTCATTGTGTGCATTTACCGCCAGCCGCCGCCACCTTACATCCCTTGCTTAAATTATCAACATCACTTTGAGGGCACTGCAATACAAGTATGCTCCGCCATTCAGGATCGCAGGCCTCACACCAACCTTGCCCCGTGTCAATTGGTTTATCCAAAAATTAAAGCACCGCTTTAACTCGTTCCGCTTGTACATTCACATAAATAGAAGCAGCGTATTCTTATTGTCAGCCACCGACGGAATGCTTGCCAAGGTCAGAAAATAAGCTGGATAGCATTCTTGGCTACTTACAGATGAAAAATGTACGCTTTAAAATACGTTAGATTTTCTCATAAAACCATGACACAATACTGGATCCACTGTGATGAAAGACACTTCTATCCTCCCGACAATATGAGTGGTGTAGCGTTGTAAAGGTTAGATTTGTGGACTGTGGATAATGGAGGAGGATTCAGAAGAACAGAACTGTCAATGATTGTAGGTAAGAACTCCATAACACTGACATGGCACCAGATATCCAACCTGCCACTTGGAAGATTGCCCGCATGTATGTACCAAACACAAATGGCCCCGACCACGCTATCATCATGTTCAGACTAAGGAGATAGAGAGGTAGAGGAGAAGGTTTTCTAAGAGTTCATCATACAGCACATGGGCCAATTATAAGGTGTCTGCAGGGCCTCATATCCCATATTAGAGGCACTAATGTCATATGGAATAGGTCAACGGAGAAGGCTTCTAAACTCCGTCAGACAGCACATGGGGCTAATCTAAGGTGTCTGCATGGGCCCATTTTGCACCTGATAGAGAACGATGTTTGGAAGAGGTTAATGAAGAAGGGCTTAAACTCACCATACAGGCACATGGGGCTAATACTTAGGTTGTCTGCATGGGCCTTGTATATCTTCCACGGATCTGGAAATCTAATGCCTAGGGAAAAGTCAACACAGAAGGCTTTCAAACTCCCTTGAATGGTGTTTTTATGGGCCTCCTGACAACAGTTTGATACCGGATCGTGACTCATCCAATTGTCATGGGGGGACAAGCCAACAATGGTAAAAGGTACATATGTGGCGCTCATTAAGTTCATAGGCATCAGTCAACTTGAGTGATAAATGTCTATAGGGACAAGTCTTATAAACTCACAATCCAGTGCATGAGGCACCTACAATGTCTGCATGAACTCATGCCAACAGTAGATCTTAGCGGCACATAATACAGACATCTACGGCTATGTTTCAATAATTTAGGGGGACCCCTCTGCTAGAGCGTATTGCTTGGTGGGGGGTCCGACGGAGCACAACCTCGGCTCAGCAGATGCTTGTCTCAAGAGGTGAGCCATGCCGCGATGCAGGGCTGAACGTAGTCGAATACGTTTTGAGACCTGCGCATCGGTGGATGTCTAAATACAACAGCCAAAATCATGCGCTCTGTTGGGTTCCCGCCAAGCAATACGCTTAGTGGAGGGGGGTCCCGAAGGATAGTTGCAAAACAGATGAAGTGACAAGCCATCTTGTGTAGCTTACAAGCAAGAGACAAAAGGATCTTTGAAATTGGTGTGTAAACTGTGAGCAGAAAATATGTGGTCCAAAAAAGAGTGGACCAAGGCCAAAATGAGAGTAGAGAGTAGTAGAGTAGAGAGTTCAGGGGGTTTACAAAGGGAGATAGCAAATCTAAGCGGGGTTCCATAGTTGTGTCTGTCAGTGAGATAAGATGTTGAGCAACACTGTACGTGATCCTTTACCTTCCTCACAGAATGTTTCGTTAGATTTTTTACCTCTGAATGGCTTTCATGAAGTGAAAGAATAGTAATGAGCATCATTATATTTTAGAACCATCTGTAACCACTCCTAGCTCGCCGGCAAGACCCTTCTTTCTCACTTTGGCAAGTACCTAACAAAGCATCCTCACAGGGGCCATACATAGGAGTGTAAGTACAGGTACAAAGGTGGAGATGAGGTACCCAGAAAATACAGGATAAGATTAAGCAACTTGCGCATGTCCTACATTTTACTTACCTTAATTCCCTCCCTTTTTCAGTTAAAACAAAGTAAAGGCTTCAAGTACTTTGAGCAAGTCTAAAAAATTGAAGGTGTTGGCAGCTTTTTGTACAAGGGGCATCGGAAAGTCCCAGACGGCTACTGCATCATTACGGTCTTGCATCTCGATTATTAATCCGTGAGGAAATCGCGTGATTGGCCAGTCAAGTTGCTGGGCTTGTCCAACTAACTTGCTGGCTGTGATCGCACGTAGCCACGATTAGACCTGCGAGCAGAATCCCTGAGGATGGCGGGCGGGTCGCAATTATTTTTTCTGATGCAACCATAGAACATGAAATGGAATCGGATTTTGATCGTTTGTGTGGAGCCAAATGAATGGACACCAATTTGTTTTTTTTCTAAGGGCAGGCAATTTTTTAGAAAATGGGGGGGGTGAAGATCGCTAGGTTTAATCGCGACCGATCGCATGAGTAATCAGGGCATTAAAATTGCAGGCGCGAGGCAATAATTCCTATGAGGGACATACTAAGTCTGAGTGGTCACTCACATATTAAAAGGACATAAATATATTAAGCAGCTCTGTACATTTACATGGACTGTGTCCTTCTGGGTCTGTATTTAAATTTGCTGCCTGAAACCATCCATAGTTATTGACCATTACAGGTGGCGTTGTATACGACTAACTTCTTTTGAGAACAGTCTATAGGATCCTGCTACAAAAGACTGCAAAACGTTCAAAGTGGTTGCTTAATACATGGACATGGGGATCACTAGGCTAATCTGGGGAAAAACATGTACAACCCCAGCTTTTCATGATAAACAAGTATGATCTCAGCAAGGAACATTTAGTGTGTGTTCAGGCTTTTACGCAGTAAATGCTGACCTTAAGGATCTGAACTATGCCTGTTAAAGTTGGCACCGGCCTTCTGGAAAACTAAAGTTAAGGGTCAAAATCAAAATAGGACACATGTATCACCTAGTAACTAGGACATGTAATCAGGGAAAATACGCCCTTATCGTGCACAGACAATTAAAAGGCCGCTCAAACAGTGGGGGTCTCCACAAAAATGAAGAAGAACTACTGATTCATTATATTTCTCATATACATTCACACTATTAAATTTCACATATGTTAGTTCCAGTTTTGTAAAGTAGTCCCGTATCCTCCTTACAAACAAATTACCTGATCAATTGAAGATGCAGGGGTGCAATAGTGGTACTCTGGTACTCAAAGAGGCCAAAACAGTCTATGCGTACCTGCATTATTTTACCAAGGCTCATATGTGTAAACAACTTGGAGGAACTCCGTGTCTGGGCGCCGCAGCTAAAATGTTACATGTATACAATTATGTCACTTGGATAACTGCAGGAAAAGTGAATAACTATGAAAAGGGTTGCAGTTAGGGGGGTGAAATGGAAATGGGAATGTAAATAATACTAAAAAAAGAGCTGTAGATGATTATACCCTAACAAAAAAGCTTGAAATTTAACGGTGTTGGAAGATCTGGGAGTGATAGTCAGGAGTAGGCAATAGTAGAGTAAAAATTGAAAGAGAAAAGCACGGTGTGACAGTTGGCATATGCAAAGGATGACATTTGGACTGCAGGGTAGTCGCATGTGGTATGTACTAGAAGGGCATACTACGGAGGTATGAGATCGGGGGGGTCAAATGTGTGTGTACGTGAGAGTTACATGGACCAAAGCCAGCTGGTGACTGTAAGGAGACAGAATGAGGTAATCAAAAAAGGGAGGTCCATCTGCAGCAGAACATTGAGGAGCTGAGCAGAGGACAGTGCGGGAGCCCCCACATATGGGGAGTACCAAACACACCCTGTACTCTGATATCTGAGGCGCCCTCGAAAAAAGGTGCACCTAGTAAATGTACTGGGTTACCAGTTTGTGATGCCGTAGTAATAATCTGCCAGGTGCCACAATAAAGTGTCCCAGGCACCAAACTGGGAAGTCACACAAAAAAAGTAACTGTTGGGTGGTACATAAACAAACAAACTCCTCAGGAACTTTCTTAAACAATATTTACATCCCAACTGACACCAACACATGATGGACCCACACAGCTGTATATATAAGGCGAACAGGTTGCAGGTTCAGCAGAAACTAAGAGGAATGGTGTTTATCCTTACACTTATGCCTGTGGTAGGAGGTGTGAAGGGGAATCACATGAACTAGGATGGGTGGTGATTCACACGCCCACGATGCGATGCTGCCAACGGTGGTGGGGGGTACAGCATGCATTACATGTAGTCTAACTTAGAAGTGACGTGGGGGGTTTTTTTCCTAGGGTCACGTCTCTCTGTAAACAGACCAATGTGTCAACAGAACCTCGCGCATAACGACTCAATGCCATGGACATCCTGCGGTGCTCCAAAACAAGACTAATGGTGCATCCATAGGGGAAAAAACTATGCATGCAAACACAACATTCAATCCAAAGGGCACAGTATGCACCCTAAAAATACAAGCATTTACACCCCCCAAAAAAAAAGAAATACTGAAACAACATAAGAGCATTTAGAAGGCAAGTCATATACCATCTGGAAATATTTAGCATGGTGATACCCCTCATCAGGTCGACATAGCGCGACAAAAGCGGGCAGGCAGAGCGCATAATCTAGGGAGCACTCCCCCATCTCACCCAAATTAGTGTGGGTGGGGGAGCCCCAATGAGGGCACATCGGCACAATGGGCGTGCCTGGCCCCCTAAGGACCATACAAGGAGCCGGACCATGTCCCTCATCAAGCTTTCGTACAACCCCCCATGCTATAGGATCTTTGAAGATTAGTATTTTTTTACATAGTATGAGGAATATGCATGGCAGGGTAAGGGACTGCAGACAATCATCGTAAGGGAACCTGAAACGCCATCATTGTGGCATAAGGCATCAGAGAGGGGCGCTAGAGAGTTCAGGCGCGGGCAATGGAAAACCTGACCTGTCATGGCAGGCTCTGTGAACTAATGGAAAGTATTTTCATTAATTGTGTCCAGGATCTCTGCTACCTGATGTATGAGTCGTTAATGAAGGTGCCTTCTGCATCAGAGATTGAACCGGTATCATTGATTCATAGATAAGAGATCCTGGCAATGTACAGGACAGGTAAGGACTGGACAATAGTCACTGCCAGGGAGGAACCCTGGGTACCCCGAGAATGTCTGATACAACTCATGAACCCTTAAATGCTATGACGCCCCCATGGGGTCAGCCAGTTTGATTTCCGCACGTGCTGAACTGGAATCTTTGTGTGTGTTCTTGAAATAGGTTCCAGGTCTAGTCACTGCCTCAGCTCGGGTGACACGGTCATCCATGTTATCTACAATGCAAGGAGTATCGTTGATCGCCCATTCCCATCTTGGTCTAGTTGTGTCACAATAAAGGGGACCTGCCTGTGCCTCCAGTGACATAACTTCATGGTCAGACCCCGAAGCAGAGAACCCCCAAATTCAAGCCCCGCTACACACATTCATACAAGGAAGTCACTTATGGCGTGCCTACAAGCCGGTTAATGATGCGATCTGTACATGAATAAACACCAAAGCAAGTTTACAGAGAAAACTATTTCCAGTGGAGACTACAAACAAAAAGCTGGATAAACAGAGAACGGCTCAGAGAAGACAGGGGGGGACTGCTACCAGATATAAATCTGCAGATTTCACAGAAGACACATACAATGAAAGGAAAAGAGGAGGAGAGAAAAGGGCAGCAGAAGGTGAATAAGAGAAAGAGAAGGCGTCTAAACAGGTGGTGGTGAAAGAGAAGAGGAAGGGATGAGGAGGAGGAGGGATGAGGGGAGAAAGAGGGGATAGGGGAAAAGGGAGTGAGGAGGTAGAAAGATGGATGAGGCCAGAAGAACGGATAATCAGGGGTGTCCTTACCCTGAATGGATGGGAATCGCATCCCAGCATGAGCACTGAGAGCCTGCTATGTCCAAATGCGGAGAGATCATAAGGGCAACCACCACCCTTATCTTTCAGGAGAACCCTATGTACCCCACCAAGAGTGTCCCGTGCAACCTTGTTGGACCCCTTCACGCAAGGAAAAAACTATGTGTACCCGACAAGTGTCATGGTCAACCTCATTAACCTATCACTGCCAGAAGAACTGTGCTGCCCTAAAGTGTCATGTAAACCTTGCTGACCCTTCCTGGCCAGGGATATCTCCCTGTGTAGACTACAGGTGCCACAGTCGTCCCTAACCCATTATGCCAGGAAAAACATGGTCACGATGCGCCTCCTTAGCCCAATGGCCAGCAGAGAAATCTGTATCCTTACACATGCCATGTACACATCATTGACCCCTAACTGCCAGGGCAGTACTACCTGTCTTCAAGGAATGTAAGGTTCAGTCTCTCTGATCCCTTACTGTTCATGCGGGACATGGCTGCATGCATACAAGTGTCATGGGCAGCCTCTTATTGACCCCTTGCCCGAGGAAACCATGGATTGCTATAAATGTCATGTTCAGCCTTAAACAAAACCCCTTCACTGCCGAAAGAACTATGTAGTGATACAAGTGTCATAAGTTCAGCCTAGATAACCCCTACACTGCCAGGGATATGGTCATGCACCAGTGTCATGGCAGGCCTCAATCACCCCTTCACTGCAGGGAGTACTGCATGACCCCAGGTGTCAGTATCAGCCTCAATACCCCCTTCATGTCGGGATAAGAATGCCACCAAGGTCATGTTCAGCCTCAATACCCTTACTGTCAGAGATAATCATGCCACCAAGGTACCATGGTCCTTCTAGAAACCCTTCCAGGCCAGGAACATGCCCCCAAGTGTCACGGTGAAGCCGAGGATCTTTGCCAGGGAGCAGGGAGTATGAAATCCTGACACATGAGAAGTACAACCTCTGAACCCAGAACAGACATAGTACTAGAGTACAGTCAGCCTCCAGTCATCCCCATTCCCGTTGCTCTCCCGTTTTTGTTGATAGTTTTGAGGTATCTCCATGGACCCCTTACCGTGCAATGATCTGAGTAGCACCCACCTCTTGTTACGGGCTCATCTCGGCTCGGCGTATGGTTCAGCGTGTCACTGGGAAATAACATCGAACTACAATGAAGGCCGTCTCATAGTGACCATCCACCGGCCTGGGCGTCATCCCGATCCCGGGCTCCGGCACACATGGATCATCATCCCGCTGGAGGAGCTCAGCAGGTGATGGGGAGGATTTTAGGGTACACCGAGGGGCGGGGCTGTCACATTCTCCAGCGCAGACCACAGCGCGCTTCATTTAGAGGGGCGGGCGCGTCATTCTCTATCTCCTTCTTTGCAGCAGAATATAAAGTTTCCTCCGCAGGACATTCGGGGTGTCCCCAGTTTATAATCCCGGGGTGACCCCCGGCGACTCCATTTCGCTTTTCGGGATAACAAGGTTTTGGTAATTTTAATAACAAACTTCAGGAAACGCAACGATGAAGAAGGATGATGAGGATAGAGGGAGGGATGAGGATAGAGGGATGGAAGCGTACAGACGGGACCAGAAGGTTTTTGTAATTAACAAATTATGGAACATGTATTTTTCTGCTTACACTTCAAATCCATACCACAGTGAAACCCCCGCCCCCCCACACTCCCCTCCCACACAAAACAAGAGAGAGCAATGCGAGATGCCAACAATGAAACTACAACATGGGCATGCAGATGAACAAGGCGATTCTAATGGCTGAAGCTAAGGACCTTGATTAGATTTATAAATGTATATAGACACGCTGCCCCGACAATGCAAGCATCAATCTCTCTCTGCTTCCTTTCTGATGCAATGATATTAGTGGCTCAGGGGTGCATATAAAATATTTTAGTGAGCTACGCCCCCATATAAGGTGGTCTCCTCCGGGTCCCCTCATGTCCTCTGCATCCGCTTCTGCATGGTAGATTATGCTGCAGATGAACCTCCCTGTACTTGATGATCCTACGATTAGCTCCCTTCCACAGGCCACCAGATGATTGGGGTCAAATATAACTTCACAGCACAACACTTTAACCCCTAGATCTCATTACCTCAGTAGTGTAACCCTGAAAAATTTCTGGGTTATAACTAAAACACCTGCGGCCAAATATATACCTTACAAGCATATTCCAGCTATTAACAGGGATTTCTGTCAGATTTTACACTTCATATGCCTACTCTGAATCACCCAGATATCCACCCATTACAATTTAAATATTTTTTTTTAATTATTACTTACATGCCAGTTGTTAGTACACACATGAGCTTTGTAACAATAATGCAGGTACGCATAGCTAGTTTGGCCCCTTTTGAGTACCAGAGTACCACTTACTAGTATGTGCACTGGAGGATGCTCTAAGCTGGGACCCTCGCCAACTATACATTAACGGGGGTGGGGCGGACAATAGACTGCTGCTGCATGTCTAATGTGGTGTTGATGACGATAGGAGTCCTTAGCTGCATACAATAAAAATCCATTACAAAACGCCAATCCTATGGCTCACTGTTATGACATATGTGTTTAAAATTGTTGTGATTTTTGGTACCAATTTCAGAATTCGATTTCCTTGTAAGTTCTACAACAGCAGCACCTGAGGATCCAGCCGGAGTACGCAGATATGGCAACGTAGAATGAAGGGGGTGCTGTGAACACTTTATCGTCCTCTCATATGAAATATAAAATGTGGGTTACTAGTGTATGGAACCACTAGCATCAGAATAAGGAACTCTATGGAGTAAGATGCTTCTCTGTCATCACACAAATCAGACGTACGATGTCTGGGGGGGGAATAAAAAAAAAAAAAAAAAAAAAAATGGGTCAGGGCATAAAGGTTCCGCCTTGAAGGACATCAGGGGGTTTTGTATGCGTGTCATACACCTACATGATTTATGGGTGTGTTTCATACCCACAAGAGAAATAATTATTGAATATGTTAAACTCCCAGTATCTACTACCTAAAGAAAACTACATATGCCCGGCAAAAAAGAATAAAAAATCATTTAAAGTTCAGGCTGTGCTGCGACGTTCTGAATTGCTATTGTGTTCAATTAGTAATATTGGGGGTAAATCAGTGGTTTCTAAACTGGGGGGGATGAAGGTATACCAGGGGGTGCGGTCCCTAATTATTAAAAGTGTTGAATAGGGAGGGGGCCCATAATGTTATAAAAGAAAGGGGGGGGGGGGGGCTGCAAGGAAAAGTTTGGAAACCACGGGTTAAAAACGTGTGATATAATATGTTGACTAGGATTGTAGGCCCACAAGCTCGATATCCTATTCAATATGGACTCTTAAGCCCCACAACACCTACAAATACATACATTTGTACAATAAACTATTCTACCAAAACCGTGTAATATGAGGACATTTCCAACCTTCCAATCAATATGTATTCTATCAGTGGATCCCAGCCCACATAGTTGTGGTAAGATCTAAAGGAAAATGTTGGATCGATCTGAAGGGTTATGGGGGGCTTTAGGCACTGAAAACTACATCATCCAGAATCTACTGATTGTGTAGGTGACAGATAACTGGGAGGCATACGGTAATTTGATTTGAGTATACTTTGTCAATATATATATATCATGAAAAGGCCCAGCATGGATGCGACCAGCAATACCCTACAGTGCTCTCACAAGTTTTGGAATGAGGGTCCCCTCATAAGTCAAGTTCTCATATGCAGTAAGCAGAATGGTGCCCATGTTGCACTACACCTCAATGTCAACAAATGAACCAATAATAGCAAATATGATGGCTCATATTAAAAAACAAGTTTTATTCACGCGTCTGGCTTGTTCACTCAACACTGTGGTTTGCTTGACGGTCCGTATCTGCGTGGCTACAGCCGCTCCGCCCGCACCAGCAAGCTTTTAGTCGTTTATGCACGCGGATTCGTGCGTTTCAGATGCAGACTCTGGCAGCCCCCGTCTGCATCCTTCAAGAAAACATGGTTTTCAGCCGGACAATGCTCCATCCACACGAGTCCAGTACTCCACAGCGGGCTGGCAAGAAAGGGTATCAAGAAATTAAAAATAATGACATGGAAATCTGTTCACCTTGATCGAACCATGAGAACCTGTGGTCCATATCAAAATGTGTGAGTACAAGGAGGAAAAACAGTACACTATCGGAACAGTGTTGGGAGGCGGTGGTTGCTGCTGCACTCAATGGTGATGGGGAACAGATCAAAACACTGACAGAATCTGGATGGCAGGACTTGAGTGCCTTGCAAAGAAAGGTGGCTATATTGGTCACTGATTGTTTTGTTTTGTTTTGCATGTCAGATAATGTCTATTTGTGAATGTTGAGATGTTAATGGTTTTGTAAAAATAAATACTTGAAATGGGTATAAATTTGTTTTTGGTTAAGGCCTAATAATATGACACAGTATAGTCACCTGGCCCCCCACACAAAGAATCCCCCTAAAATAAGCTAAACTAAAAAACAAACTAAAACTAATTCCAAAATATTCAGCTTTGTATTAATGAGTTTTGTGGGGTTCATTGAGAACATGGTGTTGTTCAATAATAAAAATTATTCCTCAAAAGTACCCACTTGCCTAATAGTTCTGCACCCCTCCATGTATAAGCAGGGGTTTGCACATAACTTTTAGTGAGCTATATAGCTGAGTACCAGGGATGGTGTTTGGTACTCACACACCTAGTGGGTGGATTTCCTCACTGTCCTCTGTGTAACCTCCTCATGGTAATTCTGCTGCCCAGATTGGACCGCCGTTCCTTATGTAGCCTCCGATTAGTGGCTCCATCACAGAGTCACCAGTGGGTTTGGTCAAAATGTAACCTCATTTGATACCCCCAGATCATACCTCCGTAGTACAACCCTGGACATTGTATGGCTTAGTAACTAACCCTGAGACTACCAGCATTCAAAGCAACCTTTCATAGTAATATTCACTTGTCACACAGGCTTTTCTCTTCTAAGATTACCTTACATACCTACTCGACTTTCATCCCCAGATCTTCAACACCCTGTTATTTGGATTATTATTAAATTCCCAATGTCACGGCCCCTAACGCACCTTCATAGGAAATATTCCCTGCAGTTATCCAAGGACAGAAATGTATACAGAAAATTTAGCTGCGGCAGGCACAGAACACGGAGTGCTCCATAGTAGTAGTATGCTATGAGTTTGTAACAAATGCAGTACGCCAGTGGCCCCTTGAGTACCAAGAGTAACGTTATGATGCACCCTGTCTATAAGGTTAGCCATCAATGGCTAGGCTTTTGGCCCCCTAACCCAGCACCATAGCGCATTTTGTCAAAAATAAACAAGTACACTGTTACTCATTACCCGCCCCAGCAAGTATGATTAGCATCCGTTTATGTTAGATTAAGGTTTAGGTTTCGCTCTAAATGTCAGCAGCATGCAGGATCAGTGAGCATGAAATAAATCCCATCGTTTCTCGTGGTAAGCAATAGCTGTTTTTAAAGATGCAATGGGTGACCATAGCAGGCAGAATCCCATCGCTAAATGCAGCACAAATAACCTGTACCAACTAGCCCACAGGCCAAACCCAAGGTCCCAGGTGAAGTCCACTAGAGATATATTATGCTCCATTTTCGGATATGAAGTTGAAATGTCAAAAATCAATTTTTATGTTCGAAACCTTGTAAAAATTACAAGAGAGCAAGTGTGGCAAACTCTGGCAGATGTAGGCATCTATATGTCCAATATCTTGTACGCTGTGGCTCTGCTACCTGATCGCAAGGCCTTGTGTGATGTTTACATTAATATTGCCTGGAATGTGTGGCGGTATACACTACTCTACAGAAGAATGAAAAGATTGCGCTATGGAAGGTCACCATGCTGTGTCTGGGGAGTCAGAGAGCTACCAAACCTTTTCTATTTCTTACATTAAACAAGACGTGTAACTTAAACAATGCATTTACATATGTTAGCAGAGGTGCAAATAAGTGGTACTCTGTACTCAAAAGTGGCAAAACGAGGCTTGGTACCTGCCATAGTGTACCAAAGCTCAGCGTGTACCAACAACTTGGAGGCGCTCCGTGTCTGGGCGGACGCAAGCTAATGTTACATGTATACAATCATGTCACTTGATAAGGGCAGGAAATATGAATAACTATGAAAGGGTTGCATAGGGGGGACACGGGAATGTAAATTATAATCAAAACAAGATGGACTTCTAAGGTGTTGGAGATCTGGGGGATGAAAGTCAGAAGTAGGCTCCTGTAAGGTAAAATCTGACAAGAGAATAAAGGTGGACTATAAAGGTGACATGGGGACTGCAGGTAGTCTCAGGGGTTAGTTACTAAGCCAGAAATTCAGGTGTAATACGATGTATGAGATCTGGGGTTCAAACGTGTTTTACTGTGGAGAGTTACATGTGACCAAAGCCAGCTGTGGACATTGATGGAGACAGCAATCGGAGGCTCAATCAGGAGAAGGGAGTCCATCTGGCAGCAGAAAAACAGAAGGAGGCTGAAGCAGAGGACCGTGCGGGG
>CM070033.1:34972655-34989392 GCA_036250615.1 Ptychadena robeensis | reverse complement strand
ATGTTTTTCTTGAAGGATGCAGACGGGGGGCTGCCCAGAGTCTGCATCTGAACGCACGGACATCCGCGTGCATAAACAGACTAAAAGGCTTGCTGTGCGGGCGGGAGCGGCTGTAGCCACGCAGATACAACCGCAGCAAACCACAGTGTTTGAGTGGAAACAAGCCAGAGCGTGAATAAAACTTGTTTTTAATAATTAAGCAATAATATTTGCTATTATTGGTTCATTTGTTGACATTGAGGGGTGTAGGTGCAAACATGGGCCACCATTTCTGCTTACTGCATATGAGACTTGACTGATGAGGGGACCCATCCCATTCCAAAACTTGTGAGAGCACTGTATGGTATTGCTGGTCCATCCATGCTGGGCCTTTTCATGATATATATATATTGATCAAAGTATACCAAATCAAATACCGTATGCTCCCAGTTATCTGGCACCTACAGCAATCAGTAGATTCTGGATGAATGTAGTTTTCAGTGCCTAAAGCCCCCCATACACCTTAAGATCGATCCAAACAATTTCCTTTAGATCTACCAACAACTATGTAGGGCTGGGATCTCACTGATAGAATACATAGTGATTGGAAGGTTTAGAAATGTCCTCATATTACACGGTTTTGGTAGAAGTAAAGTTGATTGTACAGAAATTGTATGGTAAGATTGTAAGGTGTGTGTGGGGCTTAAGAGTCAATATTGATAGGATATCGAGCTTGTGGGACTACAAGTCCTAGTAAAACATATTATATTCCACTTTTTAACCCAGTGGTTTCCAAACTTTCCTTGCAGCCCCCCCCCCCCCTTTTCTATTTAGGAACATTATGGAGCCCCCCTCCCTATTCAAACACATTTTAAGAATTAGGGACCGCACCCTCCTGGTATACCTTCATGCCCCCCAGTTTAGAAACCACTGATTTAACCCAATATTACTATTGAACCAATAGCAATGCAGAACAGTAGATGCACAGCCTGAACTTTAAAATGATTTTTTATTCTTTTTTTGGCCGGGCCATATTGTAGTTTCTTAGGTAGTAGATAACTGGGAGTTTAACATATTCTATAATTATTTCTCTTCCGTGTGTATGAAACATCACACATAAAATCAATGTAGGTGTATAACACAGCATACAACCCCTGATGTCCTTCATAGGCTGAACCTTTAGTTCCCTGACCCTTATTCCCCCCCTCCGAGACATCGTCGTCTGATTGTGTGTGATGACAAGAGAAGCATCTTACTCCAGAGAGTTCATTATTCTGATGCTAGTGGTTCCATACACTAGTAACAAACATTATATATTTTCCATTATGAGAGTGAAGATAAAGTGTAACAGCACCCTCCTGCATTCTACGTTGCTCATGATCTGCTGTACTCGGCTGGATCCTCCAGGTGCTGCTGTTGTAGAACTTACAAGGAAAGTTCTGAATTCATGGAAATTGTACCAAAAAAATCACAACAATTTAAACACATATGTCATAACAGTGATGCCAATAGGATTGGCATTTTGTAATGGATTTTATTGTATGCAAGGGCTAAAGGACTCCTATCTTCATCAACAACCACATTATGACAGCAGCAGCAGTCTTTGTCCTGCCCCCACCCCCTGTGAATGGTATAGTTGGGAGTCCCAAGGCTTAGAGCATCTCCAGGGGTGCACATACTGTAAGTGGTACTCTGGTACTCAAAAGGGGCCAAAAACTAGCTATGCTTACCTGCATTATTGTTACAAAGCTCATGTGTGTACTAACAACTTGGAGGCATGTAAAGTAATAATTAAAAAAAAATATTTAAATTGTATGGGTGTTGGAGATCTGGGGGTGAGTCAGAGTAGGCATATGTAAGGGTAAAATCTGACAAGAGAAAATCACTGTTAGATAGCTGGAATATGACTATGTAAGGTTGATATTTGGCCTGCAGGTAGTTTTAGTTAGTAACCCAGAAAATTTCAGGGTTACACTACTGAGGTATGAGATCTAGGGGTTCAAAAGTGTTGTGCTGTGAGAGTTATATTTGACCCAAAGCCAGCTGGTGGCCTGTGGATGGAGCTAATCGGAGGATCAGTCAAGTACAGGGAGGTTCATCTGCAGCAGAATCTACCATGCAGGAAGCTGATGCAGAGGACAGTGAGGGAGACCGTGAGGAAGACCACCTTACATATGGGGAGAGTAGCTCACTAAAATAGTTATATGCACCCCTGAGCATCTCATATCAGTGCATCAGAAAGGAGTAGCAGAGAGAGATTGATGCTTGCAGTGTCAGGGGCGGCGTGTCTATATACAATGTAATAAATCTAATCAAGGTCAGTAGCTTCAGCATTAGATCGCCTGTGTTCAGTCTGCATGCCATTTGTATGTTTATTGATTGGCATCTCATTGCTCATCTCTTGTTGTTTGGGAGGGGAGGGGGGGGGGGTCACTGTGTATGGATGAAGTGTAAGCAGAAAAATACATTGTTTCATAAAATTATGTTAGATTACAAAAACCTTCTGTCCGTCTGTACTCTTCCATCCCTCTATCCTCATCCCTCCCTCTATCCTCATCCATCCTTCTCTCGTTTCGTTTCATGAAAGTTTGTTAGATTAAATTACAAAAACACTTGTTATCTCGAAAAAAGCGAAAATGTCTGCCAGGGGGTCACCCCGGGATTATAACACTGGGGACACCCCGATGTCTGCGGACGGAAAACTTTATAATTCTGCTGCAAAGAAGAGATAGAGAATGAAGCCCCGCCCCTCTAGATGAAGCGCGCTGTGTCTGGCTGGAGATGTGACAAGCCCCGCCCCTCTGTGTAACCCTATCCTCCCCAGTCACCTGCTGAGCGCCTCCAGCTGGATGATGATCATGTCGAGCCCGGGGATCGGGATGACAGCCCATGCCGGTGGATGGTCACTATGAGGACGGCCTGTCATTGTAGTCCGAGTGTTATTCCCAGTGACACGCTGACCCATACCGCCGATCCGAAGATGAGCCCGATACAAGAGGTGGGTGCTACTCCGATCATTGCACAGTGTAAGGGGTCCATGGGAGATACCTCCCGGGAGAGCAACGGGGATGGGGTTGACTGGAGGCTGACTGTACTCTAGTACTATGTCTGTTCTGGGTCAGAGTTTGTACTTCTCATGTATTCAGGATTCTCATACTCTGCTCCCTGGCAAAGTACTTCGGCTGACCGTGACACTTGGGGGGCATGTTCCTGGCATTGAAGGGGTTATCTAGACTGACCAGGACACTTGGTGAGCATGCAGTATCTCTGACAGTGAAGGGGTTATTGAGGCTGAACATGACACTTGGTGAGCATGCAGTATCCCTGACAGTGAAGGGGTTATTGAGGCTGAACATGACACCTGGGGGGCATGCAGTATCCCTGGCAGTGAAGGGGTTATTGAGGCTGACCATGACACTTGGTGAGCATGCAGTATCCCTGGCAGTGTAGGGGTTATCTAGGCTGACTATGACACTTGTAGGCACATACATAGTTCTTTCTGGCAGTGAAGGGGTTTGTTTAGGCTGAACATGACATTTATAGCATACACAGTGTTCCTGGCAGCAAAGGGGTCAATGAGGCTGCCCATGACACTTGTATGGCATGCACCATGTCCCATGACAGTAAAGGGATCAGAGAGACTGAACCTGACACTTGAAGGACAGGTAGTACTCCCTGGCAGTTAAGGGGTCAATGAGGATGTACATGGCATGTGTAAGGTATACAGAGTTCTCTGTGGCCATTGAGGGCTAAAGGAGGCGCACAGTGACACATGTTTTCCTGGCAGTAAATGGGTTAGGGAGACAGACTGTGGCACCTGTATGATACACAGAGAGATCCCTGGCAGTGAAGGGGTCAGCAAGGTTGTACATGACACTTGTAGGGCACACAGTTCTTTCTGGCAGTGAAGAGGTTAATGAGGTTGACCATGACACTTGCATGGTACACAGAGTTTTTCCTGGCAGTGAAGGGGTCAACAAGGTTGCACATGACACTTGTGGGGTACATAGGGTTCTCCCTGAAAGTGAAGGGGTGGTGGTTGCCCTTAGGATGCTCTCCGCTTTGGACAGAGCAGGCTGCTCAGTGCTCAGGCTGTGGGATGCGGATTCCATCCATTCAGGGTAAGGACACCCCCAGTGATTATCCGTTCTTCTGTCCTCATCCATCTTTCTATCCTCCTCACTCCTTTTCCCCTTATCCCTCTTTCTCCCCTCATCCCTCCTCTCCTCATCCCTCCTTCTTCTCTTTCACCACCATCTGTTCAGAACGCCTCTCTTTCTCTTTTCACCTTCTGCTGCCTTTTCTCTGCCTCCTCTTTTCCTTTCAGTGTATGTGTCTTCTGTGAAATCTGCAGATTTATAATCTGGGGTAAAGCATTCCCCTTGTCTTCTCTGAGCAGTTCTGTTTATTCAGCTTTTGTTTGTAGTCTCCACTGGAAATAGTTTCTCTGTACTTGTCTGTGAGTGTTTATTCATGTACAGATCCGCATCATTAACCGGCTTGTAGCACGCCAGTAAGTGACTTCCATGTATGAATGTGTGTAGCGGAGTGCTGAATTTGGGGGTTCTCTGCTTACGGGGTCTGAACATGAAGTTAGGTCACTGGAGGGCACAGGCAGGTCCATCCTTTATTGTGGACACAACTAGACACAAGATGGTAATGGGCAGATCAAACGATTACTCCTTGAAGTTGTAGAATAAACATGGATGACCGTGTCACCGGAATGCTGAGGCAGTGACTAGACCTGGAACCTATTTCAAGAAAACACAAAAATCCATTTTCAGCACTTGCGGAAAATCAAACATGGGCTACCCGCACGGTCATAGCATTTAAGGGGTCATGAAGTTGTACATGACATTCTCAGGGTACACAGGGTTCTCCCTGGCAGTGACTAGTTGTCCAGTCCTTACCTGTCCTGTACATTGCCAGGATCTCTTATCTATGAATCAATGATACCGTTCAATCATCTGATGCAGAAGTCACCTTCATTACGAATCATACATCAAGGTACAGAGATCTAGTGACAAATTATGAAAATACTTTCCAGTAATTCAAGAGCTCTGCCATGACAGGTCCAGGTTTCCATTGCCTCCTGAATTTAGCGCCCCTTCTCTGATGCCTATGCCACAATGGCAGTTTCAGGTTCCCTTTACGATGATTGTCTGCAGTCCCTTACCCTGCCATGCAGTATTCCTCATACTATGTAAAAAAATACTCAATATTCAAAGATCCTATAGCAGGGTGGTACTGAAAGCTTTGATGAGGGACAGGGTCGGCTCCTTGTATGGGCCTTAGGGGGCCAGGCCCGCCCAGTTGTGCCGATGTGCCCCCTCGATTGGGGCTCCCCCACCCACACTTAATTTGGGTGAGATGGAGGAGTGCTCCCTAGATTATGCGCTCGTGCCTGCCCGCTTTTGTCGCTCTAGTGTCGACCCTGATGAGGGGTATCACCATTCTAAATGATGCCAGAGGGTATATGAACTTTGCCTTCTAATGGCTCTTATTGTTGTTTCAGTATTTCGTTTTTTTGGGGGGTGTAATGATATATATTTTAGGGTGGCATAAGGTGCACATTGGATTTAAGTTGTGGTTTGCATGGCATAGTTTTCCCTATGGATGAACACATGAGTCTTGTTTTGGGCACCCAAGGATGTCATGGCATTGAGTCTTAATGCGGAGGTTCTGTTGACACAATTGTCTGTTTTACAGAGAGACGTGACATAGGAAAACCCCCACGGCACTATCTAAGTTAAGACATACATGTAATGATGCTGTACCCCCCACCGTTGGCAGCAGTCAAGCAGTCAGTGGGAGGTGTGATCACACACACATCCTAGTTCATGTGAGTCCCCTTCACACCTCTACAGGGCATAAGTGTAGGGATAACACCATTCCTTTAGTTTCTGCTGAACCTGCAACCTGTTCCCTTATATATACAGCTGTGTGTGTCCATCATGTGGTTGTGTCAGTTGGGATGTAAATATTGTTACATGAAGTTCCTGAGGAAGTTTGTTTGTTATTTAACACCAGCAACAGTTACTTTTTTTGTGTGACTTCCACAGTTGGTGCCTGGAACACATGTATTGTGGCACCTGGCAGATTATTACTGGCATCACAAACTGGTGTACACAGTGACATATTACTAGGGGTGCACACTTTTTTAGAGGGCTCCTCAGATATCAGAGTACTAGGAGATGGTGTTTGGTACTCACCCCATATGTAGAGTGGTCTCCCTCACTGTCCTCTGCATCAGCTTCCTGCATGATAGGTTCTGCTGCAGATGGACCTCCCTGTTCTTGATGGATCCTCTGATTAGCTGTCTCCATCTACAGGTCACCAGCTGGCTTTGGGTCACATGTAACTCTCACAGTACAACACATTTGACCCCCCAGATCTCATACCTCAGTAGTATGACCCTTCTAGTAAATTACCACTGAGACTACCTGCAGTCCAAATGTCATCCTTTCATATTCCAACTGTCACACAGTGCTTTTCTCTTGTCAGATTTTACTCTACATATGCCTACTCTGACTATCACTCCCAGATCTCCAACACCGTTAGAAGTTCAAGCTTTTTTGTTAGGGTAGAATCATTCTAAGCTTTTTTTTAGTATTAATTTACATTCCCAATTTCACCCCCCTAACTGCAACCTTTCATAGTTATTCACATTTTCCTGCAGTTATCCAAGTGACATAAATTGTATACATGTAACATTTAGCTGCGGCCGCCCAGACACGGAGTGCCTCCAAGTTGTTAGTACACATATGAGCTTTGTAACAATAATGCAGGTACGCATAGACTGTTTTTGGCCGCTTTGAGTACCAGAGTACCACTTATGTGCACCCCTGCATATTACATTGATCAGGTAATTTGTTTGTAAGTGAAGATACAGGGACTACTTTACAAAAACTGGAACTAACTATATGTGAATGTATAGTGTGAATGTATAATGCGAAAATATATGAATCAGGTAGATTTCTTCTTCATTTTTGTGGAGACACCCCAATGTTTTGTAGCGGCTTTTATATTGTCTGTGCACGATTAAGGGGTATTTTCCCTGATTACATGTCCGCTAGTTAATAGGTGATACAGGTGTCTATTTGTGATTTGACCCTTAACTTTATTTTTCCAGAAGGCCGGTGCCAACTTTAACTAGGCATAGTTCATCATCCTTAAGGTCAGCATTTACTGCGTATAAAGCCTTGAACACACACTAAATGTTCCTTGCTAGAGATCATACTTGTTTATCATGAAAATCTGGGGTGTGTACAGGTTTTCCCCAGATTAGCCTAGTGATCCACCATGTCCATGTATTAAGCAACCAACTTATGAGAACGGTTGCAGTCTTTTGTAGCAGGATACCTATAGACTGTTCATCAGAAAGACGTTAGTCCGGTATACAACGCCACCTGTAATGGTCACTATGGATGGTTTCAGGCAGCAAATTAAATACAGACCCAAGAAGGACACAGTCATGTAAATGTACATGTCTGCTTAATACTATTTATGTCCTTTTAATATGTGAGTGAGCCACTCAGACTTAGGCTATGTTCCCTCATAGGAGATTAATTGCCTCGCGCCTGCAATTTTAATTGCACATGATTACTCATGCGATCGGGCGCGATTAACCTAGCGATCTTCACCCCCATTTTCTTAAAAAATTGCCTGCCCATTATAAAAAAAACAAATTGTGTCCATTCATTTGTCCACACACGATCAAAAATCGATTCCATTTATGTCTATGGTTGCGATCAGAAAAAAATAATTGCGACCGCCCGCCATCCGCAGGGATTCTGCTCGCAGGTCTAATCGTGGCTACGTGCGATCACAGCCATCAGTTAAGTTGGGACAAGCCCAGTCAACTGAATGGACGCAATCAACGTCGATTTCCTCACGCGATTAAAATCGAGAGTGCAAGACCGTATGTGCAGTATCCGTCTGCGACTTTCCAGAAAGCCTCCTTGTACAGTAAAGCTGGCCATACACAGTTCAATTTTTTATGACTTTGCTCAAAGTACTTGAAGCCTTTACTTTGTTTAATGAAAAAAAGAAGGGAGGGAATGAAAGGTAAGTAAATGTAGAGACAATGCTCAAGTTGACTTTAAGCCTTATCCTGTAATATTTCTGGGTACCTCATCTCCACCTGTATGTACTCTGTACTGACAACTCCTATGTATGGCCCCTGTGAATGATGCTTTGTTAGGTACTTGCCAAAGTGAGAAAAGAGGTGTCTTGGCAGGCGAGGCTAGGAGTGGTTAATAGATGGTTATAAATATATAATGATGCTCATTACTCATTCACTTCAGGAAAGCCATTCAGAGGTAAAAATCTAAAACTAACATTCTGTGAGGAAGGTAAAAAGGATCAGGTACAGTGTTGCTCACATCTTAATATACACTGGACAGACACAACATGGAAACCACCTGCTTAAGATTTGCTATGCTCCCTTTGTAAACCCCCTGAACTCTCTACTCTACTACTCTCTACTCTCATTTGGCCTTGGTCAACTCTTTTTTGGACCACATATTTTCTGCTTCCAACAGTTTACCAAAACCAATTTATCAAAGATCATTTTGTCTCTTGACTTGTAAGCTAATCAAAGATGGCTTGTCACTTTCATCTGTTTGCACTATACGTCGGGACCCCCTCCACTAAGCGTATTGCTTGGCGGGAATCCCAACAGAGCGCATAGATTTTGGCTGTGTTTAGACATCCACCGATGCAGAGGCTCAACGTATTCGACTACGTTCAGCCCTGCATCGGCGGAATGGCTCAGCCTATTGAAGACACAGCATCTGCTGAGCAGGTAGGTGAATGTGCTCCGTCTGGACCTCCCACCAAGCAATACGCTTAGCAGAGGGGTCCCTACATATAGTGAAAACATAGCCTTAGATGTCTGTATTAGGTGACTCGAAGATCTACTGTGCATGAAGTTCATGCAGACCATTGTATGTGCCTCATGCACTGGATTGTGAGTTTAGAAAGACTTGTCCTATAGACATTTGATCACTCCAAGTTGACTGATGCCTATGAAATTAATGCAGCGACCACAGTATGTACCTGTTGACCAGGTGGCTTGTCCCATAGACATTGGATGATTCAGATCCGGTATCAAACTGTTGTCAATGAGGCCCATAAAAACACCATTCATGGTGAGTTTAGAAAGCCTTCTGTGTTGACTTTTCCCATAGGCATTAGATTTCTCAGATCCGGTGGAGATATAAGGCCCATGCAGACACCTAAGTATTAGCCCCATGTGCTGTATGGTGAGTTTAGAAAGCCTTCTTCATTAACCTATTCCATAGACATTAAGTGTCTCAGATCAGGTGGAAAAATGGGGCCCATGCAGACACCTTAGTATTAGCCCCATGTGCTGTATGATGAGTTTAGAAAGCCTTCTCCGTTGACCTATTCCATAGACATTAGGTGCCTCTAATCAGGTGGAGATATGAGGCCCATGCAGACACCTTAGAATTGGCCTCATGTGCTGTATGATGACTTTAGAAAACCTTCTCCATCGACCTCTCTTATCTCCTTAGTCCTGAACATGATGATAGCGTGGTCTGGCCATTTGTGTTTAGGTAAATACATGCTGGGACATCTTCCAGTGGACAGTTGGATAATCTGGTGCCCATGGTCAGTGTTAAATGTGAGTTCTTAACTAAAAATCATTTGACAGTTCTTCAGAAATCCTCCTCCATGATCACAGTCCACAAATCTAAACCTTTACAACAGCTAACACCACTAATATGTGTCTGGAGGATAAGAATTGTATTTCATACAGTGGATCCAGTATTGTGTCATGGTTTATGAGAAATCCTAACGTATTTTGAAAGCTTACATTTTTCATCTGGTAAGTTAGCCAAGAATGCTATCCCTTATTTCTGAACTTGCAGCATTCGTCGGTGGCTGACACAGAAGAATACTCTGCTTCTATTATGTGAAAATGAAAAGCGGAACGGAGTGTAGAAGCTGTGCTTTATTTTTGGATAAAACAAATGAACAGCGGGGCAAGGTTGGTGTGAGGCGCTGCGATCCTGAATGGCGGAGTCATAATTGTATTGCAGTGCCATAAAATTGTGTTTGATGAATTGAGCAAGGGCATGGTAGGTGGCAGTGCAGGCTGGCGGTAAATGCAGCACAATGCACCTCTGTGTCCTTTTCCAGATATACTCCTTGGAACTGTGACAGTGTAGCAAAATACAGCTGTGTAGCCTTGAAACATTTATTAGTCGACACAATCTAGTTTCTATATTCTTTGGAGCCAGGGGACAAGATGTTTGTCTAAGGTGGAACAGCAGTGTCATAAATGGAAATAAAATGTAACTTTTTCTGTAAAAGCTCCTGGGTATAGGTGTTGGTAAAGCTCTGGTACTCTTGTGCACAACTAACTTCTTGAACTGTGCTAATATTCAGCCTGTCATTTTACTGACAGCCGGTGATATCACCGTGTCACAAGAACAAAAAGCATGCCGTTTATGACAAGGTGAAGATTTTCAGTTCTCTGTTTCTAGTGCAAATTTGGAAACATAAAAAGCAGCATCTGCCATACAATTTCATGCATGGGGATAAAAAGCTGTACCCAAAGGTAAGCATCTTTATTCTCAGCCACGTCCGGGTCTGTGCACACTGTCAGCATTATTGTAAGGGGAGTCTTAGGTCTCTGTATTTTTACATGTATTATTGCCTTTGGGGGATTAGTTTAACTTGGGAAGCCATTGTAAAATGCATGAATACAATCCTAACATTATCAGCATACACTGACATCAGTTTGAAGGGGCACGTAGAGAGCATTTTCTACCACCATTACTTGGGACTGTAGCAATAGACAAAAAAAGGCAATACATAAGAAGATAAATCATATAATATATATAGTGGTATCATCTGTTGGTCATCATGTTAGTCCAGCATGTATCAGTGATCCAATGACCCATGATCAAACAGGATCAACAGGATTCATAGACAGTGGTCAACTGCTGTAACCAGCTACAGTGGACCCTTGAGGCACAACAGGCATAACTTAAGACCAACTTGAGTTACAACCAAAGTTTTAGTTTTAACTTACATCTAGAATTGAGCTTGCACAGTTGTAAGACCCAGGTTCTCAGATAAATATTTGTAAGCTCCATTCTGAGGCCAGATATACATGTTTGTAGTTTCACACAGTGCATCAAAATGGCCCCAAAATATCTAGAAAAGAAAGAAGGAATGAGAAGGCAAAGAAAGCATTCACATCTGAAAGGAAGAATATTATTGTAAATATATATAAGAAAGGACACTGTAATTGCAGATTCCTGATGTTCTTATGGAAGGGAACTCTCCATCCAAGCAATAACCTCCTTCCATTTTATTCTCTCTTACTGAAACCCAAAGATTTCAACTTCAGTACTTTACACATAGTACATACTTTTTTTTATTATGTAAAGGTTATATAAGGGGGGCTTTGGGAGGTTCGTTGAAGGGTACCTCATTATTTATTATGGGGGAAAAGTCTTGACTTACAACCAACAGTTGGGAACAAATTAAGTTCATAAGTCAAGGGTCTATTGTATTTTGAAACTTTATGCCTGCAGGACCTAATAGATGCAAGAGCCCATGAAATTATTTTCAGTTCTCAAGGAAACCATGCTAAAACCAGTTTATTGTTGGTAAGTGGGGAAATGGCATTAGAATTTGTAATCAATGGGAAGAATATTTTCCTTATTGGTCATCAAAATGATAGCTTTATACACATCTAAAAAGATCAGTTCTGTCCTTCAGCTGGCTAATGCCAAGTGGTGCTGAACTGTCCAGGTACCATCATATTGGAGGTCAGACAGCCACAACTCTAGATACTTCTGGAGGAACTGTAGATTATTTCTGTTTATTTATCTTCTATGTAAAGCTGGCCATACACCTGTCAGATATCCTTTAGATCTACCAACAACTATGTAGTGCCGGGTCCTCTGCGATTGAACACAAGTTGACATGATTTGTTTAGAAAGTCCCTCATATTACATGGTTTTGGTAAAACAAAAGGAGATCTAAAGTAAATCTGACAAGAGAAATCTAAATGTGTATGGGGCCCTAATTCTTTATTCATTTGGACCATGTGTGTATTTTGTCTATTGTTAAGTGCAGTGCAGTTTATCTTTTCTGGAGGAAGCATAGACAAGAGTAGAAAGGGTTAAATTGTTTGCAATAAACATTGATATGTTTACCAGTCTTTTGAGCTCTGCTTCGTGTCCCTGCTGTGGTTTGGTAAAGCAATTGCCTATTTAGCAGTAAGTTGATAGCTTTTTATTCTGTGAGGTTGTGCATGCCGAGAACCCATATGGTTGTCATTAGTGCATTTGTGACGCCTTTGTTGGTTTCAAAACTTGTTGCTGAATTTTTTGGGTGACTATGTCAATAAGAATTAATTGTTTACAGATCTAGTGATTTATGCATATGTCAATAATCTCCCAGGTTAGGTTGTTTTTGGATCTTGGCTTCCAATAAAGATCACTGGATTGTTCAGGACAGTATCTGATCAGTATCCGCCAAAAAGGCAGGATGGAAAAAACAGGTTACTTTAGTTGTTCCAACTCAAGAACCAATCATGACCTTTACCAAAAGTCACCAGGGTACTCATTAACATGTCAAAATCGTAAAAGCAGGTAACAAACACAATTTGGAAAGTTTAGAATCAAGCAGTTTTTTTATTGTGAGGACTGCAGTCCCTAAATCAGCAACCACATTGTTTTTTCTGTGTCCACCTGGAATATAAGAAGATGGGGTTTCAGATTTGTTGGCTTACTTTAAGAAATATATAAAAATATAAAAATGTGTATACCTCTGTATCAAAAGCTCATGGGGGAGAAAATAGACCCCTCTTGTAACTTTGGGGTTACCAGATGGGCAATTATGTTGCAAAATATATTAAGTTACTGTAAGAGACACATTTAGGGACCACTATACTTAGAAGTTACAGCTACTGTAGAAGATTGTTGGGTTATTGTTCTTTCTAAAAATTTGCATAGGTTATTATCTAGCTATAACTTCTACTCCAATAGGAACTTCTGGACCAGAAAAAGATTTATTGATTTATGAATTAATTGCTAAAAAATGCTATGCAATTCAATAGCATTATATTTAAGTGAATTAGGGATATAATAATACATTTAAGTATTGTATTATTATTATTTTTTGAAACCTGGGGTATCAATTTTCTGCTTTCCAATGTAGATTTGTTTCAGAAAGTGTAGGTCGAATCCCCCTGACCTCTAGATAGCAATGTTGTTCTCTATGTTCAGTATTTACCATTATGTAAATACAATGAGAGTATGTACAGGAAGAACATGTTTGAATATGAAATAGTAAGAATGGATTTCACAGCCTACTGCAATTAAGTGTGTGTGGGGGGGGGGGGGGGGGGGGGGGGGCTCAATTTTGCTTCCACAATAAAAAAAATCAAAGGCACCAAGGAGATCAACAAGCCATGCTGTTTGCATAATTGCATTTTATTGGCATACAGTACAGTAATCTCAATATAGTGACCTGGAACATAATGTCACGATGTACATTGTACACCCTACAAGCCCCCGCATTTTGCAGTCATGGGGAATCGTTGCTCATATCCACTACTAAAAATATGTTCTGTAGCAGCTGCCGGTAATAGTAATGTTATACAAAGTGATTGATCTCATCAATGTTTAAAACTTGGCCAGTGTGGCCCTAGGGAGGCTGAATAGTAGTAATGTGCAATACTGTGTGAAGATGTGATTTATGAAAAACCAATTTGGAAAGAAACATTTGTTCAGTAAAATGTGCTGCAGAAATAGCCTAGCAAATCGCTGTAAAACATGTTTCATCAAAACGAGACATCACCTTTAGATTGACTTGATTGACTCTCCTTGGCTGTTCCGCATACGAGGACTGAAATAATACAAATTGGTCCTCCGTCTTCATGCCGACTATCTCAACTGCATCTCTAGGATTCCTTTATCACTGCGGTGTTTGTCTGCCCAGAGCTGTATCGGTCTCTAGGGACTGGGGGGGGGGGGGGGGGGGGGGATTAGTGTAATGGACGTCGCTGCTGGATGTGGATTAACCACATGGAATAATCCAACATTCAAAATTAATCTTCTAAGCCAGCTTTAACCTTTCATTGAAATCACTTGTTTCTGGATGATTTATGCAGAGGCCATACTGGGATGACAATATTGTCCTACTCGATAGGTGTTCTCCGGGGTGCCCTATTTTAATTTGCTAGTTTGGGATTACAGTTTCATTTACTGCCATCATAGTGGAATATCTACAGTGGAAATAAAAAGTCTAAACACCCCTGGTAACATGTCAGGTTCCTGTGCTGTACAAAAATGAGACAAAGATAAATCATTTACAAACTTTTTCCACCTTTCATGTATCCTATAATCTGTACCACTCAAATGAAAAACAAACTAAAATCTTTTAGGTGGAGGGAAGAAAGAATATAAAAATAAAATGATGTGGTTGCATAAGAGTGCACACCCTTAAACTAATACTTTGTTGAAGCACCTTTTGATGTTATTACAGCACTGTTTTTGGGTATGAGTCTATCAGAATGGCACATTGTGACTTGCAGAAACACTCCAAATCTGCCAGATTAGAAGCATCTCCTGTGCACAACCCTCTTCAGATCACCCCACAGATTTGCAGGATTCAGGTCTGGGCTCTGGCTGGGCCATTCAAAAACTGTAATCATCTTCTGGTGAAGCCATTACTTTGTTCGTTTGGATGTATGCTTTGGGTCATTGTCATGCTGAAAGATGAAGTTCCTCTTTATGTTCAGCTTTCTAGCAGATGCCTGAAGGTTTTGTGCCAATATTGACTGGGATTTGGAACTGTTCATAATTCGCTCTATCTTAACTAAGGCCCCAGTTGCAGTTGAAGAAAAACAACCCCAAAGCATGATGCTGCCACCACCATGCTTCACTGTGGGTATGCTCTTTTGGTGATGTGCAGTATTTTGTAGTATAGCGGCAAGACGAAAGCCTTTACTAACAAAGAAAAACACCCAAGCAAGGCTACATTTTGCAAAAACACTTCTGAAGTCTCCCAAAGGCATGTGGGTAAAGGTGTTATGGTCTGATGAAACCAAGGTTGAATTTTTTTACCATAATTCCAAAAGATAAGACATTATATATATAGAAAAGGCAGAGTGCATTGGAACATTTGTGGACATGTGACTAAATAAGAAAAACTTATTTAAACTTTTCTTTGTATGTAGTTGGATTAAAATGTATTTATAAAGTTCTGTTAACATTAGGTGTATCTGGACATGGGAGGAAGGTTTGTATATTTGCCACGTTGCTGCTGTGTTTTGGGAGCGTTATACTTTTGAGATATGAGCCAGTTGTTTTTGAGAGTGGGAAGTATTTAATTTGCGGCAGGGGTTTCATTTATGGATCCTTGGATGACTCTTTCCAGTTCACGTTGGAGGGGTTCCCTGTTGCCTGCAAACTTTGGAGCTAGCTTGTAGAGAACAACTCGTCATTTTCACTTCATACTTTTTATAAACTTTGAGCCAACATTAATATCTGTTTCTACCAGATGCAGTCAGATATTTACACCAAAACTATCAACCCTTGGAATAAATGAATATTTCTAGAGGTGGTTTTGCATACTAGTGCATATACAGAAATGTAAGCTGTGTCCAGGTCATGGATGGTGACATATTTCCATATTCTAAACAAGCAGTAAACACGTTTTAGGGCGAGCCCTTACTAACCTCTGTAGCTTGGAGCACTTATGAGAAATTCATCTTCAAATATGACAATAAAAGCACTTGGTGTTTTCCCTATTCTTGTTCTCCTTCTAAATTTTTTATATGGTTTTAAAGCTGTCGGACACTCACATTGGGAAATTCAATTACATGAAAGCACTTCATGTTGTATACCTTGTGTATACATTACTCCACAACTTCCAGAGATCACTGCGTATATAATTTGAAATGTAATGTAATAACTTTTTTAAAGTTAGTTAAATATCCAAAGTCTGACAATAGATCTACTTTAAAATTGTCCCTTCTATTGCTTGTAAAGAAAAGTGAATGTACATACTCTTGTGGTGGCCTTTGCTCTGAAATATTGCTCCATCAGCCTACAAGTACATAAGGTGCACGAAACAACTATTTCTATGCCACACACTGTGGGTTCTCCTGCCAGACTATATGACACCACAGGACCCATTTACCTGCAACTGATGTGTTTGCATTAACATGAATGGGTCCATTGCTGGAAAACTTCCTGCAGAGCGCGTGTAGTGGGAAAGGGCCATTACCTGACAGTTGCAGTGATTATATCCAAGCTACCCTATGTAGACTGCTAAACGGGTAAATGTATTTTTGAAATGTAAGCACTGGTAATACTTAAAGCCCCCCATATACCTTTAGATCATTCCATACAATTTCCATTAGATCTACCAACAATTATGTAGTGCCGGTCCTCCCGGATACTCATACTACATGGTTTTGGTAGAAGTTGATTGTACAGAAATTGTATGGTAAGATTGTAAAGTGTATGTGGGCCTTTACCTACTAAAAGATCTTGAAGTTATTACTTAAGCTCGCCATACACTTTTAGATATCCTTTAGATCTACCGACAACTATGTAGTATATCCTCTGCAATTGAACACAGGTAGACTTGATTGTTTAGAAAGTCCCTCATATTACATGGTTTTAGTAACAAAAAAAGGAGATCTAAAGGCCCCCATACACGTGTCGGATTCACACCGGATTCCGGCACGATCGATTCCGG
>CM070033.1:34958648-34972555 GCA_036250615.1 Ptychadena robeensis | reverse complement strand
CACGTGTATGGCTAGCTTAAAGGAAATCTGACAGAGAAATCTAAAGGTGTATGGGGACCCCTAATCCTCCCAAAAAGACTGTCTCAACTTTTAGAAATACACTTCAATCTATTTACAGGGCAGTCAATGAGCAGTAGGATTCCGAAGAGGTGTTCCCTCTGCTCCCTTGGTTAATAATTACTGTAGCAGTGCCTGATTGGTCACAAGTTCTAGGCTTGTTTTTCAAAGAGCTGCTGTACCTGAAATACCAGGAACTATATATATATATAAAGTCCCAAATTTCTGTACACTAATTGCATTTACACAAAAGTAAACTGTTATTTTTTTCAATATTTGCCTTGTTTTTCAGCCTGACATTGTTTAATCTCCTGTAAAACACTTTATTTGGACTGTTTTTTGGAATATCACTGAAGAAACAGGAAGCGGGGGAAGAGTTAACATTCTTTGGCCACTGCAAGAAGCTGTAGTGTGTGCGTCTTGTTGCTGGCTTTGTGATCTAGCATTCTGTGATATGTTGAAGTTGGGGAAAGCAGAAGCATTGATATCTTCCTGCTGGACCTCACTCCCTCTCCCAAGTCATCATCAATGCATAACGCCTGTGATGAAAGTAATGAATGTTCCACACAAAAGCAAACTTTTAAATTTTTTGCAGTTGTGCTTTGCTGGGATTTCCATGAAAGGAAATGAAGGGTCGGCTTCACATAAAAAATCAACATCTCTATTTGGATAATATTTTCATTATGCAATGTAACATAAAAATGTTAAGTGGCACAATTTACTGTTTTGAATGTGTGAACATTATGATCATGGTGTGCACCAGCAGTATGGGAGCTGATAGGCAAGCAAGCAAATTAATTACTGGACTCCATTTTTCTTGGTGATTACCCCAAGGCAAGTGTCCTCACAGGCTCTATATATGTTATATTCCTGATTTATTTCCTCTGCTGGGCTACAGAACACCATACTCCCCCAAACTTGCCAACACGTCCCCACCCCCATCACTCAATCACTCATCGCCATTACCCATGAGGAATTGAGAACTTAATAGCTGACAACTCTATTTGGAATCTCAATACAGCATGAGCCTGTGCTGCCACTTTACTAAAGGATTTTAGGTACTCGTAACATTACTGGCAAAATCTATTGTTCTGTACTTGTAAAATAAGAAAAATATACAAGTATTACATATATGTACTGAGTATGCTTTACTGCAGACATATACATTGATGTTAAAGAATAGTCCTCATAACAAAATTGTGGTATTACCAGTCCGTGCATGGTTCATGGTGCATGCAATATATCTGCAGTGGATATAAAAATGTCAGGTTCCTGTGCTGTACACAAATGAGTCTTGCCTGAAAATGGTGTCCACACCAAAAGTGTTGGATGGAAAAGGAAGGGCTTGTAAGATAAATGTTTGCTGTCAAAATTGACTTTGAACTTCATTTATGCAAGAACTATGTGCTAGAGAAATACTTAAAAACTCACCATATCAACTAGACGAAAAGTTGTGCTCATCTTATCTATGACAATAGCATGGTATATATACAGTGGGTATAAAGGGTCTACACACCCCTGGTAAAATGTCACGAACCTGCAATGAGGCAAAAATAAATCATTTCAGAATGTTTTCCTCCTTTCCATGTGACCTATAAACTGCACCACTCAGATGCAAAACCAACTGAAATCTTTTAGGTGGAGGGAAGAAAGAATATAAAAATAAAATATGGTTGTGGTTGCATGGGTTGCATGCACACCCTTAAACTAATACTTTGTTGAAGCACCTTTTGGTTTTATTACAGCACAAATTTTTTGGGGTTATAAGTCTATCAGCATGGCACATTTTGGGTATGAGTCTATCAGCATGGCGCATTTTGGGTTTGAGTCCATCAGCATGGCACATTGTGACTTGGCAGAAACACTCCAAATCTGTCAGATTGCGAGGGCATCCCCTATGCACAGCCCTCTTCAGATCACCCCACAGATTTTCAATTGGATTCAGGTCTGGGCTCTGGCTGGGCCATTCCAAAACTTTAATCTTCTTCTGGTAAAGCTATTCTTTTGATGATTTGGATGTATGTTTTTTTTAGTATTTTTCTAGTACTTCTCTAGTTTTTGCATAAATCAAGTTCAAAGTAAAATGGATACCATGTTCAGACAATTAACTCATCACAAATCATCGAGAGAGTGTTGATCAGTAATACGAATCTATGAAGATGCACTTTGACTCTTAAGCCGGCCATACATGTGTCTATACCCATTCAATCGGCGAACAATTAAACGTAGCGTGGTGACGTCAACACCACTTTGCACATTAATTTTTCTGTCGATACCAGGGTCACCAGCCAAAGTAATGGCGTTCAACCAGGGAAAAATGGTTTAAGCGACATTGATTGCTCCATCTGGGCAGCTTCGATTCCTGAACGCTCGCCAAGTATGCGCACGGCGGTCGATCGTTTGTAAACTAAACAAAAAATCAACCCGTGTATTAGGTACATGGGGCCGACGTGTGTACATCACATAACTCTTACCTATCAGCAGTTCAGGATTCAGAACTGAACTTGCGCTGCAGCTAAGGATTAGAACTTGCCTGTATCTTGAGACGTCCCCACAAACCTGTCTGTTGCATATGAAATATTTGCATGTATAGTTTATGAAGCGCGGCACTTCAGTTTCTGGCTTATCTGAGCCTTTCTGCCTCGGCTGTGTTAGTCTGTAGGAGTGATCGGGGTGGATTCCCCTTGGGGATGGGTGGGATAATCAAACACTCGCTGCACACAGCTAAATAAAGCATTCTTCTTGTAGTAACTTTCTTAGAACATCCTTAGGAGCTGAAGTCATTGAATGGCCGTGTAGGAGCCGGTGTGGCTCAGGCTACATCTTCACACAGCCTCAGCATCACCCATCCATCTTACCGCCAGAGAGTGAACTTGTGGCTGTATGTTTACCTATGTCTGCTCTGCTTATACTTATCGCTGCATTTGACTGAGTGGTACTTGTGCTGTGTCTACACAGATGGACCCAATCCACAAAGCTGTGATGAGTCCTAATTTTGGAGTCCCGCTTATCAAGACGAAGCGACCGGTCATTTCCTGCAATGTGTGTCAGATCCGCTTCAACTCAGAGGTAAGTGATTCCAGTCTGAGTTCTGGAACTGGATTATATTATGAGAATATTTGTCCTGGGAGTTATATCTGCAGATGTTTTTGGACAAACCTGTCAGGAAGCCGTCCCATGCAGCTTTCTTTATTTCTTGTTATATTTAACTTTTAATAAAGTTAATGCTGATTTTGGCTGTGCGTTAGTCAGAGAGGTTTTCATTACACCTAAAGTTTAATTTAGAACTCCAAACTAGCCTGATACTTCATTTCTTCACCCAAGCATGTCTCAGTTGACCATTACAAAATGTGTCCTTGTGTCACCTGCGTAAAAACTATTTGACAACACAATCAGAAGCAAGTCTGTTTAAATAGAGCTATAAGCAAGGATTCACATAACTTTTTTAGAGTGAGCCCCCAGATCTCATACCTCAGTAGTACAACCCTGAAATTTTCTGGCTTAGTAACTAAGTCTAAATGTCAGCCTTTCATAGTCATATTACAGCTGTCACACAGTACTTTTCTCTTGTCAGATTTTACCTTTATATATGCCTACTCTGACTTTCATACCCCAGATCTCCAACACTCCAATCTTTTTTTTTTTTATTATGAATTTACATTCCCAATGTCACACCCCTAACTGCAACCTTTCATAGTTATTCATGTTTCCCTGCAGTTATCTAAGTGACATAAATTGTATACATGTAACATTTAGCTGTGGCCGCACAGACACGGAGTGCCTCCAAGTTGTTGACGCATATGAGCTTTGTAACAATAATGCAGGTACGCATAGCTAGTTTTTAGACCCTTTTGAGTTCCAGAGTACCAGTTATGTGCACCTCTGGATATAAGCACAATCAAAGTTTTTTAGGGGACCTCTTCTAAAACACTTAAATGGTCCTTCCATTATAAGATCCTTCCATAAGTACACAGTCCTTATCTGCCCTTTTAATTCACACTCCCTTCTTCCGGGATCATTGTATTTGGCTATTTTGATTGGCCAGCCTGTGATGACTAAATATATGCACATGTACACAGAAGTTTATTCATCCTGACCCCACCATGCAGACAGTGTACATTGAGCTATGCATGGCCTCCATTGCAGAAGTTATTTTCAGGGTGTCTTTGGAAATAAATTCCTTCCTGTTAGCAATGTTTCCATTATATTGTGAAAAAATGTCAATTACAAATGTTTAATAGAAAAACAAAATACGGTTGTAAGCAGTCCTCTCTTATATCTCAACCCCTACAACTGTCACTTTATCTTGACAGTTCGGTCTGCAGTTTATTTTTCCATTAATTTGAACCGTTATGGGAATAATGTGCTTGTTACAGGTTTAGTTGTAAAAATGAAATCTTTTGCACGATTTAAGAGATGAAAATCCCTGAATTTCGCGTGTGAGTTAATTGCAATGCCAATGAAGACGCCACATTTGCTGATGCTGAGATGTGGAGAAGGGTTGTAGGAACATTTGGCAAAAAGTTTTGCATAAATAAGTTAGTTGTCTTAGGCTATGTTCCCACATAGGCGATCAGTTGCGGGCCCGACGCGATTTTAATCGCGCGCGGCAATCACGTCTGATCGCCTCTATTTAGTTGAGTGGGCTTGTGCCCACTTCAACTAAGGGCCACGATCGCCCCCTGATCGTGGCCATAGACTTGAATGGGCACGTTTAAAATTACTTGTCACTTCAACCGCCCCCATTCACTGTCTATGGCCTCGATCAGATGGGGAGGGGAAAGATGTCCTGCCCCACCCCCCACTTCCTGGCTGAAATGACCTCCCGCAGCTCTGTGCTGCGATTAGAATTACGGCTAATCGCTAGTTTGGGAACATACCCTTAATTTGAACTTAATCACAAAAACTACATAAGCTAGAGTAATACTTTTTACTACAACACTTCTCTACACCTCCGGCAATTTTGGTGAAAATATCAGGAGCTTTGCAATTAACTCACAAACCAGCTACTTGAAATAATTGCATTTCACACACTCGGCTTCTATTCAAGTCATTCAGTTGTCCAGAATAAATTTTTTTGTAAAATAAGGTACCTTATATATGGGTCGGCTTATGGCAGGGGTGGGCGAACAAAGGCCCGGGGGGGGATTTATCTGACCCGTTTAGCTTTCTTCTTTAGAGGTGTCCAAACATTGCCTTGGGGATGTTGTGATCATGTGTTAACACTGTGGTCGCATCCTCATGGTGACAACAGTTTCTTGGAATAAATGCCAAAAGATAACATCCCTGTCACACATTGCCTATTACACATCACCACCATCATCAGTGATGCATGGAATTGGCACACATATGAGGGAATCTGCCATTACAGGCTCTTGGTCCGGCCCCTCTATCAAATCTAAGAGACCAATGTGGCCCACAAGTCAAAAAGTTTGCCCACCCCTAGCCTATACTCAAGTATATATGGTGTATTGCCAATTTTATCTACGGTACTTATATTGCAATGAGGACCACATGTCATGCTAAACTAGACACCCTTACAAATGTGAAAGCAGAGAATGTTCCAGTTGCATTTCAAAAACAGAGTTTACGTTTGACATTTCATAGTGCACCAGGGTAGAGTACAGCGGAGTTGCTCTTTAATATAGTAAACTTTTCTTCTTTTGGCTTGAGTGCTTTACTTTATTGAAAACAGATTTAATGACATGTAAATGGTGATTTAGTCTTGTCCGCCTGCCAAGAGTTGTGCCCTGCTTAGGAATAGCCTGTACATACAATGGAAATTAATTGTGGCAGAGCCGTATCTCTGCCTGACTGATTCACATCTAATCCGCCTTTGCTAGCTCTAGTTAACTGTCCTGCTTTTAGAACAGCTGTCCTAACAGCTGGACTGCTTCAAATGATATTTTAGCTCCCCGCACCCAGCCAGAGAAGGTGGGGGGGCGGGAAGTAAAATGGGAGGAGGGACCCCTGGGAAAGCTTTTGTTTATTTCCCAACCGCAGCTGCATTCTCCGAACAAGGACAAAGATCCATAGGAGTTTGGACCAATATTCATGCCCGGTGGTATAAGCAGACATGTGATTTTATAAACTGTATAAGGAAGACTGGCACAGGTGATTCATTCAATCGATATGTTGTAGATTAAATGAGCTGCAGAGGTTGTAAAGGTTTGATTGTCTGTTCCCTCTGCAGATATACTGAGCATCTTAGTAAAGGTTTCATAATGTACGCTTTAGAGATTGATACTGAGAAAGTGGAAATAGAACAGGATAGCTTAGGATCTGTTAAGCTGGGTACACACATGTTGATATGGGCCAGAACGATGGCAGCTTCAAGCGCAGTGCACGCTCACAGCCATCTATCTGGCCCATATCATATGCGGCCATCCCTGATTTCGAGCAAGACCAATCTTACCTCTTGAAAACAGGGATTTTGGACATGACGGTAAGCCACAGTTGATGTCCATTGCTTTGCATGGAGACCGCAAAGCAATATCGGGCAGCAGCGTGATGACATCGTCACGCTGCTGCAGGGAACCTCGGTTGGCTCCTATATTGAGCCGTGTGTTCCCTGCTTTACTGTCATTCAGCATCCACCAACCCATCAATGGTGCATAATTGATTATCAGACAACAACAATGGTTGTCACAGTTATAGTTTATCATGGACATAGTGCCCTAATAGGTGGAACAAAGATCTTGTAGTAAATCATGTCTGAACTCAGGAACACTTCTGCAAACATGCCCAATAGCTGAGCTCCCCTCACTGTAACAATGTCACACTTTTGTTGCACATATTAAGCTGGAGATAATAATTATTGTTCTTGTTAATTAAACTTTTTCTACTGTACTGCTGACTCATTGCCTTGGCAAGGCCAAGCAACTGTTTTCAGCTCAGAGAACATAATAACTCTGAGTCTGCAAAGAAGTTTCAGATCCGCAGGCTATGTTGTCAGATTAGGAAAAAGGTAAGATGTCAACATGTTTCTGGGGTCTGCCCAGCAAGATAAGATGACACTAAAGCAGGGTACAGACGGCTTGATATTTGAGCCGTCTGATGTTCCCTGCAGCAGTGTGATGATGTCATTGCGCTGCTGTCAGATATCGGCAGAGCCGGGGACACAGCTCTGCTCTCTCCTCAGCCGATGCTGAGCCGATGCTTTGCATGGAGACCCGTGGTCTCTAGACAAATCATCGGACATCGGCCGGATTAACGATCATGTCCGATATGGCTGTTTTCGAGCGGGATTGATTGGTGCTCGAAAACAGCGATGGTTGCATACTATATGGGCCAGATAGATGGACGTAACTGCACATGGAGCTCGAATCGGCCATCGATCTGGCCCATATCTGCACGTCTGTACCCTGCTTTAGATATTTAGAACTTGGGTATAGTCGGATCTATTAAAGTTACTTCAGGTCTGCATTAGGTGTACACAAAACCTTGGATTTACCTTCAGATCAGCTTTAGTCCTTCTTGATGTTGTAGTTGATTTAAGAGAAGGTAGGAGAATGTCACTTCATGCTTTGCCCTGAAAGGTTTAATTGTGTTAATGTTTAGTGATAGGGAGGCCATTGATGGAAGACCACTTCATCCTGGTGGTTCAACAACCCTTAAACCAGTGGTTCCCAAATTGGGGGGCACACCCTCCAGGGCAGACGTGGGGTATTCCAGGGGGGTGCAGCTAGGGTAATGAGGGAGAGACAACAGCATTATGCCAACCATGGAGGAACTAGCTGCAGGCAGTAAGTAGAGTGAATGTAATGTGTGTGCCTCTGTGTTTCTCTGTGTGTGTTTGTAACTATGTGAATGATGAATGTTGATTGATGTAAAAAACAAAGTTGTATGAGTTGTATTTCAAATAAAGTTTAAGGGCAATTTCACACTAGTACTAGTACATAATGCAGCAACGCAAAGCTGCTAGTGTGAAATGGTCAATCTGAACCTGTGTAGTTTAGTTTGAAGTGGGGGGGTTGGGAGTCAATAATATTCCTATTTAGAAAAAGGGGGAGGTCTGCAGTTAAAGTTTGGTAACCACTGCCTTAAACCTATAGCAGTACTTTGGGGTGCCATTCAACAGTAGAACTGTGGTGTTCTGCACCTGATAGATGATGAATATTGCAATTGGACCTTTAAGCTAGTCATACATTGTCGGATTCCATGGCCGATCGATCACCTATCCGATCGATTCCGGCGATGTCAGCGGGAATCGGAGGTCCGATCGATCGGCCAATTAAGTCTGTCTGATCGCTACATACCACCTTGTCCCACGGATTCCTGGACGATTCCGTGTCCGATCGCTTACTTCCCAAATGGCAACTCCCCCTGATGTGTGCAGAATCGGATCAGAAAGACCAACATGTTGGTTCTCTGTCCGATACGATTCTGGTCCGAACGATCGGACGTGATCGGACGGACAAGGTGGGCTTCACGTGATTCCGGGACGATCGTTTCGCGTGCACGCGCCCGGAATCGATCGTCCCGGAATCCGCTGGGAAACGGACCCGTGTATGGGGGCCTTTAGTGGAGTTATGTTTTTAAGTGGGGTAATGCTAATATTGTCAAAGCAGGTTAACATCTATTTGCAGTATAAAAAAAACTCCAACAAACCCGACCACAAAGAAATAAAGTGACCCGCCTGAATTGGACTTGGAAAATGCTGTTTTGAACGTCCTCATAGAAAGACCAATGTTATGACATCATCAATATGCTGTATTTTTTGCTCTCTCCATCTGAGCGCTCATTGTTGATCAGATTGTATTACTTTACTGACTCACTGGAAAGCATGGTTAACTTGCTATTGTTTATCATAGGTTTGTCTAGACAACAAGGATGGCTGAACACAATGTACAATTATCTTACGTATTCATGTAACTGTATGAATGATCTTCTTTCTACTTTTAAGAATTCTGTCCCCTCTCTTTTTTTAGCTAAAAAGTCATCACTCACCACCCCCCCCCCCCCCCCCCCCCCCCCCCCCCCCCCCCCCCCCCCCCCCCCCCCCCCCCCTCCAAACCACCACTCCCTATCAGTGCTGCATTCCAAGTCATCTGTCATCATCCAGCACTGGCCTTCTGCAAGGTAAAATGATGGTCAATGTCCTTTAACCTGATTCATGCGAATCCACTATGAGATAAACTGATAAACTGACTGATTGATCATTGTATAATGAGCACTCATCATTATTAGTATGATCTGTTCATATTGAAGGCTCTAGGCCCCAGGTGCCAAATCTGTGGCCCTTTGGACGTTATTTATTGGCCCACCTTGGTCCTCCACTTGTGGCCCCTGAAACCTCTCTATTAATCCATAGGGCATATGAACTCACCTGTCCTTGTCCAAAATCTTCTCAGGGAGGGAAGAGTAGTAGAGATCAGAGAAAGCCAATCAGTGACCCAGACTGAGCAAGTCAGTATAGATTGAAAATGTTATGTGCAGCCCTCGGCCCTTAAGAGATGCACTTGTGGCCCTCCAAATCAACTCAGTTGCCCACCACTGGTCTAGGGCATTGTATGACCCATCTAAAGATGACTAAAATAGAGATCTGTATACTGGGATTTTTTTAAAAATAAACTACTTTATGGGGGACGAGGTAATGGCAATCTGTATCAAAGTGTAATCAAGCTGTGATTGATCGGGGATCAATTGAATGGAAATCAATGTGCACCACATGGGCATGGCACAATGGGGACCCCGGGTTGCCGTTCTACCCAGATTGCAGCGTGTGAATCCGAACACGCTAGAACCTGGGAAGAAATCAATCCAGCCTGCTTCTCCCAGTACAGCTCTGCCCCCTTCACACTGAGCCTGGGCTGTGCCAGAGGAAGAAGGCAGAGCTGAAGCTGTTCCTATACTTTGCGTGAAGATTCTTTTTCATGCAAAGTAATGGAGATTGTACAGGTTTTTCCAACATGTTAAGCCCCCCATACACCTTTAGATCGCTCCTTACAATTTCCATTAGATCTACCCACAACTACATAGTATAGTGACCTCCCTGCTATAATACATAGTGATTGAAAGTATTAGAAATGTCCTCATATTACATGGTTTTGGTAAAGAAAAGTTGAATCGAGTTCCTTCGAGCAGGCTCTGTTGATCCTGCTTGAAGGAAAGCACACACAGGTAGGTTTGTTAACAGATCAGAGTACAATCAATCATCGTGACCTTGAATATTTTTACAAATCTACCCGTGTGTGCCTAGCTTAAGTAAAGTAAAAACCAAACTTTCAATGTTTGGCATCATGTCCTAATGTATACTGTCTTCCTAATTAATTTTTTTCTGCTTGGCAATTCTAAGTAACCCCTTGAAACTTGCATTGCTCTTATTGAGAAGTTTTCAACGAAAGTAAACTCAACCAAACATACTGAAATATAGATTGATGAATTTCTTACACTTTGAGCATTGCAGAGATTACATTTTATATGCAGTCTTTTTCCAGTATGCAAATGGAGATTGAGGCTGTATGAAGACATTCTGGGTTTGGATCAGATGGGTCACACACACACATACATAAATGTGAAAATTCAATTACCCCTAATCCCCAATGTGCTTCATATTTGCCCAGTAGGAAACATAAACAGGGTTTGGGCTGAGCTCGCCTTTCCTGTGTCTTCCTATTCCAGCTAGTAAATTGGAAGAATTACGTCTCCTGGGATTGAACTGTTTCTCACAAATTGTTTGTTTTGTTACTTGTTCACTTGGAGGAGATGCTTGTTAATAAAGAATAAAGGAGACTGTTCAGCTTTAGCCTGTAAATCTTCTGTACAGTAAAAAAAAATGCTCCCCAGTCAGTCACTCTGACTTACGGATATCAAATCCCAAATATCTTCATCTGATTCATTCAGAGGCATCCAGCAATGATTTCAGTTGGAATTTCCAAATTTAGCAATGGCTGTGTTCCGGCAAATGTTCCCGTGAATGTTTGTTCATTATCTTTCTTCTGTCCTCCCTCAACATGTGGACTAGATAGAAGATTAAGGTGACCATGCCATTACAAGTTTTTAATAGATTAGACAATTTATTTGATGTTAAGGTGACCACGCCATTAAAAGTTTTCCATAGCTTAGACCAGTGGTTCCCAAACCTTCCCTGCAGAGCCCCCCTTTTCAAGATAGGAACATTATCGAGCCCCCCAATCCAACTACACCATTTGTTATTTAGGGCCATTTCTCACTAGCCATGTTTGCTTTGCAGTATTGTGTGAAATGGCGCTCAAACTTTATTTGAAATACAACTCATACAACTTTATTTGGTTTTCACGCCAATCATGCAGAGACATGTATCATATATACACACACCAATCATACAGGAACATTCACATAGACACAAACACTCATGCAGAAAAAGAGACACACATATTACATGCACTCTACTTACTGTCTGCAGCTAACCTCCATGGTTGGCTTCATGCTTGTCCCTTCATCAGCCCCCTACCTCTGCGCCCCCCAGTTTGGGAACCACCGGCTTAGAGTAAGGTAACCCTGCCATTAAAAGTTTTCCATAGATTAGCAAAATATTGCAAAAGAACAGCCTAAGGAAATTAAAGACCAAGATTCTCAATTATTAAATTATTGGACATTGTTGGTAAGCTCTTGTTTTTGTGTCAGTTGAGAGTGTGGGGGAAGGTGTAGCCGGTATTCGGTGACCACATAGCTTGATATTTCATTACATAATGCAAGTTTTGGTGGTATACCAATGAAGAGTCAGTAATAACAATTTTCCAAATATACACATCACATATTATGAGCATTAGGCTTAGGCTCCACTATGCATTAAAACCCTGCGTTTGATGTACGTCGAACACAGAGATGTTGATGCATCCATTGAAAGTCAATGAATGTGTCTACACATCCACTGCTGTAATCCGGCAGCTTGCATTGCATTAAAATCTATGCAGAGCATTGCGTTGACAACGCAATGTAAGCCAACGCAAGAATGGGTGCATTGACACACCCATAGAAAATTAATTGAGTCCGTTGAAACGCAATGGAATGTGCTGTTCAATGCGTTGAATGGATGGAAAAATGGATATGTCACAAACACATCCCTGACAGATCCCTTATGGGATCTGAGCAGTTAATGTGTATGTGATCTGTGTCAAGCACTGCGTAGGGGTCCCGACGGATCATACAACGCTGTGGAAACATGCCCTAAGGCTCCACTACGTCCTTTCCCCACGTTCGCAGCAACCATGCCATTTAAGTAATTGGACTATGACGTTCCTGTACCCACAGCTTTTTTTTTGCACAATGCAGCATGAACGCAATGGACGTGTCCCATTGACCTGCACATGGCCGTGTATTTGCCATGTGTTTTGGCAATGGGCACGCAATGGCCGCATTGTGTCAAAGGGAGCGAGTGCCCCTCTGCATTATTTTCAATGCGATTGGCGAGGACCGAATGCAGGGAAAAAAAGTGGGGCAGAACCCTAATGTGGTATTTAAAAACATGGCTTTGCCTTAAGAGACATCACTTAGTAGCCCCAGTCACTGCTTTGCAGAATAAGGGAGTTGCTGAAATATGTGAAGAATTTCCTATTCAGGCCAAATCCCATTAGAGTTTGATATACAGTGTTGCTTGCATGGATTGTCAAGGATTATAGAGTGCAGTATACCAGCTGCTAGTGGGAGAGTACCAGTATAAGCCATTGGACCAGATCTCCTAATCTGTTGAGTTGACTGGAAAATCACTTGCACATGTAAAGCACAAGAACTGCTTTTGTGGCTTAGTAATGGTGTTATGCCCGTTGGCTGGATATACAAAACATGAAGTAATTAGGATGCTAACATTGTATATAAACGGACACCGCCTTGCTCTGATACAAGTGACTCATCATCCTCATTTGCTAAGTGTATTTTCCATCCAATAAGTGCAATAAGAATTCCATCACGGATTACTCTTAAAGTGAATCTGTCATGCATTTAAAATCCTTAAAAGTAAATGTCCTCTTTAGGAACAGATATCACATGACTTTTGGCATAACCTGTTCTCTTCTATGGGGTAGGTAGGAGGGAACCTATAAGTATCAGGGGCCATTTGTTTAGTTATCGGCCATGATGGTCTATTTTTATTATTATTATTGTTATTATTATCTTTTTTTTAGAAATTAGCAACTTATTACACAGTGCTGTACTTTAAACAGGAGGCTGAAAAACAAACCAGAATTCAAGCAGTTCCAATGTATGACACAGGAGGAGGCTTGGACCAAATTGAGCTTACAATCTAAAAGTGCCCAAACACGCATAGATATGTGCTAGATCAATGGTCGCTTTGTGCGCCATTGCGTGTTCACGGCCATCTATCTACTGCCCCTGGATAACTCTAAGACTGGGTTATCGGACATTAAGTTAAATCACCGTTGATGTCTATTGCTTTGGATGGGGACCACGGGTCCCCATGCAAAGCATCGGATCAGCTCGATGACGCAGCAATGCTGCGCCTCGAGCTCAGTCAACATGAGGCTCAGCGCAATGACGTCATCGCGCTGGGCTCGAAGGCTGATCCATCTCACGGGCATACTTAACAGCAGCTTAACTTCCATCTTCATATCCAGTGACTCTTACCAAACAGCAGGCACTCTGATTGGACAGAGGGGTGAAACTTGGCAAGATATAGTTTCATAGTCAGGCATATTCTAGTCCAAGTAATTTTGCCACATAAGAAATTATGAGATGTCATGTGGTTCCTTATATTAGCTTAGACTTTGCAATAAAAGAGGTTCATGTTTAAACGGACCCTTCACAATTAAAAGGTAATACTATAGCAGACAACAAGCAGGGCTATTTCTAGCTTGTGGGAGGCTTTATGCAAGTTACCAAAGGCTCCTTGACAAGTGTGGGACGGGGGGGGG
>CM070033.1:34945458-34958548 GCA_036250615.1 Ptychadena robeensis | reverse complement strand
TTGGGGGGGGGGGGTATTCACAAAAACTGTTTTTGTTTTGTTTCCCTTTATTGATCTGTTCTATATGTGTCTATAAAGGATACTGGTAAAAAGACTGTGTCAGATCGTTTTTGCTTAAGTTCATACAAAACCTCTAAATACTTTACTACCTTTGACAGCTTCTAGATATATACCAGCTCCTGGAATAAACTTTGGTTATAATAAATATTCTGTACCTGAGCTGACTTCGGCCTCATCAGAATGCCTGCAGAATAATCTGTACCGAGTTACGTAAATTAATAGACAGAGATGTAAAACCGCACTAACACATTCGCTTGACAAAAAGCAGCCGGAAATATGCGCCTTACACATCCTGACATTCCGACCATCTGGAGAGATAAAAATGGGAGGAAAATAGATGCTTAGATTAACTTGTAGACTAAGATATGCATACCATATTTTATGAAAAAACATCTAGGACGTATTTCATAGCTGTATACTCAATTTCTAATACTTCAGTTTGTATTGCATGCCTTTTAACCTTCCATTTGATATCAGCTTCGGTCTGATCCAAAGAGGGGAATTATTCCTATATACACCCACAATGGGCTTTTTTCTATTTGCAAGAGTGTGACACTTGGCACTTGAAAAAATCTGAAAGACCCAATTACATTTTGAATTTGGCCAATCTTGTTTGGAAACACAAGAAACTTGCTGACACACTCTGTCTTTTTTGGTCCAGTGTTGGTTCTCTCTTGAGTTGAATGGATTCCCACATTTTGTGAGCTCAGGCTGTCATTCCTGGAGATGTTTCATTAAAGAACTAATATAATAATAAAGTAGACCCTTGACTTTCATTCATTGGTTGTAAGCCAAGCTGATTGTAAGGCAAGACTATTTTACTATAGGAAATAATGAAAATATCAATGATGGATACAGAGCCTCTCAATGCATGTTTTACCTGACATTTTCATAATAAAAAAAACTTTACCAGATACAACAATAATCATCCTGTTGTTTCCCCCAAGAGATAAAAATAAGTCTAGCTAACCAGAAATAAACATTTGTAATCACCATTCAAGGTGACATCTTTAGCTTTCAGAAAGAGAGGATGAAATGGAAGGTGTTTATTGGTGTTTATTGGTTGGAAGGAGAGTCCCCTTCCATAGGAACAACAGGAGTGCGGCTCTCAGTGTCCATCCTACATTGGTGAGATGGTACAATCGGACTCTCTCCGCTCTCATATTTCTTCACATTTGAGATTGCTTTATTGATAGATATGCTTCTCCTTCTACCTTCTGTCTGAAATAAAGTCTCAAATGTGTATCTGGGCTCAGAAAAATTTGGCTGTAACACAAATTGGTCTTAAGTCAAGTCGGTTGTAACTCAATGACCCACTATGTGCCTATTGTTTCAAAGTGGTAAACATCTTTGCTCTTTCTAAAACTGAACAAGAATCAACAAGGGTCATTTTACAATAGCCATGTTTGCGTTTTAGTACCACAATGCAGCGCGGCTAGCATTCACCCAGGGTACACAGGTTTCTTACTGGCCCTGCGTTGTTTTTATGGTAATGCACAATGCTACACATTACCGCCGGCCCTGCAGCATTGCAGGATATAGCGGAAGTGTCTCCCATACACTTGGGGTGGGACACGCACACACAGCAATGTGGAAATGCTGGTTTCACTGGTAAGAGACACAGTAGTGTTAAGCACAGTACACACATGTAGATATTGGCCAGATCGATGGCCTCTTCGAGCGCCATGCATGCTCATGGCCATCTATCTGGCCCATAGCTTCTCCGATATCTGACAGCAGCATGATGACGTCATCACGCTGCTGCAGGGAACATCGGACGGCTCCAATATCGAGACGTGTTTTCTTTGCTTTACTGCTAACATGTCCGTTACCAGCCAAAAGTGAAATGGTCCTTAAGAAATGTCTTTAGGTAAAACCCTCAGAACAAAATATGGAAGCTTTATTGTGCAGTGGAGGATTTCCTAAGAGCTGTCCAATGTGAAATAGCTTAAAAGTTGAAGTTTAACCATTAGCATGCTACTTAAATAATTCAATAAAACATTTCTTTTCTTTATGATTTACATGATTTGAGACCCAGTGACTCACACTGAACATTGGAGCAGCCTACCCTCTTATTTCTCTGCAGCAGTCTGACTTTTTTGGCATCTCTTGTATAACTGTTTATGGAGATGTCTCTGATATTTGTAGAAGTCGAACCCCTCCACCCCCTCATATTGTTATTCCTCCAGTCATTGTGATTCCACTCACGTATCCGTACTTTTAACACAAGCACCAATTAGAATATGCATGTGTTGCAATTATCTTGCAAACAGCCGGCCAGACATTGCATTAGGCTTGCCTACTTTAAAGATAAGGACTCGGCTTAAAAAAAATGAATAAATAAAAAGTGAAAATCCATTTATTATTTACATTTTCGTGAATAAATAATACATGTTATTAATATTGTGTTTAACTTTCAAAGGGAGTCTTCTGCTCCAAATGGCAAGGGCATGGCCTCATAAATTGCTTTAATTTAGTTATTAAATTATACAGGTTCAGTGACTGATTGACTTTTATATGTACTGATATCTATTGCCCCATATCCATTCTAATATAAATGTGCATGACAATCTCTATCTAGAATGCTTTTAGTCTACTTTCCAATCCTATGACCCAGACCCTGCAACTATTGTTTTCAATGGGATCTTTTTTTCATTTAAATATCTGTCTGGAGCAAATCTACATTAATTATTTATTTGAAGTTGAAAATGTTCGACTTGAATTTGAACTTGATTTATGCAAAAATATTTTTCACTCTATAAAATGCACTGGGAGGCTGCACCTTGGCAATCCCCCTGCCGATGGGCGGGCATACCACTGAGCTTAAGCAGTGGGGGCAAAGATGGAGAAGCTGTCAGAGGTAAGATCTGCCCTTGGGCGGTTCTTTTGTCTCCTTCTCCACCTTCTAGAACTCAAGCTCGCCCAGTGGCTGGTAGCTCCTTATTCACTCCCTTCTGTAGTAGTCAGAGCTGACCACCCACAACTGTCTCACACAGTTCCATATACAGCTATATATTGGGGTGCATCTGATAGCATGGTAAATACAGTACATGGGCTAGACCAATACTTTTTTTGTAATGTTTCCACTGTTTTCTCTACATCTTGCATTTTTGTTGATGATACCTTCATACCTGTCAAATTGTCCCTTAATAATTAGGGGAAAATGTGTGTGGAGTGGCACGTCTGCATTGCAAATACAGGAAGTGGCGTCACGTCCATCATTTTCGTATCAGGAGGATTACTTCACCTCCATCCTATTTAGTAGCTTGCTAACTTAGGAGTTGGGGCATTACTCTCCCTACTTCCCACCCCACTCGTGCATATAATGTGCAGGGTAGGAAGGAGGGAGAGTAACGCCCCCTTCCTCCTAAGTTATGCTGATTTCAAAATCCCAGGTAAAATCTGGAGTTTATTGAAATCAGGATTTGGCTGGGAAATTCACATTAAAAACTTGACTTTTCTGGCCAAAACAGGATAGCTGTCAGCTATGTACCTTGTACGACAATAATTCGAAATGTTTCATACAATTTGCAACCATATCTATTGCTGATACATATTAGCATTTTTCAATGACCTCATCTGAATGTCTTAAAGGGGACCTACCACTTGTTAGGTCTCACTGCAGTATCAGCTGTAGCTCAGCTAATACTGCAGAGATCCCAGACTAAAAAAACAAACAAAATGAATTCTGACAGCAGGAGGGATGTCTTTTTAGAGACAGCCCCTCCCACTGTGTTACGTCTTGCCTAGGCAGGATGTAACAAGCCACAGGGGTTACTGGGAATTCCCTCCCATAATCCCCTGTGTCTGAGTCTCACAGATGTGACGTCAGCTTCACATCTGTAAGACCTTGTAAAGAGGGGAGAAAGAAGCCTATGCAGCCGAGTGCACCCCCCCCCCTTCTCCCCCACACAGAGCTTCACGATGAACGATGGATCGCAGCATGATGACGGAAGTGATCGCTAAACAATCGCTCAAGGGTCACCACAATTCGCTGTCAATTCCCAGTTGATATTTTGGATGGGGAACAAGGGTTTTCACATTCGATTCCCAAACGATCATTTGGCAGGAATTGAATGAAAAATCAACCTGTGTATGGGTACCTTTACCCTTTCTTCTTTGCCAACTTAGCCATAAAGGACAGGTTTCATATGCAAATTATGTTAGGGTTAATCTCAAACGATATGCACGCTCAACAGACTTTACATGTATTTTTATCTGAATCCTGACAAAGTTCCATATACTGAATCATCTTGTTTAGCATCATACTGAGTTGCTTAGATCAGTTGATAGCATGCATCAGAGTTAAGTCTTATTTTTGTTCCTTAGCTAAAATTATCTTTTTTCACAACTTCCTTTTACTTAACAAAATAATGAGGTCTTTCTATTTTTACACGCAGTCCCTGTTTGCATGCAAAAGCTGTAAAACTTGGATTAATTACCTCCCACATTAAGTCTTCCATTTTGCAAATGAGATGCCGAGAATCCCCAAATGTCCCTTCATTTCCTTTCTCAGAAGGAACAGCCCTGTGCTTTCCCTGCGCTCTAATCTCTGGCCTAACATTGGTGACATTCTGTCTTTACTATGGAATGACATTGCTCGCAAGGATCTCTGATAAGCGTACAGTCTTAATTAAGTGATTTTGTCACGCATAAACAGATTCTGAGTGACTTACCAATCACCGTAGCTGCAGAATGGCCTAATTGTATGACAGTGACTTGGCACACTAAAGGTGCTGGATGAAATTGAAACTCTTTGACAACAATTCTGAATATATCCCCGTTACTTCCGTTTCCCAGTAGGCTAGTTATTGTTCACTGTGTTCAGTCAACATGTACAAACATTTTATAATCTTTACCAATAATCTGATGAATGTGCATTAATAAATGACTGTGAAATAGTTTCTCTGTGAACAATTGACAATTCATTTCTTAACACAACGGTTATGAATATGTTTATGCATGTCGGGCTCATTATTAATCTCATCTGTTCCTGTTTTTGTCAGGATCATGATTTTGATTTCCCAAACAGATATGGATTAATAAAACAGGCATTATGGGGACAAAAGGAATCAATTACCCACATGTGAGTTTTACAATGCTGAACATAAGGCCGTGCTACTGACATGGCTCAGTGGTTGCATATTGGTCGTATAGGACTAGGACAGGTACACACTCTTAATTCTGTTCTGCCATGTCAGTTGATGTTGTCACTGTTGTGTGCAAGGACTTTTAATATGGGGAATAGATGATGGCCAGGAAGCAAAATTTTATTGTAAAGAACAGTTTGTATTTTAAGTTAAAAAAGGAGGAGGATTCAACACATAGCCGTTATTTTTGTTGGTAAACATAAGATTTTTGAAGAATATCATTATTGGATGAATAACTGATGGAGCATGCGGGTGCAATAATACCACCACTCCAACCTACTCTATCTCCCTTTATAGGTTAGTGTCAAAACCTTCTGAAACATTCAATTATGATCATTTCTAGCAACTTAATTCTAGTGCCTGTACATGGCTATATTGGCTGATAACTACAGCATTATGTGTTTATCTGTGATTCATTTGTTAATTGTCTTTAAAAAAAATGTTCATTTAAGTTGCCTTTGTCCTGAAATCCATAACCAAAAATATAGGAACATAAATAGAAATACAGAGCTGTGATCCATCAGGTTGAAATAATTCAGTCAATCATACAAGTATCTGATGGGTTTTCTACGTATTTTAGAAAAGAGTCAATTGATTTTGCACCGATTACACATTATGACCAATCAATTGCACAGTCAAATCAAACATTGATCCAGCAAAAGTTGATGTATGTATGGCTAGGTTTACTGTACATTACCTCAGTGAAATGAGGAACAAACGGGCACTAGTGGGTGAGTAAAGGGAGGTTTCCACATCCGTCGGGACCCCCTCTGCTAAGCACATTGCTTGGCGGGGATCCTGACAGAGCACATAGACTTTACCTGCAGAGGTTCAACATACTCCACTACGTTCAGTCCTGCATCAGCGGAATGGCTCAGCGCTGTGAGAACACAGCATCCTCCAAGCAGGTAAGTGAATGTGCTCTGTTAGGACCTCCGGCCAAGCAATGTGCTTAGCAGAGAGGGTCCCCACGGATGTGGAACCCCCCCCCATACATGAATGCAATTCTTTGTATGTAAATTATTTATAGAGTTCAAAGCAAACATATATAACTACAATAATTGCACACAAAATTATGGACTGCATGAAAATTAAGATAAACTGGAGTGATCAATAACAACAAGGACCAAACACTGTCAGGGAGTCAAAGGACTGTTCTATAACAGGATAGACCCAAGTTAAGTGAACTATAAGGAGTTTTAACTCTATAGATGGAGGGGTGGCAGTAACATTAAAAACAGGAGGGAAAGTATCACCAATCATGAGGCCTAGAATGATAATCAGGGAAAATTAAAGCAGATGGGAACCATATTCTGGAGAGGTTTTGAAATTGTGCAGAACAGAAATCACTTATGATTTGTAATAGCTGATAATACACTTTTTATTATACCTTAAAGATTATATTTTGATTTACAATGTTAATTTCATTACATGCTCCTCAGAGTTGGTAAGCAGCATGGACAGATGAATATTTCAGTAGATGTTGGTAGTAGTGCTGTTGGCCTGAGATAATAGGATCCAGACATGAGCTCACCCTGAATATATGAGCCGTATAGACTACAGCAATATACAAATTATAAGTAACAAGTAAAGTGTACACATCACACAAACGGGTAATCCAGAAGGGAAAGGGGCGTTCCTCACTGTGGGGTTGGTGATGAGTAAATAGGGATTCAGCCCACAAATTGCAGAGCTTCTATCATTTCTATTTAATCTGATTTCAAAGTCATTTTTTTTTATATTGAATGTAATAAAGGTTGTAACTGCTGTTAGGTACATGTTTTGCCATCTGTTTCTTTTTACTAAGTTTTCGCTTCACTTTCTGTTGCTCAGCCTCAACATCAAGTGAGAGAATATCTTTCCAATGTGAGAGAAATCCTCCATTGGGTCGTTGTCACAAGATCATTTATGCTCCATATATTTCAAGATGACATCTAGGATCATAGACAACAATTAAAAACTGACAGTGGTTGTACCCCCTCACCGCTCTATAAAACAAAGAAATATTGTCTTAAGTTCTGCAGTACACTTATTATCCATTGATTTGCATCTGTAAATAGTCTCATAGAAAAACATTACTATGGTCAAAATCTCTATTGACCTCATGTTGAGGATGCAAAAGTAGTCCATGTTTCTTGGTTGACCTATTTGCATTGTGGTCGATGTAATTAAAATATTAACCTGTAGGAGAGATTGGAATAGGCAAATTAAAATGTTTACTATGTACTTCAAATCAAAATCAACGTAAAAGTGTCCCTGTGTCTTATTTTCCGAATATGTAGTCCCAACCATCCTGGGAGAAATTTGTTCCATTTCCTCCAGCCAAGCCAAAAAGCCACTGCCAAGAAGTGATCTTATCTGCATTAGCAGTACCCATTCTCTGAACACACTGATGGGCTTATAAAGAGATACATTTTACAGTTAGATAGCATGAGTTGTGTATTTACATTCTGCATAGCAATAAATACATTTTGTGACAAAGACTCATATCTCCTCCCATAGCTACTCATGGGTAATTGTTCATTGCCAGATTGTAAAATGTGTCTCTTCATAAGTTGGTCAGTGTGTTGAGAGAATGGGTACTGCTAGTGTGTAAACACATGCTAAAGTTTCAGCCCTGCACATTCTCCTGGCACTGGACTTTTGGCTGGAGGAATATAGAGTGAATACTGCATGGTCCAGTCCTGCTTTGCTGGAACATTCTGTATATTCACTTGATATCTGAATAGCTGTGTCTGGTTTTTTTTCCTAATTTTCTCTTCAAAACTTTAGGTGCGTCTTATATTCCAAAACATACGTTAATTTGTTTTCCATCAGGCTAAGTATACCCGGCGTTTCCACAAATTCTCAGACATTGGCAGACAGAAGCGCCTGGCCATTTTCCGGGCTGCTGCCGAATTAAACTTGTGCAGGTGCTCAGGGGCGTTAAGGTACCCTGATAGCAGGTCATGTAGCGTTCACAGGGTAGTTGCGGTAGTTGCTTGTTTACCGGGCGTTTCTTAACTTAATTGTGTACCCAAACTTAAGAACACATTTGCAAACATATAGTATACCTGAGCCCCTGGGTTTTTTTCCCATCTTTAACTGTCCTGCAGTGAAGGACTGTTTTCTTTTTTTCACTGAGCTCAGTCCGTGGTGGTAGCCTCAGTGAACTAGAGCTCAAACAAGGTGAGATTACGTTGAAGTTCAAGTAAAGTTTAAAACAATTCAAATCAATAATTGCAGCTAATGATGTGTCAGAAAAGCTGACATAATGTAACACAGATGAAGCGTGCCTTAATTGCAGTCACACCTCCCTCCCATGACCCCATCATACGTGCTCTGTAGTGCTACGTAATGACACGTTTAGAAGCACTTAGCGGTTCCTGATCGGGGCTCAAACCACACATTAATTGCAGTGGTTGTGAGTAAACACATTGCTCATATGGAGCTTATAAAGTGTAATTATAATTTTGATTAAAAAGTCAACAAGCTGAAATCGGCATGAGCCTCCTTCTTGCCGGCTGGGCCTGTATCTGGCACAGAGGGGGCCGACATATTCTCCTCTGCCCCAAGAGGTTGCTGCTGTGTTGTGGCACAGTCCAGCCAAGATTTTCTTACAGGCGACTTCCTGTTAATCCCCAGTTATCTAAACACTGAACCGAGGCAGCGTGGGGAGATATTAAGCGTATGTCAACTAAATGGCAGCCAAAAGGGAGAACTGCTCTCTCCTTCTGCTCTTCTCTGCTTCTCGTTCCCGTGATCTTTTCTTTTTCCATTTTTTCCTTCTCTTGCAATCTGTTGTCTTGTAGCCTTTATCACTTCTTACATGTGTTCCTTGATGCCGGCCTCCTCTTAATTCACAATCCGTTTGTCGGTTAACACACTTTTCCACTTATGCAATCAAGCTCTCCATTTACACTCAGAGCGAGTGTCCTTCATGCTGTTTGTTGATAATGGATTTTATCTGTCGCTGTGTATATGTTTTTGGGGGCGAAGTAAAGCAATAGTAGATCTTTAGTGACATGTGCCATTCAATTTAAGTGCATTAGAATCTCTCAAAGTACTTGAAATCAGTAAATGTACAGCTAACATGTATAAATAATAATAATACTTGGGTATTTGAGTATTTGACGTTCCTGTACATGAATCTGCTTGCTGTTTTTTATCTGATAAGGTAAGGTTAACTTCAGATAATTATAAAACATCATTCTATGTTAAAATTGTTTGTATTTATATCAGCCTCCAGCATACTCCTGTAATCTCCAAGCAGAGCTCAGACTGGGACATGGGAGGGTGAATACTAGAAGCCAGTCAGGCTTTGATGTAGAGCACATGTCATAATATAAGAAAGCTGATGGATACCTCATCATCATCACCTCATCATCACTTCACACTCCATTGCTATAGAACAAACTTCTTTGGAGATCACATAATCCTGGTATCTAGTGCGTCTAGGAAGTTTCAATTTAGATGGAGTGCAACATGTGCATTATGACATTGAATGCTCAGTCTAGGGTCTACGTTGAGTAGGAGTCATAGAAAGGCATGTAACACAAAACTTACACATTACATCTGTTATATGATGCTAAATTTTCTGTTTCAGTTATACATCAAAGGAATGTTGTCGTTGTGTACCACCCAAAATATTTGGTGGCAAAACCCTCATTGGCAGAGGTCAGATGTTTCTTGTAGTTTGCCCTCAGATTTTGCACAGGTAGTTGTCCTCCTTTTTTCTTTTCAGATCCTTTACTAGATCCGTTACTTAAGCCCCCCATACACCTTTAGATCACACCATACAATTTCCATTAGATCTACCAACAACTATGTAGTATAGTGGGTTCCCTGATAGAATATATAGTGATTGGAAGGATTAGAAGGCTCCTCATGGTTTTGGTAGAACAAAAGTTGATTGATGAAATTGTATGGTAAGATTGTAAGGTGTATGGGGGCCTTAAGGGTTCTAGGCTGATGTTTGGCAACTTGAACTTTTATCTCCTACAGAATTGTTTGGAGACTGGTCTCTTTAGGAACATTATCTGCCTCTTCTTGAGCCACTCCTTTCTTGCCTTTACTGTGTGTTTTGGGTCAATGTCAGGCTGGAATTCCCATCCAATCCACTGCCCATTTTTAATTCCCTTGCTGAGGGATGGAGAGTCTCGCTCAAGATTTTGTGGTGGATGGTTCCATCTATTGTTACTTTGATGCGGTAAAGATGTCTTGAAGGAGTATTTCTTCTCCAAACATGGCAAGTTTAATTGATCCCAAAGAGCTCAATGTTGGTCTTATCTGACCACAGCACTTTCAGGGAGTTTCCCTCTGAATCATTCAGCTGTGTATTGACAAACTGCACATGGGTTTGCATATGTGCTGTCTTGAGAAGAGGGGTCCCATGGGCACACCCCTAGATTTTATTCCTTCACAGTTAAGTGTTACAAAGTTTTCTAGGTGACTAGAGTTCCAGCTGCCCTAAGATCATTGTGTAGTTTTGGGACACTTCATCACCATTACTTTATCATTGCAACTCCACCAAAAGAGATCTTGCATGGAGCCACAGACCTATTGACATTTTTGTGAAACTACATGTGTTAGAAAAATACTTTATGGTACCCACAACACAATTTTGCGATGTTGTGATTATATGCTCTGCAATAAACTACTCCACATTTAATCTCTAGTCATGGATAGTGTGGAATCTGATTGATAGATTCCTTCTGTAGACACTAGAATTTTCTACAGGTACTGTAACAAAGGAGCACTCCTATGTCTAAAGCTGGGCATACACGTCTCAATTTTCTTGTGATCCTTTTTTAATCCGTTTGCCCATCCGATTCCAGAATCGACTTTAATTTGTGAAAACGATCGAACTGCAACATACCATGCATTCAATTTCTGGGCGATTCTATCCTGAAAGTCTGAAATTCACACATTTATGGGTTTGGAGTGGTGTTAGCTAAAGAACTGGCCAGTGACCAACAGCACACAAACAAAGGTAATTTCCACAAGAATCATAGATGGATCGCTTAAAATGATTCATGTGCTCGATTCATGTGCTTTTTATTAAAATTATCAATCAGAACGGATCTGTGAACGATCGTTTTCTGTCCGATTTTTGACAAAATCGATCGCTCGGACACTTTTGGCATGCTTCAATTTTTATTCAAACCGATCGCGCGATCGATTTTAATAAACGAACGCACTAAAATTGAACTAAAAATCGTGCTGTGTATACCCAGCTTTACGGAGGTTGCTGCTAATCTCAGCTTGTTACCTACACACAGTGATTTCTAAATGAAGTCTAAAATTTTGCAGGTTGATAGGGGATCAAATATTTCACTGATTACAATGCACATTAATCTTTCACTTTTTTTTGCACTGGGTTTGTGAGGGGTTTTTTCTCGCAGCTACAGTAAACCCACCACTGCAAACATAAACTGGTCCTTGCTTTGTCAGAGGCCAAAGCAACAAATTCAGCAGGGGATCACATTTTGTAGATGTCAAATTCAAGTATAACAGCTAGTTGCATTTAAAACACATTTATCTACTTGATTGGATTCAGCAATATGTGGTCACTAGCTAAGCACATTAAACCATAGCTTGAAATTTCTGGAAAGCATAGCAAGCAAATTGAAAAAGTCAGGTTTTCTTAGAACAATATTGATGAAAAGTTGATTATGAGATGAACGGTGCTCTTGGCATTTTGGAACGTATTATCGGTACTGTAATGAATGAGAGAATTCTTCAGGAATGCAGTCACTTTATACATCAGAGTCTTGTAAGAGGGGTGGGTCTGAAGCCAAGGATGACATACAGTCTAATCTTGGCCCATGTTTTGATGTCTCTCATCACCTTATTCATAGCCAAAAACAACTATATGAAATGTATGTGGAGTCAGGCTATTGTATGAGATTGTATGAGATGTGAGATTATTTTTATGGATATATACATGTATTGCTTGTGTACACCAACATATACAAAGCAAGATACAGCTTTATAAACTGTTACTGCTTGCATGACTGCAAAGTGTGGGAACATGGACACAGATCATTGACCTAAGAGTAAGAACCATCATAATAGCTTATATAATGTTCCCCAGTTGTATATATCATGCATGACTTTGTTATTCTCAGCTGGCTTTCTCACACACTATGAGGCCCATTACATGTAGAGCTCCCTCCCATTCCCGGCTTATCATTGTACGGTTATGGATGTCTCTGCCACTTCTACTCGTAGATTCTTCTTCAGTAGATTGGAAGCAAGGGATTTTATTAATCAACTGACGGAGATTCCACTGAGACAGTGAGCCTTATGTGAAGCCACGGGGGGGGGACGGAGAGGCATGTCAGAATGTTGAACTATGGCCATTCTCCTTCTGGGACATCCAATAGTCTCTAAACATACGTAACAGGGATGTACAAGCCAATATAAGGAAGATAGATTTACAGAATAGAGTGATTCACACTAGAGGTGTCTTTAAACCTCCACCAAAATCTATTTCTTCAAATGTATGGGTCCTGAGGGATACATTCCTACATGTCATCATACATTGGATATATAACAGAACAGATTACATGGAGCATTATGATATCTGTTACTCAGTATATATGTCAGTAAAATTTACATAATGTTAAATCTGAACTCCATTCTAATAATAGAAGAACAACTGGATCCAGCCTTTTAGTCATTAATAGTGAAAGTGTTGTGTTCAGGAATCAACCAGACATCAAGAGGCGGCTGTTGCTGCTTTAACCATGACTTTATTTAACAACAAGCCCCAGCAAGGGTCTCGCAATAACCGAACTGACACACAGAAGTCCAAGGTAATAGTCAAAATGGACGGATCCGCACCACTTAGGGAGCGGACCAGGGAAGATGTCTCCTCATCCCACATATGGCCGGGG
>CM070033.1:34932384-34945329 GCA_036250615.1 Ptychadena robeensis | reverse complement strand
CCCCCCCCACCGGAATGGTAGTAAATGTACCCAGCAGGAATGGCAGCAGGGCACTGTAGCTGTGATGTTGTAGTAATGTGCGTGCTATTACGCTCCCCAGCTGCACGCACTCAGTACTAGACTGGGCTAATCTCCTTACTCACCTGTCTTACTGAGCACCGCCCCAGGGGTTAGCTCTGCTCTTTTACCCTTCCCAAGCCCCGAAGCATCATGGTCAAGTTCCATACCCCTCTCTTGTAACCCCTTCCCACTACAAAAGAAGTGTGTGTACCTTAATTCGACCTGGTATCCACCTCTTTCATTCCCAAATGAAGCAGCACAAGACATGTGTTTTGACTCCTTACCAATAAATATTTTGACGGATGCCTCCATCCGAGCCTTTTCTTTTAAGTCTTTTAAAAAAAAACGTATCGAATTTGCAAAACCGTATGGGAAGGACAAAGCTGCCTAGAGTACTGGTCTCCCATAGGCTATATAAGTTGCGACCTTGAACTAGATGACCGAACACTTAGTGGGGACAGTGTACAACAATTCTCCCCACACGCTGTTTTACTGCAAACGATTGTTGGGATAACAATGTCCCCCTATACGGGGGTGAGTTAAAACCAACAGCCCATCAAGTAAGTTATTGATCACATGTTCATTTTTGATTAGTTACTGTTCCACCCCTTAATTGGATCTGACCTGCGCTTTTCCCCATTCTATCTCTCTTCTTTTTGGGGAGTCCCACAGATTCACATTTTTTGTGGGTAAACCCCACACAGCTCCTTACCAGAAGACATGTGTGCATCAGTTTGTGTGCTGCGAAATCGACCTCTTCTTTCATGGTCCAGTCAATTAAGGAGGCTGGTCCAGGATGTCCTAGGCTTAGAAATTAGTTGAAAGATGTTAGCAATCACACATAGGACAAAGAAGTGGCCCTGTACTGGCTATATTTAAGTGTTGAATGGAATATTCATTGTTATCTTGTTATTCTTGGCTGTAGTTCTTGCCTACAGCCTTTGATACAATGGTTAAAATCCACAATTGTGCAGATTATCATATCAGAACTGTACAGACTTTGCAGAGCAGACAGTTTTGTATCACAGCAGTTATCAAGTAGTAACAAATCATGTCATTTTACCATCACAATGAAAGTTATAGTTCATCATCACAGTCTAACAATTCTGACAGATAACTTTATAAAATGTCCACATTTATAAATGTTTCTAGTATGGATGGTTATAAATGATTTGCTGTTTTTGTCCTTGTAGTTGATAATGGAAATGCAGCTTCTGTTGACAAAGCTATTCCCAAGATGAATGGTTTAGTAGAACGTTGGAACTTGTGAGAGGCTGAGACTGATGCAAAATGGTAATACATAATGCATCATAATTGAATGGAATAAAGTGGTGTGAAGATAATGGTGATGGAAAGAATGACTTTAGCGTGAGGAACTGTGAAATAAGAGTCACTGAGATGTCAATTGTTCTTTTAGGGTTGCTTGCAGAGATGTAACATAATACAATGTGTAAAGGGACTATTCTATAACAGTGGGACTATGAAGTGGTCAGTTGCCAACCAGGGTGTAGGAACATTTAATCGTCTGAGCCGCAACAGAAGATGGCAGATGGCTTGTTCCAATTTTTTTATGGTTCTCGTATTCTTCATAGAAATACAATTCCTTGTCACTAAAGGTAGCCATACATGGTTCAATATTTTTGTTTAATCGACCAAAAAAACTGAAGCTTGAAGTCGATCAAACGAAAATTGATGCCCACCCACCTGGTACGATCGACCAAAAGTGATCACAATCGGACATAGAGTCGAGCAGTGATTGGACATATTGGTAATTTTTAGTTGATCAAATCTGAAGGGGTTTCTAGGTTGTATGTGATGGTATTATGGAGCATGCACGCAGATCTAAGTAAAGGAATAGATCACATTGTGTGGTGTTACAATCGATCTATGTTAGACTGAGGATCTATAATTGCACAAGATGATTGAATTGAAGATCGATCGTGCAAAAGTTCAGCAGTGTGGTGACGTCACCACAGGAACACCTGGGAATCTACTCATGTATGGCTATCTTAAGAGACACATAACCATTAAAAAAGGAATACAGAAACATTTCCCATTTCTGAATCTATTTTTAAATGGTTAAATGTCTCTTGCTAATGGTTAATACATGACAGCAGGATTCTTATTGGTTGCTGATGGCCAAATGTCCACTTTATTCTCATTAGATCCATAGTCATTTTCTTTAATTACTAGGATTAACCTGCTTGCATTTTGATTTTACCTCTCATATTGTAACAATTAATTACTCATTAACACAAAAGGAGTGAAGGTTAAAATTAACTTTAGTCTTCCTAATTATCTTAGGACTATAAATGTAATAGACAGACAGCAGATGTGAAGGATACAAGATTTTCTCTAAGAAAACTAAAAATGTGGGTGCTGGCACTTAAAGGAGCATGCTAAGTATTTGCAGAGGCAGTATGCTAGTAACAGACATTACAGGTTTATGGTAGGGTTGCAAGAACATAAATACCTAAACACAAGGCATAATTGTCATACAGAGGAAAGCATTACATAATAACCACCTAGTTACATAATGGAACTTCCAATAAGTCATAATAGGTATAGCTCACATCTCTGGTTTATATTACATGAAGAAACAAGTGCTGTAAGTGGAACTTTTTTTTTACCCAAAATAGTAAAATGACTGGGTAATCCTTATAAGTATGCGGCTGATTTCAGAAAACCCTTACTTTAGGTGCTGATTGTGCTCCATTTCATTTATAACATGTTCTCCCAAAGGATCTGCAGCAGGCATGGCTTTCCCAGGGTCATGTATATTCACATGTACACTCACCACACTGATCAACGTTAGGCACCCCTGTGTTACATCTAACTTACATATATTATTAATTGTGTAAGGGGGGTTTCCACATCTGTTGGGACCCCCTCCATTAAGAGTATTGCTTGGCTGGAGGTCCAGATGGAGCACATTCACTTACCTGCTCGGTGGATGCTGTGTTCTCACAGCACTGAGCCGTTCTGCCGATGCAGGGTTGAACGTAGTGCTGTACGTTGAACCTCTGCATCGGCAGATGTCTGAACACAGCATTCACTGAGCACAAGTCTATGTGCTTCGTCGGGAGTCTTGGCGCGTGTGGAAACCTCCCCTTAATGTCAGGTACAGGCTGCATCATGTGTCCTTATATATGTCAATATATAGTTTATGTTTAACAATAATACAAAGATACCTCTATATTTTGTGTCATACAGACAAGCCTAAGCTTCAGCGTTTGGCTCTCTAACAGCAGACTGGTGAGTCTGGACTGTTACAATCATAGTTTTACAAAAAAAATCCCGTCATCCAAATCATCCCTTCTGCTCTAACCAAATGGTTCTGTCCTAGGCAGAGCAATACATGATTGTACAGAAGGGGACGCCTGGGTTGTTACATGGCAATGCACATGGCATCTAAAGTCAAGCAGAATGTTGATTGGTCTATATGTCGCTATTCAACAACTAAATTGAGATCTTTGGTTAGTAAGAATTGGTTGGTAAATGATGGTTAAGCTCTATTCTGTTCAGTTCTGTTTAGTCACTGTTTGTCTCCTTCCATTTCAGAGTCAGGCAGAAGCGCATTATAAAGGGAACCGACACGCTCGGAGGGTGAAGGGAATCGAGAATGCCAAGACCCGACAGAAAGACGGAGCGCAAGACGGCGACAGGAACACTCCTCTTATCAGCCCTGTGCCCAGTGTCAGTGAGAGTGACACCGACAGCAAAGGTGACTGAGCGCAATGTAACTTTACATTCTCTCTCTTTACTCATCCGTGTCATAAGATATTTAGTTATCATAACTTAACCTGCCAGCGTAATGTGCACATGTGTCAGGTACTGTCATTACCGTTCATCATCAAAAGGTTCATCCCATTTACTGGTGAGGTGTTTAGACAGCCTGCACAGAGGTGTTCAGATGACGGATTGTCTGACATGGTAAACAGTCTATAGTTTACAGGTTCTGAAATGTAATATACAAACATAATGGATTTCGGCTTTTTGCAATGGAATATAGATGATGCCTAGGTACTACCATTCAGTTTGAGCATACCTATTATTTATAGTCAGAGGCTATATGTGTCATTTATATGAAGTCATAGGCTGTGCCAGCTCTATTTTTACATACACATGTACACCTATCACGTACAATACACGGGATAGGCTTTGCCTATTATAGAAAGATCAATAACACATTGGAATAACGCATGGGGTAGGCAAAGTGCGACTCGGAAGCCATATGTGGCTCTTTAGCCCCTTCAGTCACCACCCTTCATGTCTGATTTGTGACTACAAATAAGCAGCGGCTTTCTGTATACCATTAAGGGAGGGGCTCTATGGCTACCTACAGGGGGCTTTAGAGCTACCTTTAAGGGGGGGGGGGCGGTGTGGCTCCCTACAAGGGGGCACTCTGTCTACCTATATGGGGGGGGGGTGCTTTGTGGCTACAAATAAGCAGCGGCTCTCTGTCTACCATCAAGGGAGGAGCTCTATGGCTACCTACAGGGGGCTTTTGAGCTACCTTTAAGGGGGGGGCGGGGGTCTGGCTACCTATATGAAGGGGGCTTTGTGACTTCAAATAACCAGGGGCTCTGGATCTACCATCACAAGAGGGGCTCTATGGTTACCTTTAAGGGGGGCTCTGTGACTAAAATACCAACATGCAAACCTGACTTACCAAAACTTTCCAAGGAGATGCAAAAACATTAATAATTTTACATTTAAAATGTATTTTTTTAGGATGACAGCACAAACCCCCTCCGGCTCTCAACATGTATTTCAAGCGCTACAACGTTGCAATTTGGCTCTTTGGTCAAAAACTTTCTCCTACCACTGGTATAACGTGTGATATAATTGATATAGGGATGTGATGTAATAATATCTTGCCATTCAAGTATTTTTAATACAGCATTATTTCACATACCGTTCCTGTACAGTGACTCAAGAGCAATGTGCAGAGATTGCACTGTTGAGTTGATGGCATTGGCAAATAGAATTTATCTTAAGCCCATACCCAAATAATTACCTCCACATGGCTGTCCGCTGCTGCTCTATGTGTGTTAAGGCTGCCATACACGGCACGGATTCGTGCCGGATTCTGGCGCGATGGATTCCGGGCGCGTGTACGCGGATCCATCGTGCCGGAATCCTCTGTAGCCCACCTTGCCCGTCCGACCGCATCCAATGGATCGGGGGCACAGAATCGGATCCGAGGAAGAACCAACCTGTTGGTCTTTTCGGGTCCGATTCTGCTCTGATCAGGGGGCGTTGCGGTCAGGGAGCCGATCCATCGGACACGGATCCGGCCGTGCAAGGTGGGCTGCCACGATCGGATTCCCTAATTGGCTGATCGTTCTCACCTGTGGATGCCGGCGGAATCGCCGGAATCCATCGGTGCTGAATCGATCAGCCAGGGAATCCGTGCAGTGTATGGCTAGCTTTACATGGATTCCGTTTGGCCACTTTCAATCTTCTAGAACCAATCCTCTGAGTTTACCTAGAAGAAGGTTGCCGGAAGACCCTCTTAATGGGACTTTAAGTGGAAAACTGAATTGAAACAATTTAATAGATCACACATTTATTATTCAAAACAAGAAGGAACCCTTTTCTTGTTGTATGCAAACTAATAAAGATGGGAAAAATGGATTGCAGTGAGGGATGGGTTCAATCTAAATAATTTTGACTTTCTTTTTGTCCTCTGAAGGGTTTAGTGAATTGTTGCTGGCTTTCTGATAAACTTCAGCAAAGTCATTTCCAGGTGATTCAGCACTTTGGAAAGTTTTGTTCTTTTCATGACAGTTTGATGTGTGTTTTGCCAACTCACTGTTAAAGTAATCCACAGCAGAAAGTGTACGCCATGATACCTATTTTTTGTTGTTAAGTGATATATAGGGCCAACCACCATATGTCATGAGCTTCTTGGTAACCTCACAGATCTAGGCATGTGCTAGAATTCGAGTTAACTTGCCATCTAGTTTGCCATCTGTGGATTATTAGGAAGTTTTGTATTTACTTATTTTCTCATAGAAATTAAATAAAGTGGGGAATATGACCACTGCAAATAGTGTACTTATTACTATCCCCACTATAACTTCCCCCTTATATTTATTCCAGTGACAACTAATTCTCTTAAGCCCCCCCATACACCTTTACATACAATTTCCTTTTGATCAACCAACAACTATGTAGTGCCAGGTCCCCCCTGATAGAATACATAGTGATTGGAATGATTAGAAAGCTCCTCACATTACATGGTTTTGGTAGAACAAAAGTGGATTGTGCAGAAATGGAATGTTAAGATTGTAAGGTGTATGGGGGGCCTTTACTTGACATCCTTGGGCACCTTAGGCTCCAACAGACATTGGAGCCATCCGATGTTCCCCATGATGTCATCACGCTGCTGTCAGATATCGGAGGCGCAGCACTGCTGCGGTTTCCATACAAAGCAACGGACATCGGCTGTGATTAACGGTCATGTACGATATACCTGTTTTCGAGTGGGATTGATTGGTCCTGCTCGAAAACTGGGATGGCCGGATATAATATGGGCCAGATAGAAGGCCTTGAACACGCACGGCGCTCGAAGTGGCCATCGATCTAGCCCATATCTACATGTGTGTTCCCTGCTTTACCCTAACACTGGATACTCCATGTTCCAACAGATAGTCTTAAAGATAAAACTTTAAACATACTTCCCAGAGGTTCACAATATGCATTCTCTACATTACTAGTGACAAGGCAGATGAAAACTCCTTCTATTCCATCTTCTTTCCATAACACACTTTCCTAGATGTATTAGGTTCTAATGTGGATATTACACTGAACTTGGAACTGAACTTTGGATACAAGATTAAAAACAGACATGGGCTCTGGACCCCTAATCATGTATAGTAATAGACATAATCATAGTGTGAGGCTAATGTAAGCAATTGTGCACTTATATCCTTGTCGAAACATTTTGGAGAAAGCACTTTTCTGCTTTTGGTAACTGGTCTTGCGCACAAAGTCAGCTCCATAAGGATATGGTTTGATGAGTCTACGTCTATCCAGAGCCCCGTCCAGAACTCTTTTCAGGTGTTGTGGTATATAGGCATCCTCATCTAATCTGAGCTCACAAATAGTCTTTTTTGATGATTGGGCCCACATTCAACACTCCAACATTTTGAGGAAAACTTATGATGAAGATTGAATACTTTCATAGCTGGAAATTATTGGGGGGCCAAACTTACCTGCACCTTCTCTCCCTCCTACTATCCTTCCTCCCTTACACTGCCTACTAACTCATGCTCCTTAAGCCTTTTCTGCTGCAGCCTTAAGCTGGCCACACACATGGGCACATCAATTACCGTACCATGGGGACCCGGTTTCGGATCCCCTAGGTCTCTCCACAGCCTCAGAAGGAGACAGCTTCTCCGTCTGTGTAAAGCACCCAGCCTGCAGCCAGCCCCCCTCCTCTTCTGGCAGAGCTGGGTCCGTGTTGGCGACGCCCCCTTCACACACACAGTGCAGCAAGCTGAACACACAGCTTGTGTGTGCAGCTCAGCTGTCAGCCTGTCCATTACATTGGATGGGGACAGCGCTGTCCCCTATTCAATGTAATGGATTCCGACCAAGGTTTCCCAACATGTTGGAAACCTGTTTGGTCGAGTTCCTTCAAGCAGGAACAGTAGATGGCTCAGATGAAGAAACAGATTAGAGGAGCATCGGGAGCCGTGAGCGTGCACAGCGCCCGATGTTCCTCTAATCTGTTACCTCATCGAGCCGTGTGTGGCTAGCTTCCTGTACGATGGATGAATGATCGATCACAACGTGGTGAAGCAACTAATAGCCAAACGAGCGTTCTGCAAATAGATGGGCACCACCTCTGGTAATCGATCCCTGGCCGATACTTTGGATGGTGATCGAACAGGTATTTACCAACATGTCCGATCCCTGTTCGATCGACTTTTTCGTTGAGTAGGATCGATTGCTGCTGGTGGGCAGCGTTCAATTCCTGAACGATCGCAGCAAACATGCAAGGTGATGGATCATTAAAGTATCGAACACTAAATCAAACCGTGTATGGCCAGATTAAGGATCTGACATTACCACGCACACACAATGCAAAACTTATATTTGCATTGTAGCATTAGGGCCCCTTTCACACTAGCCGCACTGCGCCCGCAGTTTCGTGTTAGTTACCAGCAAAAAAAGGCCATTGCACGTTACTAGAAATGCAAGTGCAGCTCTAGTGTGAAAGGTACACACTAGCTGCGTTGTTGTGCAGTATAGTACCTCAGTGCAGGGCAGCTAGGGTCAATGCAAGATAGGAACCCTGTGTTGACCCTGTAGTCCCTGCAGGACTATACCACAACGCAGCTAGTTGAGGGACCACCCACATACTGGAGTGCTGGAAGAAAGGAGGGCACTGGGAGTTCAAGGTAAAAGTAAATAGATTTGTGAGCAGATATAAACAAGAGATTAACCCTTCAGTGGGGTGGGGGATTCATTTCATGTTTTATGAGAAGACTGGGGAATGAGATGTCAGTCGTTTATACATGCAAAGATCATATGTGGGCAGCATCAGAGCCCTGCGCCCCATCTGTGTTGTCTAAGCTCCTTGGAAGTAACAATATTAGATTTTAATTTATCATTTTATATGGACGGCCTTCCAGTTTGTGGCTTACTTTACTGAGGTATCCCATAGAGAACGCTGATAATCGCTTTCCATCTGTCTCGCTGCAAGCAGGCCCACTCCTTCTGTATGTCTAATTTATCAGGTATGTCAGCATAATTCAAGAAGTATCATTTAGGATAATTGGTGGTTAATGGGCAATGCTCCCCTGAGTCCTAATTTAAAGGGCGTATAATAGTAGATTTTAATGCAAGCTTAGTTCTTCCCTTGGAAATGTTTCAGATGGAAACAATCTAAAGAGTCCGCCAGCCAGGTAGTGACCCTGGAAAATGTCCTCGCCTACTTTGAAGGGGACAGAGGCGTCATTGTTCTATGCACAATATTTCTTGTATCTTCTTTATCTTCACATTCCATAGCTGGATACTGTACAGAAACTCTATATATATTTATTTTATTTTTAATGTAACTATTCATATATAATGTGTCATTGCAAGTATTGTATGTCATGTAAATGCTATAAGCTGGCCATACACCTGCAGGATTCTCTGTCAGATTTCCTTCAGATCAGATCAGATCTACCAACAACCATGTAATATGAGGACCTTTCTACACCTTCCAATCACTATGTATTCTATCAGGGAGGACACTATACTACATGGTTGTTGGTAGATCTGATCTGATCTGAAGGAAATCTGACAGAGAATCCTGCAGGTGTATGGCCAGCTATAGGATGGCCTGTACAGTCATTACATTGACACAATGACCACCAATTAAATATCAGATCTGTCAGGGTATATAAAGGATGATAAAGAAATATAGAGGTAATGGCTGTCATTATCTACTCCTAGTGGGAAGTTATTTCATTTGCTCTCAGCGCATAGGACAGGGATCCATCATTCTGACACATTGCATAGATAGGTTTTTGCAAAGCACTCCCCACCTAAGGATTACACTCGTCAGACCATGTTGTGTTATTTATCTCTGTGACAGGTCCTCCTTTACTCAGTGTTTTACCTATCTGTACCCTCTCTTAAGCTAGGCATACACGGTTCAATTTTTTAATCGATTCAAGCACAATCACCATGCATGTTTGCGGTAATTGATTGTTCTCTAACCAAATGCGGCCAAATGATCAAACAGGGGGCCAACAGATTGGTAGGTCCATGTTTGATTGGCAACAATTGCCATTACTTTGGATGCGGACCTAGGTTGACGCATTCACGCTGCACGTAAGGGTTCATCGATTGCGCTGGTATTGACCCATGTATGGCCACCTTTAAGGTCCCATACACGGATTGATTACCATACACACTGGTAGTTTCTTGTGCAATGGACCGGCGATCAATTACAGCATGGTGACGTCGCCACGCTGTGATTGATCGCCAGTTAATCGGACAGTAATCAATGTGCACCACATGGGCACATCAATTACTGTACTATGGGGACCCGATTTCTGGTCCCCCGGGTCTCTCCACAGCCTCAGAAGCAGACAGCTTCTCCGGCTGTGCAAAGCACCCAGCCTGCCCCCCACCCCCTCTTCTGGCAGAGCTGGGTCCGTGTTGGAGACGCCCCCTTCACACACACAGAGCAGCTAACTGAACACACAGCTTGTGTGTGCGGCTCAGCTGTCAGCCTGTCCATTACATTGGATGGGGACAGTGCTGTCCCCTATTCAATGTAATGGATTTCAACCAAGGTTTTCCAACACGTTTGTGGTAATTGATTGTTCTTTAACTGAATGCAGCCAAACGATCGAACAGGGAGCCAACAGGTTGGTAGATCCGTGTTCGATTGGCAACAATTGCCATTACTTTGGATGGGGACCTAGGGTGACGCATTCACGCTGCACATAAGGGTTCATCAATTGTATGATTACCATACAATCGAATGTGATGTCATAATTTATCAATTGAATTGGAATTTATGCACACCACTTGCAATAGATTGCTGTTTGATGCCATCCAAAGCAAAGCAGCCAGTTTAAGGAAAAGTTGACATCTATACTTTGTAGGCTAGAATCACAAAGGAGGTTTTTGGGCTGCTGATGACAGTTGGTTGTGCAGGCGCTTGCACAAAAATGCCACATTTTTAGACGCCTGTTTGCATCAGGCCTAACATGCCTTTTGATGTCAACAAAATGAATATAATGCACACTTCTTTGTATTTGTTAACATGAGCGTCCCAGTGCACAATCATAGGTGTGAACCAGGCCATAATGTAAATACAAATATACAAATCAATATGTACTGATATTTGTTGTGCAGCTTCGATAAGTTAATAATAAAATGTAGATCCCCTTTAAAAGCCATTTCACACGTTTTTTTACTGCATGCATTTTTACATAGACAACCAATGTTACCATTCACACTGCTGTATGCATATTTTATTAATTTTTCCTGCATTATTCATTGATTTGTTAAAAAACGCATATGTAATGCCAAAACGCATGCATTTTTGCATATATGCGGAAACGCATGCCTTTAAAAAACGCATGTAGTGTGAAATGGCTCTAAAACCACGGATGCTGTTCCCCAGAAGCATATAATGCATTTTCAGGATCCTACTAAACAGCCAACATGACATGTATGTTTCAGGGACTGTTGTAGCACACATGTTAGAACACCAGATACATAACCAGATAATATATAAGTTTACTGATAGATTTATCCTGATTGCAGTTCTGGTTTGTGTGGAAGAACGGGAAGGGAGTATCCTTAACCTTCAAGGGTTAATTGGGTAATAGCTCCTCCAGCTGTGGCCACTTTTCAGATATTGGATAAGTTCCCTGAGAAACATATCCACGGAAAGCCTTGCAGTCTGTTTCCCAATGCAGTATCCCCTAAAAGAGAAGAACATGTCACGTCCTTACAACTGGGTCTGATTATGTCTGTTTGTCTGTTGTGGGTTCTGTCTACCTGCACGTGAATTTCATTCTGCCCAATTTACCATCACTTGTGCTGAGCAGGACTTTCACACATCGAAAACCAATTAAATTGGAGGAGATTGCGCATGTGCGCCATTTGCTATAGATGCATCAGGAAAGAAGGGATATTTTTATCCGCGGCATATGGCTGCATTAAGTAATAAAAATGTACTTTGCCAAAAGCTGTCTCCCAAACCAAGAGCGTACATGTGCGAAAACTGCGTGCCTTCATTTGTGTGCAGCCGAGCCTGTGACTTATCCAAGCTCTTTTACGGCATTAACTCTCTGAATGGCCACTCGGCCTGCCAAGCTCCGCAGACACGTTCCCTGACATCCCCTCTGGCAGGCAAGAAGTTAAACAGCATAAAATATTTTATAGTAAAAGGATCATTCTTCCATTTCAGCCGAAAAGGAACTATTCCAGAATATTTCAGCATGCCAAGATTGCATGCTGCTGTACTATTCTGTTTCCACAGCTTGCATACAGTTTGAGATTGAGAATGAATTAAAGCGTTAGTCCAAGGACAAGTGATAAGTCGGTTCTGGCAGGACGCGGGTTGGTCCCTTATAATATTGGGGGACCCCAGCTGTGAACTTTAATTCATGGCCTCTCTCCTAACCCCATCTTACAAAAAACTGATATATAACATTTCCAAATGTGTTTCCACATGGTCCTTTTTTATAGAAATTAATCTGTGACAGGATATCACAACTTTATATCCTGACTATGTCATTTCAGTTAAAATAGTTTGTATTGTATGCAGTATTTTACTAACATCATGCTGGTGGTTTGCAAAGCATCCATTGTATCATATAGTGCTAATGATAACTTTTTCAGGCCTCCTTCACATCTATATGTTTACATACATTAATATGAGTTTTATTGTGATCCATTAGATATCTTATATAATTGTTTTGGATGTGATTAACATCCATAAAAATGGTGTGGGAATCCAGACCTAAAGTGTACCTGAACTCATGGACCATTGACACATAAGAACAATTTAAAAAGATCCCATTCGTGAACTAGGAAAGGAATTTTTTTTACAGAAAAGTACTCATGAAGTAGGCAACACAATTGTCCAGCTCTGTCCAGCAGGATGAGATGACCCAGCACATTAGCAAAACAATGTTATTGAGGTATGTAGTGTATGAGGTGTAGCAAAGTTCGGGTATTCTTTAAAGTGAAACAGTACAGATCTATATTAGTGTACAGCTATATATTGCTAGAATGTATGTTGCAATTCTCGAGGGGCAATAGGGTGATTTAAGTTCTACACTTTATGTTTTCTTCTATAGCACAATCAAGCCTTCTTAAAACAGAAGGTATTTACACAACCCAATCCAGCACAAA
>CM070033.1:34883644-34909826 GCA_036250615.1 Ptychadena robeensis | reverse complement strand
GGGGGGGGGGGGTCTATTTTAGGAAGGGGAAAAGTAGAGTTTTTAAAGTTTAAGAATACCCAAATAGATCCATTCAATGCTATGACCACTCCAGTATTGTACTGTGGGTGTCTAGCATCTCCCTATTGTACCAGAAAATTCATAGCATATCTTCCATTTTTAGAGAAATCTTATGGGGTTTCTTTAATTCTCACAGTCACTGGGGCAGCTGTTGAAATTTATTTAATAATATACAACATGTGTATATATTTAGTTGCCATGGTGGACGCCTATTTCCATCAGCCAAGTATATCATTCTGTGAACCCCACAGACGGAATACAAGGCGGAACGTGTGTGGAAAAGGGTCCAATAATATAAAACTTTTATGGATTTGTGAGGTCACCTCTTCCTCTGCCTGTAATCCACAGCCTCGCGCAGTAATACTTTTTTATTTGGTTTATTTGTGTGGGAAATGTGTAGTCCTTGCTTTGTAATTAGATGGAGTCTTACAGTTTTTCTAAATACAAATCAAGTCACGTTAAGATTACAGTTTTCAGGCTTCACTGTCAGAGTGATCCCAGTACACGCCTTCCTATTGTGCTATTTGCAGCTAAACATACAAAGTAATCTTTGTAGACAAAATCCAGAGCATTGGGTGTATCTGTCAAGTCATAAATGGAAGGAAACAAGTGTACATTTTAATTATCCTTACATGGTAAATTATACAGAAAACAGTGATCTGTCAACCTCCTATGGGGCAAGGTAGCTTGGTACCCTCTAGATACAGAAGAACTGCATGTCCCAGCTTATCCCAATGTAGAGACACAGGTATCAATCAGGCGACAGAGGCGGCGGTGAAGTTTGAACAGGAAACTGCGAGGACCCAGGGAGGGACTCGCTCAAGGAAACATGGAAAACTGTGTAGAACAAAATCGTAGTTGCTGCAAAGTCCACAGTAACTAGTCTCTTATCAAGTTAAGGCAAGGGTACTCAACTGAGTTGCAGGGAGGACGTGTAGCTCCTCACCCCGTGGGGGTCCAAAAAGATGGCAACTTGCAGGTGACACCGGAAGCAGGCTGTGGTAGCGTGGACCCCAGAAGCTTCTCTGCAGTAGTCCAGGTGTGACCCAATGGCTTGGCCGGGGATCCATCCCAACAGAACGATAGTACGGGCCCCGAGCATCCAGCAATGCGGCTCATAGTGCGGATGGCAGCACAGACCTGTCAATGAAAAGTCACGTTTTTTAATATTAGTCCACAAATAAGCAAGGGAACTGCTTATTTACAAGGGAACAGAAAAACATTATTACCTAATATTTTGTACTGCTCTATTGGCCTATCCTGTTTGAGCTTCAACAGGAAGCTGAGACTTAATCAAGTGACCGTGACTAGCAAATTAGACAAGATCAATTAGTCAATCATATTGATCATGTGTTTCTCCATGATCTGTTGCAAAACCTTTTTCCAAGAAGAACTTGCTATCCCCAGGCACCTCCTGATATACATTTATAGCTTTTTAATCACAGGTTTTAAGTCACAGGTTTCCCCTTTCTTCTCAACCAGTAGGAGGACTAAATGGGAAGGAGGTGTACTCCTCTTTTTCGGCAAGAGACGAAATGAGCCATTTTTGATGCCACCATAATACAAAATGTCATATTAAATTTAAAAAAATTCTCTGTGCAAGTCCCAATGTTCTGTTTTTACCTATTACTATTACCCCTTTTTATTAACCACAAACTAAAATGGTTAGAGGTTCTAAAGAGAAGGAGAAAGCCTTAACCTTTTTTGACAGCTGGCACCAGAACCACTTTCCCCATTAAGGATCTCTAAATACCTGTTACTAATCTCATTACAACTGTAAAACATTAGATCATGCCTTTTAAGTCGCAGGAATTGTCACTTAAAAGATGAGGGAATAGACACATAGTTGATTTGTTTGTGTGTTTGTTTTGCATTGCAACTGCTGTTCCTTAAGTTCAAAACTTAATAAAATTTATAAAAAAAAATGAGGGCACTCCATCTACAACAGAATACCAGTGAAAAAGTCTCAGCTTCCCTTCTCTATACAAAAGTTATTTTTCAGCTTAAACACACCAAACCCCTTCATGTAAAATACCGGTAATAATTTTAGACCCATAGCCTCTGTAAAGTGAATAGTGACAGGTGTGTTATCTCTGCTATGTACCATTTTTGCTAATATAGTACAAAAAAAACCTGCAAATGAGACTTTTCCATCTGTCTGTATTTGACTCAAGTGTAAAAATTGCATTCATTATTTAAATCAATTAAAAATGCATTCAAGCTGACAGCTTAGACAAAATGTGAGATTCCAGATCATCACTGAAACCTTTGCTGCTTGTATTGAAAACCTCATTATAATCTGTTAGTAGCTTTCGGAAACCATTTTCACTCAGTTTAGACCTTTATTCGCTGAATAACATAGTGCTACACAGATTTAGAGTATTTAGATTTTAATTTGAAAAAAAGAAAAAGTTGAGTAATTATTTTAGAGGAAATATGGAAGCTGCTGACCTGTGCACTTGACATTGTTGGTGGTCTCTATGTCATGCTCATCCAAGTATCAAGTCAATAGTTTCTGATGGGTTGACCTGCAAAGATAAGATGTTTTGATCTTGCTGTGACTTTCCCCACTACATGCTTGTTACTGAACTGATAACTCAGAATGTATTAAGACCAGGAAATTCGAATTTTCAAACATATGTAAGCGTTTCTCAAATTATAGCACCCCTCCGAGCAGCATATTATATTTTCTTTGGTCCCCAAACACTACCTTTAACCACAGAGAGCTTTGGTTTGGGTACGGACAGCAATGGTAGCTATAGGCATGGGCAGCCCAGAACGGCATTGTGGTGGGGGTGCCATTATGGGCATTGGAATTGTTTTCACCCATCCATGCTGCCACCCTCAACATCATTTAGCAAAGAAGAGGATCTCAGTTCAAGGGGTAGTGACTGAAAGTTGAATCCCTTTGGGCATCACCCAGCGAAATGACTGCCTCCCACAGTGTCACCAGTGTCCTCAGCTGCCAGGGACATCACTACCACCCAGGTTCCACACTGCTACCACAACTCCCCCATCAGACAACGCTGCTACCCCCCCCCCCCCCTCGTCCTGGGGTGATCACCCAGGGCACCAGATAGCCAGTATGTAACTTGGTCTACTTGTTCCAATTTACATTGTTGTGGTTTGGTGATTGGCTCACACTGTCACATATGTTGGTCATGGCTTGGAGCTAACATCTGGCTAAATGGTATGGTGAAGGTATGGTGCAGACAGAATATGGACACTTTGCATGTTTTCACTTGTCTCATACTGGCATACTGGTAGCATGTATAATAAGGTATATTGTTACTACAAACTGGTGGAATCACAAGGCTGTGACTACTGGGGTTCTCTCAGGCTGGTTTCATCTCTATGAAAATTAAGAAGTGTTTGGGCAGCCTAACACTTAAGAATGCTTTGGGTTAAATTAGTCATGAGAGACAAGAAGGTGTTGCTTTCACAGTTCTATCTATGAGATCAGTCTGTTCTATAATTATGTTCGGCTTCTATCCGAATTCTGTACAAAACTAGGACAGTAGCTGTTACTGTTTCCATCATACTAAATAACAACAAATCGCATTTAACTCATTTGTGACCTCACTTCCCTTGACTCTATGGAGATGTTTGTTTATAAAGAATCAGTTACCGGCTTTAATATGGTGGCAATCCATTTCATCACTTCCAGTGCCAAATCCTCTTTCTCAGGTTTGGCTTCTAGAAGCTCCAGGCAGTAATCGATCACCACTTCTGACCACTCTGTCGTCACATTTATAAGTATATTAAGGGGCCACAGACTTTCATTGAGGTGGACAACTATAAAAAATAAATAGGGAAAAAGAAAATTGGTGATATTATCGTACAAATAAAGTCATTGCCTGTTTTGTATAATGTGTAGTTTATTAGTCTCCTTTCCTTAAAAGAAACATGTATATTACCTTTGCTGCTGAATGGACGAATCTACAAAACTGCAAGACAGCGTACAGAAATAAATACTTCTGACCTTACGCTGTCTTTTATGATCTAGAGGTCATTCTCTCAAAGTACTAGAACATTACATATTCTCATATCAAATATCTTTATTTGGGGAATACAAAAACAGCTGAAATACAAATTACACCTAGCAAAGTGTGCGCCATAATATTCTGTAGGGGAATCTGGGCGGTGGGGTCAAAACCCCATATTACCATTTGTACTTGTGGAGTCCATTCCAAGGTTTTACTAACTTCACTAGCATTTACAGATTGGGGTGAAAACCTACACTAACTTACCTCTTCCTGTGTTGTCCTGTGTCTTCTCATTGAATCCTCATCTTTGGATCTCCAGCAGCTTGTGGATGGAAATGACAAATTTTATATTGAAGTGAATATAAAAATTTGTATCCGATCCAAGCAAAGCTAGGTCTCCAATGGGCTTCATTGATACATCTACTTACGTGTTCATGAAGCCCACATGGGCTCCACGGATGTATTTTGCCTATGATTGAAGCATTATTGTAAAGCTATGACATTGCACCCCCTTCACTTCTATGAGCATGACGCAAACCAACGCACTCGAAAACCAACGCCTATCATTTACAATAGAAGCAGCAGATGGCACGGTTGTGCATCATGCCCTAGAACAGTGGCTCTCAACCTTTTTAGATCCACGACCCCGGAAGTGATATTGCGCCACTTCCTGTATTTTGAACGCAGAAGTGCCGGTGTTGAGTGTCACTTCCAAAACCAATTACAGGAAGTGACACTCCATGACATGATCAGGTAAGGGTAATGTTCCCTCCCTTATATTTTTCCCAACCTCGCCCATCATTTGCACAAGCATAAGGAGTTAGGAGGGGGGGTTACTGTCCCTTCTAACTTCCCACCCTGCTTGTGGGTATCAGCAGCTCTGATGCTTTCAGTGAGCTTGGTCATTCAATCCCCAAGCGGGTCCGAACCTTAAGTTGAGACCCACCGCCCTAAAGGCAATGAAAACAGCATACAAATCAACAACAACTGGGGCAACATGCTTCATATTAAGTTGCCTGAAAAGTTAAATCCTATTAATGTTTAACAAACAGAACCCAAACCCCTGCCACAGTCTATGGATAAAAACTAATAATGGACTAGTAGTAAAGATATGAGCATTTTCTCTTTACAGAGGGATTGCAGCATATTTCTGTATAGCAGCCATGAAGCTTACAATGACATAATAATATACTTCTACAGTGCATGTCCCTCTTCACCCATCAGCATGATGAAAAGATCAACACTTTTCCACACCATACCAAAGCATACCCAGAATGTTCATCTATACAATATACTGCCTGAGAATATAGATAAAATGTAATACTCTAATAAAGATGTGGGGCTATATATAGCAACTCAGAGGAACATCATGACATAATCATAACCTTGTATTCTGCAATGGAGGTCCCACTTTGCACATCAATATGATGAAAAGATCAACACTATAGTTGTCAAAGGGGAAAATTATGAGGCACAACAAAGACTACAGAGGTGTTAACCCTTCACTACATTTGGCTCAAACTACACTTGAATTAAAAAGTATGCGCATTGACTGTATACATTTTATATTGTCTTTATATTCTCTCACAAACCTAAAACTGTTTGTTTCTTCTACTAAAAACTGTTTTTTTCTTCAACGTTAACATCGATACAGTGTGATCGATACCCACCTGATCGATTCCTTTCCTGAGTTTGATCGCATGTGCCATAGTACAATTGAATACAAATCAATCGAAATACCTAGAAAATCCCTCAGATACTTGTACTTGTTTAAATTTTTTGATGTACTGCCCTGTGTTAGCCTCTCGGGCAGCTGACCCAATGAATGCTGTGGAAACAGGCAGGGCGGGAAGTCATGCATGTATTGAATGCGTCAACATCCCCATCATCAAGGAATGCGATAAACACAGGGCGTATCGGTGCATCCCATAACACCATGGAAACATAGCCTCAGCCTGGATCGCTAGTGATTAACACTGTATATTACCATTGCTGACCTTTGCCTGGATACCGTTAATTTAATTAGGAAATGTATTAATTTTTTTACATAATTTAGTGTTTTAAGCCTCGGCGCCACGTCATACAGATGCAATGAGATTTGGGACATCCCCTTGCAGCTGTAAGAAACCTTGTCTGCCTAGTCTCACGGCATTGTGACATCAGCATCACATTTGCAAGACTTGGGTGATTAGCAGCGATAAGAGCCGTCTCTTTCCCATCTAGAGATACATCTCATCACTGCAGCCAAATTCTCCCCTTCCCCGCCTCTCCCCCAGGGAGCTCTCCGATAGAGAGCCTTGTCCCTGTAGGAGGGGAAGAGGAGCAGTGAAGGGGCGGAAGTGGCTTCAGTTCCAGGATCTAAGATGCTAGTATCAGGAGTGAATGTGAGGAAGGTAAGTATGTTTTTTTATGTAGCAGTTTCCCAGCTTCTGAACTGCTGACAGGTGAGTATTGTGTCTATTTAATGTATGTGTTTTTCTATTTTGTGTTTAAAATGGCTTTAAATTTATGTTTTAACATGTTTTTCTATCTAGGAGTAACTAAACAATACTTTTGCCTACCACTTCTCTTAATCTATGTGTGACCATGGAATCTAGTGCTCTGGGTGATTTTAGGCATCTTTAATTACAGTGCAAATCTAATGGCGCTGTATTGTAGACTGTGATATTAGAATTGTGCCCAGCCTGGATTTCAGCTTTAAAATTACCACCCAATTTTACATTTCTGTGTCCTTTGAATCTTAATGCTTATAATCTAGTACATTTAAGCCTATCAATCAGCCTATTATCCCTATTATCCCTGATTCAATTGTACACTGCAGAATATTTATTCTTGTAGCAAAACTCGCATTCGTGCTTTTTGTCTGTATTTAACTTGGGAGAAGGGGAATTAAGGAGGTAATACATATATAATATATTAACTAAAATTCTCCATATAAATTTCAGGGGTTTTAAAAAAAGGGATAACTACAAACTTTGTTCTGAATAAATGAATGCAGATCAGGACCAAAACTGTCAAACTGAGAACATTGTCCTGCACAGACCTGTGCGATTGTCAGTGCTCTGAGACAGCTGGGCGCTGGGCTCATTTTAAAGAACGGGTGGCTGTCATATTCACAGGTTAGGAATGCCATTGGTCATCTCCCAGTGTAACCTGTTGAAATGGATAATATGTTTGACAGCCAAGTCTTGCCCAGTGCCGAAAATGGCTGGGGCAATGGAAAGGCAGTATACACTCCACCCACCTTCACCTACAGCTGGTGCTCAAGGCAGGTGCCACTCCTACCCCTGCCCTGGCCTACTGTAAGGTATTTTTCTCAAAGCGTTTTGCATTGGCATATGGTGTACAGGGAGTGCAGAATTATTAGGCAAATGAGTATTTTGACCCCAATCATCCTCTTATGCATGTGTCTTACTCCAAGCTGTATAGGCTCGAAAGCCTACTACCAAGTTAAGCATATTAGTGGTGATGTTCTCTCTGTAATGAGAAGGGGGTGTGTTAATGACATCAACACCCTATATTTAGGTGTGCATAATTATTAGGCAACTTCCTTTCCTTTGGCAAAATGGGTCAAGCGAAGGACTTGACAGGCTTCGCAAAGTCAAAAATAGTGAGATATCTTGCAGAGGGATGCAGCACTCTTAAAATTGCAAAGGCTTCTGAAGCGTGATCATCGAACAATCAAGCGTTTCATTCAAATAGTTAACAGGGTCCAAAGAACGCTTCGTGGTTGGGAACAACAAAGCGCCGCAAAATCACTGCCCATGAACTGAGAAAGTTCAAGCGTTGCAGCTGCCCAAGATGCCACTTGCCCCATGTTTGGCCAAATTTCAGAGCTTGCAACATCACTGAGTGCCCAAAAGCCACAAGGTGTGCCAATACTCAGGACAGAAAGGCTTGAAAGACGACCCACCCTTGAACAAGACACATAAGCTGAAAGTCACGACTGGGCAAGCAATATCTCAAGACTCTGATTTTTTAAGGTTTTTAATGGACTGTTGTGTATGGGAGTGTTTGATTGGCCGTGATGGGCACATGGCTGGATTGGTAAAGGGCGAGCCGGAGCTCCAGTCCGACTCAGGCCCAGCAAGGTGGAGGTGGAGTCTGGTTTGGGCTGGTATCATCAAAGATGAGCTTGTGGGCCTTTTTCGTGGTTGAGGATGGGTCAAGCTCACCTCCAGTCCTACTGCCAGGTTTCTGGAAGACACCTTCTCAGCAGTGGTACGGACGTGAATTGCAGGACAGTGCTTCCATCACACGCGTCCAAGTACTCCACAGCGTGGCTGGCGAAGAAAGGGTTATTAAAAGAAGAAAAATCTTAATGACCATGGCCATCCTTGTTCACCTGATCTGAACCCATTGAGAACCTGTGTCATCATCAAATTGTGTGCATTTACAAGGCGGGGCAAATCAGTACCACCTCTCTGACACAGTGTCTGGGAGGCTGTGGTTGTGCTGCACGCAATGTTGATGGTTGAACATCAAAACACTGACAGAATCCATGGATGCAGCTTTTGGAGTGTCCTTGCAAAGAAACGGTGGCTAACCTATTGGTCACTGATTGTTTTTGTTTTGTTTGAATGTCAGAAAGAAATGTATATTGGAATGTTGAGCTGTTATATTGTTTCACTGGTTAAAATAAAAATTGAAAGGGTATCGTACTAAATTGTTTGTGTTAAGTTGCCTAATAATATGACACAGTATAGTCCTGCACACACAGATTTCCACCCTCTCAAAAATAGTCAAACTAAAAACAAAATAAAAACTACTTCCAAAAAATTCAGCTTGGATAGTAATGAGTTTTTTGGGTTCATTGAGAACAAGGTTTGTTGTTCAAAAATTATTCCTCAAAAATACCACTTGCCTAATAATTCTGCACTCCCTGTATATTCCAATATTCAGCCTAAACATGTGAAGAACACATCAATAGGATTTGCCTCCAATACCACAGGATTTTCTGGTCAATTTTAATTTCATACATCATACATGCATTATTCATTAAACTTTCGTTTCCCCTTTGCTAGATAGGAGCAATGTGAGTTTAAAAAAAATAACTGCTGAGGTAATACTAGTTTTGGTATGTATTTTCTATTTTGCCCATAGTTACACTTTTCAAGTAGCACTATAACATCTTTTGCTTTATTAGCCTAATTTGTATAGAAATTACCTAATAAAGTTTGAAGAAAAACTGATTTAAGGAAACGTAGAAATAGAGCAATGAGCACTCGAGATGTGTACATAAGCAGGACACTCCAGGTGGTATAGCAGTTACGCTAAAATATCCCTTAATTACAAATTCAGAGCAATTAGAGGCTTTTGTTATAGTCTTATTCCCGGCCTAGGAACATAAGAAGCGATAATGTTGCTGACAGTGTTATTTCCCAGAAGAAACATTTCATGGAAGGAATGCGATGTACATTCGACCTAATATATATAACTGCAGATTATAGTAGGAAGGCCTAGTCTCTCCATTTCTACATTATAGAGTGAGTCATAGTAAACTAGAGCTTTGGAACTCCAGCCAAAAAACTTTTGTTTTTAGTTGAAGTTAAAAAGTTTAGTAAAATTGCATTATAACCTGTAATTGGTATTTGAGCCTTCAGGGAAATAAACTTGTTATTTGTATGGTCACTGGTAAGGATGGGAAGTTCTCCTGGAAGAAATCTAATAAAGAAATATCATGTCAGCATGCCAGTCATGAGACCTATATCCAATAAGAACTGATGAGGTAACAAGTCCTCCTCATCACTAAGTGGCTGTAACATTGCTTTCTAGGAAGTGTTTAGCTCTGCCAATATACCACATGCCAAGCAGTAGACAACAAAAACAAGTCTGATACTAAGATTGGCCGGCCAATGGAGCTTTGCAGCCAGCTTTCAGCCTTGATGTTGAATCAGACCAAGTCATTTTTAAATATATTCCTGAAAGTTGAATCAGAACTGAAATCAAGATTTAAAAAGCTTCGGCAGAATGGAGATTTGTTTCCCTGGAGAAATTTCTAAAAACAGGAATTTATTATACGACTAATTTTTGGAGAGAATAATTAAATGGATGTTTGCAATCATGAATGATTATGACTTAATGAGAAAGCTTTAGATATGTATAAGGGTATTTATTTGCCTCATCCTGAATCTACCAAGCTGTGATTCCCTAAGCAGAACTCACACACCAGTAAATGAACCCATATGGCTTCCCTGTCTTTTGGTTCCATATGGACTAAGCTTTACGTCATAATGATTTATTACAAATGCTTTGTAATTTGTTTTAGCGGCTGTTCTGCTTATTGGTAAAATGAAGATAATAATTATTCAAACCCCTGCCAAGTTTTGACTTAAAATTACTTTTATTCAACCAGCAAGTTTTTTTTAAATGGGAAATGACAAAGGTGTCTTCCAAAAGATAATAAGACAATGTAGAAGAGATATTTTTGTGGAAAAAAAAACATTTCTCAGCTTTTATTTACATTTGAGCAAAAAGTGTCATGTCCAAAATTATTCATACCCTTCACAAACTGTCACAGTCCCTGGGAAAATCCAAAGTTCTATACCATTCCAAATAGTCCAAGCTGTTCTAAAGCATCATAATTACCCTGATTAATTGGGAACAGTTGTTTTAATCAACTCAACAGGTGAAAAACAGCAGCTCTCTGCAGTTAGTTTGTGGACACGCATGGCTAAGACAAAGGAGCTTAGTGAGGACCTGTGGCTGGGCATTGCGGCTGCTCACAAGTCAGGAAAGGGCTACAAGGCCATATATAAATGTTTTCAAGTTTCAGTGGCTACAGTGCAGTGTATTATTAAAACATACATTCCACACTGTAAAAAATCTCAGAGGACGTGGTCGGAAGCCAAAAGTGATATCTGTGCTGGCCAGGAGGGTAGTGAGAGAGGTGAAATAGAATCCAAAGATCACCACCAAGGCATATATATGTATATATTGCATGTTATACACATTTAGAATGTAATGTCTCAGCTAATGTCTCGGCTAAGAGCAGACATCACAAGCAACCCATATTTATTGTGTTAGCCTTCTCTGTGCCCTGTCTTTTTTTACTTTGTCATTAGATCCAAAATGTACCAGGGATTTCATAGTGAATGTGTCTCATAGGAAAATATTACAATTTGGCTGTGTCTACCAAGATGTAAAAACTACCAATTGCTTTTTTTTGTTTTGTAAGGTTCAAGGATCCACCAGACGACAAGAGGAATGCTTAAACTGAAACTGAGGCCCGGCAAGGGTCTCGCTTTACCGAAACTGGTGAAATTGAATATAGTCCAAACAAGTCCCAAATATATATTCCACAAAACACTTGCTCTCACTTTAGGTGTAGGTACCACCCGGAGTAGGTGGTAAGCGCTGGCAGGCTTCTCACCCCACGTATGACCAGGGGCTGCAGGATAGGGCACAGCGGTGGTCAGTGGTTGCCAGATGTGGGTACGGTGGGTGGGTGGGAGTAGCTTACACAGCACCAATGGTCCCACGACAGTCTAGGTGCGGCCCAGGGGTAGAGGTCAGGCATCTACTCCACAGGAACGACAGCACGGGTCCCTGGAGGGAACTGCAGTGGGATGCTGGTGCAGGTGAGATGTGCGTGCTATTATGCTCTCCGGCTGCACGCACACCGAACTCAACTGCATGGAAAGGTAAGCCTCAGCAGGAGTGGCTGTTAGAGAGTTTCTGTCTCCCTCCTGAAAGAGCGCTGTCCCTTTCCCTGCCCCGAGGCATCTTGGTCCAGCATCTTAAAGGGCCCTCTGTGTCCATCTAGCAACCTACCGCCACTACACTTGTATAACGACATCAAGGCACCAAGCCATACCCAACCCGCTCCCATTTGAACAATATACAGCTAAGGTGAGTCTAATGAAGATAGCCAGTGCGAAGAGCATATATATACATATATGGTTAGATTGTTGTTGTGACATTAGCATTGACCAATCCCCAAAAAGTCAGTAGCATACAAGATGGCACCTTTCAGACTCAGGCATTAGTCTAATGCAAGTATATAATTATATAAATGTCATCCTATGCTAAATGTTAGACTTTATGTTTGCTTTAAGCAAGATCTTTAATTCCAGAAGGCAAATAACAAATGACTATGTGAGCAAGATTTCCTACTTTTGAGTGATTCTTATGTAATGTGAGTGAACAGATCTTATTGAAACACCTACGCAGTAGATTTTTCCAGTTCTAAATCATCTTAATTATAATACCTCCACATGTGCAGTGTCTGAAAATGAGTAAATATGAATAATTACTCATTCTTTTATTTTTGGACATGAAACGGATGTAGAAGAAGTGTAGAAGCACAAAAGTAAAGCTTGGGAACGATTGCATAAAGAAATCAGCATGCAAGTGGAAATTTCCTGTAGAACTTCATGGCTGATAGTCGTTAGGCATGAGCGGCATATTTTTTTGAAAAGTGCTCTGATATTAGTGCAGTTCTAATGAAAAGTGTTCATATGGATTCCCACATTAACATTTTTATGATGTGTTTTGCATTGAACCTCCCTGGTGTTATACCCAAACCCAGTACTTGGACACTTAAAATAAACTGCCTGTGCCGGAATCGGGCAAACACACATGTGCTGTGCAAGCCAACTGCAATTCTGCATTGTTGCAGTCGCGATGATTGCTTCTGGCGCACCATCTTCGGTGATGCTGGAGGGGGGCGTCACCATAGACCTCCATGTTAATGGAGACGGTGTCGCTTTTCCCGACCCACATGTGTACAGATGAGGGCGGGGAATCATGGCAGAGTACACTGTACTCGCCCGTACGGCGCCATTTGTGTCAGCACCGCATGCATGCATGCATTGTAACACGGTGCTCACTATTGTTGATGAGGGGCATGATGTATTGAACTTAATAAAAAAAATCATAATATGCATTTGTTGAAATACATTAACTGAATGGTTTTGATTTACATGGAAAACTTATATGAAAAAAGAAGGTAATTGGGATTAAATTCAATATATTTAGAATTATATTACATTTATATTGAAATGTAAAAATTACATCTCTCAGGGTGTCTTTCAGCTATTGCCACAGTGCAGGGCATGTGTATTATAAAGGTCTGGTTGGAGTGAAGGAAGTAAAAAAAAAAAAAGAAGAAAGCAAGCAAAAAATAAACACAATGTACAGTTTTTAGACACTTCAGTTATATGAATTTAAGGCAATAATATAAATTTTAGTGGAAATTGTTGTATGATGGAATTTGTTAATTTAGTGGCTGTGTCTTTCTATCCAGAGATAATGTCTTTATACATGCACCATGTGCCGGTCTTTATTTCAAACAACACTAACTGTCCTAATTAGTCTTAAAGCGGTTGTAAACTAAAAAAAAAAATCCCCCCCATACATTACATGGACATATTACACACCTGTCAGCAGTATACATCTGTGAAAACTGCTACACAGAGAAAAAAAGGTACTTACAATCTTCACTTCCTCATTCCCTAAGGCACCATCTTAAGTACTGGTGACCTGAAGCCACTTCCGCCCATTCTGTTTGACAGTACTAAGGTGCCCCTCCCCTGCAGACATATTTACCAATCCTAAAGGGTTTGGTATGGGAGGACACTTCTGGTCCTTCCAGAGATCCATGTGCTGCATATGTGTGTTGCAGTTTGCATAGGAGACAGGAGTGAAGCTGAAGGGTGACACTAGGAGACAAATTTTTCAGATTTTTTTTTTTTTATTGGAGAAGTGATTGCCCTATCGACAGCCTGATTCCGATGGTGGAAAGTGACCTACAACGTGGTAGGTCCGCTTTAAGCTTGCCTGCAGTCTGGTCTGCGCAGGCCACATGCCTTTCCACCACAAACCATTGACTATGCCTATGTTCTTTTTACTTTTGCTGTATTTATCTTATTTATGGATTTCCCTTCCCCTCTTTCCTGGTAACATAAGAGGAATGGAGAAAAATGTCTTTGAAAAAACATGAATTCCTCTTTTAGTTCCTACTTGCTGGGCAACTGTGCAGTGGTGTAACTATTAGGATACCAGAGCTTGCACTTAGCGCCTGACCCTCGGACGAAGTTAAGGTTGTTTGATACATTTTTCTAACAGATAAGTGGGATCTTAAACAGCTTGTGATATCATATTTTCATTCAAAATATCCAACAACCGTTCTTCTAAAAAATATAAATATAATTATAAACATTATCCAATTAAAACGAATTCACAATTATTTACAATGTAGCCATATTAATAAGTATGACTCCTAAAATGTACATAGAGTGAAAGACTTTTTCAATAGGAACATTCCTGTAGATAGTTGATTGTATGTAGTTGGTAACCTTATATCCCAATGTATGCTTCTCCTGTCCCCCTGGTGTAGACGTGTTTTGCTCTCCATAGAGCTTAGTCAGGACACTATGGGTCATTAGGAAAGGAAATCTTTTTAAGTACTTCTTATTAAATCAAAGCATAATCATCTGGTATTTAAGTGTGACATAAAGATACTTTTCCCATATATATACTTAATAGATTTGTGCCTCACTTCACAGGCTGAATTGTATTTACCTTATGGCATATAGTCCAAAGTTGGTCAACTGGAACTCCAACTTTCTAGGCCAGTGGCCAGTGCTGCCCTTAGCATCACTAAAGGGACGCAAAGTGCAATGCTGTCTCGCATAGGGACACCAAAAAGCTAGCCTACAGATGTCACTATTAATAAAATATCCAGTTCAGTAAGCCATGGTTACTAACACAATATTCTCTTACCTGAACATCGGAACAATTACATGACTCATTAATTCTGCTGTCTTACTGAACAATCAACATAACTGTACTGGTTTTGTTATTATTGACTGTGTTATGTAAACATTGCTCTTTGAATTTCCATTCTGCATAATGCCAAATATCTATCACCGCTGTGGTTATTATAACTGATTAATACTCCCACTATTGATGAGAAAAGGCATTCCTTTCCTTCCCGGTACTCATTGTGGTAACACTAAAATGTTTGTGGTTTTGTGGCTTCATGAATTTGAAATCTGACCCAGCTTTCCAGTCTGACCTGTTATGTTGGAACACAAAAAGAGTTTATCTTCATACATTTAAATTCTTGGACTTCTAATGTGGAATTTGTCATAGGACATATGTCACCTGCTGTAAGTATTTTAGAATAGATACCAGGCTTGGAAAATAAAACCTGAGTTATGTCTGTTCAACAAGAGCTCTTTAGAAGTAGAGGGGCCACGCACAGATAGTCCTGGGCCCCAATGATTCTCATTGTTCTTATACACTGTAGATAGAAATTTAATTATCTTACATCTTTTGTTACTCTTATAACTTCAATGCCCTTAGTGCCTTTGGCCATTCTATCTTTAGCATCCAGTTCTATCTCTGACATTTAAACAATGTGCTTTGGCATTAGCAACAGAAAAAAAGCAGAACGAATATATAACATTTATTGTCATTCTTCGTAAATCATTCTATAAATTTACAATACCAATCAGACTGTGGACATCTACTTTACCTGTGGGCATCTACTTTACCTATGGCCATCTATTTTACCTGTGGACATCTACTTTACCTGTGGCCATCTACTTTACCTAGGGCCATCTACTTTACCTGTGGACATCTATTTTACCTGGGGACATCTACTTTATCTGTGGACATCTACTTTACCTATGGCCGTCTACCTAGGGCCATCTACTTTACCTGTGGACATCTACTTTACCTGTGGACATCTACTTTACCTGTGGCCATCTACTTTACCTGTGGCTATCTATTTTACCTGTGGACATCTACTTTACCTGTGGCCATCTACTTTACCTGTGGACATCTACTTTACCTATGGCCGTCTACCTAGGGCCATCTACTTTACCTATGGCCATCTTGTTTACCTGTGGCCATCTACTTTACCTGTGGACATCTACTTTACCTGTGGCCATCTACTTTACCTGTGGCCATCTACTTTTCCTATGGCAATCTACTTTACCTGTGGACATCTACTTTACCTATGGACATCTACTTTACCTGTGGCCATCTACTTTACCTGTTGACATCTACTTTACCTGTGGACATCTACTTTACCTATGGCCATCTACTTTACCTGTGGACATAAACTTTACTGGTGGGCATAAACTTTTCTGAAATTTGAAACTCTGAAAACTGTATGTCTAGACATTTTCTTATTTTTAGCAATAGCAATATTTATATTTAGAGATATTTTATATTTCCCTTTGTTTTCTTTATTGATGACAATGGCTAGCTGCACAGAGAAGGGGCTTTCGCCATTGGGAACACAATGAGACAATTTTGACAGACGTTCTAATCCTTGTCTGCTTTATCGATAACTAAGAAAGTTTTGCTTAGAGATAAGGGTTGTCTCTCCCACTTTGCAAAGTATACAGGCGCATAAAGCCCCAGGACCTCTGCGCGTGCAGAGCATAGAGTTTTGCATAGGGCCCCCACATGCTAGAAACATCCCTGTTAAGACCCCCATACACGTGTCGGATTCCCACCGGATTCCGGCCCGATTGATTCCGGGCGCGTGCACGCCAAATGATCGTGCCGGAATCGCATGCAGCCCACCTTGTCCAATCGATCAGGTCCGATCGTTCAGGGGCCCAGAATCGGATCCGACAGAGAACCAACATGTTGGTTCCATCATATTGATTCTGCCCAGATCAGGGGGAGTTGCCATTTGTGAGGTGGACAATCGGACACGGAATCGTCCCGGAATCCGTTGGACAAGGTGGTATGCAGCGATGGATACTCTTAATTGGCCGATTGATCACACCTGCGATTCCCGGCAGAATCGCCGGAATCGATCGCGTGAGTGATCAATTGGCCATGGAATCCGACACGTGTATGGCTTGCTTTAGAGATACATGAAAGGGCTCACGATTTAGCCTGCTCATCAATCTACCCCTACTCTGAAGGGTTGGGAAGGGAAAAGTTATGACTGAACTTGAGGTTATATTAGGCCACTAAGTAGAGGGATTAAAGTTAGGCACTAGGAAGTAGTGTTGATCGCGAATATTGTAATCAAATCCATACTATATAGAATCAAATTTATATAATGAATATCAGGAATGTAAAAATGTACCAAAATTTTGAATATAATTCTATATTTTCATAAACATCAGTACCCAGAACTACTGTGCACTGTGTTCACAATATGCATATGTACAAGTGTCAATTTGTGCAATGAAGGTAATTAAAACTGTAGGTCACAAATTTATTCCATTATTACTAGGAAGGTAGGTTAAGTTTAACAACCAGGTAGGACAGGGTTATGGTAAGACACTAAGAAGGTGGGCAGGCTATGGTCAGGTACCATGAAGGAAGACTTTAAAATTAGGTACCAAGAAGCGGGTAATTAAGAATGCGTATTGGTCAGGAACACGGGGCAGCATAGGCGTCAGGACTGGGTTTTAGAACTGGAGGTAGGACTTTCTAATTAGGTAGGTCAGATTATTAGAACACAGGCACTTGTTCAAACTCAAGTATAACAATTGACGTAATTTATATATAAATAGTATACTTAATAAAATAAATATGTATATTTAAATAGTAGAAATTGCAATTCGGACAGTTCATTAAACTTTGTTCAGTGTTCCCTGATATATGATTCCTCTCCTCCCTCGGAGAGTTACAGAGCCTGGCACTTACAGTAGGAGAATACTTGTCTGAAGGCTCTAATTTAGGATAATTCAGAAGGATGGATTCCAGGTGTAGAGGCTTGTAGACAAATCAGGGTTACATTATGCATATGCTGCTTCTTCCATGTTTTATGAATGATGTGTATTTTTAATGGAAAATCTTTTTGACTGGAGTGGGCCATTATAGTCTCAGTTTTAAATATGATCATCATTGCAACAACTGTTTACATTCTAATTCTGTCTTCATTATACCAAGAGTACATAGCATTGTACCACAATAAATTTGCAATTTTTCCTCTCTCAGTCTGAGCTCAGCTGGACAGGGTCTATATGGGGCTGATTGACATCAGGATTCATGTACACCATGTTGGCATAGGTATACAAACAACAGCAAATCAGCCATGAAGTATGATGTCATCGCATACTGATGCGTAGTCCTCACCAGCTCCAACACAACTGCATAAAGACATTGATGGGTTAGGAGGAACTTGAATGGCTTTGGGATAAATAATACCAGAGATTGTGCACTAGGCCTTCTCATCCAAGGTGACCTGACAAATGTTCTTCTGGAAGAATGGTCAAAAATTCCCATAAACACATAAACTTTAAGGGCATGCATTAACATGTGCTTTCCTTACCTTAAGGATCAGACTATATTAATCCAAATGCCTAATTTCCTATGCCTTTGGCTAGTTCCTTGTGGCAAGGATTGGAAACTGCTGATCCGGTGCGCAGAAGAGCCTCAATCCAACCAAAGCTTCAATAATGCTTATCCCAAAGGGAGTATCATGGTTTGGGGCTGCTTTGCTGCCTCAGGGCCTGGACGGATTGTTGTCATTGATAGAAAAATTGATTTCAGAGTTTCTCAAGGCATGTTACAGCAAAACGTAAGACCATCTGTCCGCCAACTGAAGCTCCGCAGAGGATGGGTGACGCAACAGGACAATGACCCAAAGCATACAAGTCATTGAACAAAAGAATGGTTTCAACAGAACAAAATACGCCTTCTGGAGTGGCCCAGTCAGAGTCCTGACCTCAACCCGATTGAAATTCTGTGGCATGACCTTAAGAGAGCGATTCACACCAAACATCCTAAGAATATTGCTACACTGAAACAGTTTTGTGAAGAGGAGTAGTCCAAAATTACTCCAGATCGTTACTACAGGAAACATTTGGTTGAGGTAATTACTGCCAAAGGGTCAACCATTTATTACGCCTAAAGGTTCACCTACTTTTTCCAACCTGCACTGTGAATGTTTACATGTTATGTTCAATAAAAACATGAAAACATGTAATGTTTGTGTAGTATTATTTTTTTAGCTGATTGTGTTTTTCTATTGGTGTGACTTAGATGAAGATTAGAGCACATTTTATGACCAATTCATGCCAAACTACACGTAATCCCAAAGGGTTCACATACTTTTTATTGCAACTGTAGCTCCTTTAAGAGAGGTCTTGACACTATTGACAGTGCCTCACTCTATTTAGAATTAGTATAGGCAGTATGTAAAGAAATATATTATTCGAATTAGCATTCCTCTATATGTCTGAAATGTTTATGCCACTCCCAAGGAATATCTTAAAATATAGAATACAAAGCTTTTTTTTTGTCCATCAATGTAGATATTGTGCACCAGTACCTTTTTCCCTGTTGGTCATTACCATTAAGACCACCTTTTCTGTGCCCATGTTCATGTCTCAGTCCCTATGTTTTTTTTTATCTTTTCAGCAGGAATATTTTAAGCACAATAACTGGTTGGTATGCTATACATGTATAAGAAGCATATATTGTGTTATTTATACTTTTGTGTCTTTACATACTAGAAGAAATGTGTATAAAAAGATAAGTATACTGGAAGGTTTATTTACAGAGAATAGTGTGTGCCTCGTTGCAATACCACCACCTAGTGGCCACTAATGGCAATACCACGGAAGACAATCATAGATGATTGAAATGACATAAAAAGATGACCACTTCAAATTACAACTTGCTCTTTGTTCCTGTATATAAATAGCAAAAACTATGAGTAAACTTGTTTTAAAAAATCACATTAACCTACCTAGCGCTCTTGCAAGGTCCAGATTTCTGTACCAAAAGCGAAAAATAGACTTTTTTTATGTAGTAGGCCTGTAACTTATGTAAATATGTCCGTACAAGGGTCTAGTAGACATCCTGAATATAACAATTTTTTAAAACACACAATTATATAAAAAAATGACATTTAAAAATAAGTAAATAAAAGGTATCATCATGAAATAGTTTTTTGTATGATAGATTTCAAAACAGTATGTACTGATGTTTATAATAAAAATTTTATTCAACTGGAAATGTGTTTTGTGCTTTTTTCCCTTTGGCAACCTCTCTCTTGGTTCCCTCTCACACTCTCTGTTCATCACACCAGGGGAGAAAGGGTTAACTGCAAGGGGAACATCTGGGGAATAACACTGAAAACAGTTTTCTCCATAGAAAACTGTTTTCGTGCAATTTACTTTGAATCTCCCACTGCTGCCCCGATGTGATGTCATCACGTCAGATCGGAGTCGCTGTGGTGGTAAATCTGCGCTGCCGGGCGGCTCCATCTCGTCCAGTGCAGTACTGACAGGACAGGGCTGGATAAGATAGTGCTGTCAGGAACGGCAGGGGGGTTAATATTATGTTATTATTTGAAAATTTTCCCTAGAATAAATATTTCATGGTATACATATAAGTACCGGTTACCTATTATTACCATCTAACCCTATGCTTTTCAGATCCATCTGTCAGGGATGTTCTACGTCTAATCCCTGACACCTAGTAAACCCAAAGAGTGCATGTGTACAAATACATAATAATTCTGAAGATCAAATCTGCACCTAAGCACATGATATATTATACTTATATGTTACATAAATTATGTTAAGTGTTGTAATCTAACTTTGTAATATCCTTACCCCTGTTATACATGCACAAACTCATTTCAAGTAAAGATAATTTCCTATAATGAGCTGACAACACAGTTTGTATATTAATTCATCCTTTCCCTGTTTTCTGTGATAATTAATTAATAGGGAGGGCAAGCTGGCTCCTGACAGATAACTTATCACATAATAAATTAGATAAACTGACTGGGTTTATCCTCTTCGATGCGCAGGTCAGGATAATTTGATCATGCCTCATTTCTGCTACCTTTTTAGGCTAAATAGGATCAGCCAATCAAAGCAGGGGCTGCTAGGAAGCCCAAGGGGTTGCTAGGAAGGTTTGCCATGAAAGGTCTTCTTTATTTGGGAAATTGGTTTTGTACTACGAGCTTGTGTAGGAAAGCTCCTTTGTCCCAGCCAAAAGTGTTTAATCCAAAGAAAAAAGAAATGCAAATTCTCGTATTAGTAATTAGCTGTACCATTGAGACAGAGTGGAAGAAGGATCAGCAAATAGGTGATTATCCCTAAGGTTGTCTTGCCATGTACATCTGGTGAGGGGAGTGTTAACAGAATATGCTTAATGATACAATAGAAACCAAACAGGACCTTAGAGAAAGCTGGAAAGAATGAAAAAAGGGAAAGCCTAGACACTATAAATGTGTGATTGAAATGAATATATAGGCTTTGTATTACAGTAGGCATTCATTAATGACAAATGATTTCCATAGCATAGAAGGGGAGACTGCAGTTAAGCTGCTTACTGTTAGACTTTGCCTTATTGAAACCATGGACTTGGTGAGTCTCTGGCATAAGTTATTGCTGTGTTTTTTTTAAATTGAACTGTATACATAATTATTATTTCATTTAAAGAAGCAAAACTATAGGCTTTAAATATGTAAAGGCGCTAGCCTTAACCTCTACCTGTAGTTGTAAACATAGTTTGAATATGCTTATGTAGTGACATGGGCCTGCAAAGTTCTGGTAGTGTCCCCTTTAAGGTTATGGACGCACCGGGTTCTCGGGGCTATTTAAGGGAGGGACAGCCCCCAGGGAGGAGCTCAGTGGGGAAGAGCCTGATGGAGTCGGAGTAACTGGGCACGCTGTCCACTCTGAGGCCTACTACCCACCACAGTCTAGTCTGGTGTTCAGAAGCCGGGAAGTGCAATAGCACACAACTACTACTTAAGCCCCAGTTATGAGACCATTTCAACGGCTTCGAGTTAATTGCAAAGCCTCTGAGCATGGTATTTTCGCCAAAATTGCTGGAGATGTAGAGAAGGGTATACTACAAAAAAAGTATGTCTCTAACACAAATAGTTTTTGTATAAATTTAGTTAGAAGTCAAGATTTTAAAAGGCAAAATTTTAACTTAATTTATGCAAAAACGAAATAACATTTCATAATGTTCCCACAACCTTTCTCTACATTTCCAAATTGCAAATTTAGTGATGGTACCATGTTCAGGGGCTTTGCAATCAGCTCACAAAGTCAGCAAGTCGAAAAATTCGACCATTTCTACATTCCTGTAAAGCAGTAGTTCCCAAACTTTCCTTGCAGGGCCCCCCTTTTCTATTTTGGAACATATCGAGCCCCCCCTCCTCCCTATTCAAACACAGGTTAAGAATGAGGGTCTGCGCCCCCCCCCCCCCCCCCCCCCCCCCCGTAATATCTTCCAACCAGTTTGGGAACCACTGCTGTAAAGAATGGCTTGGCTTGGTGACCTAGAGCTTTTTTTTTAAATGAAAACCTTGCCATGGTGGCTCTGCCTCTATTTGAGTTTTAATATTTTGTTGATTCATTAGGGAATTGCTTGCAGTTGATAACATCAGATATACTGCATAGATAATCTTTGGCCTGGTACATAATCATGTATATGGGATCAGTGTGAGTTGTTTGTAATTATATTACTTTTAAATTCCTTGCTGCAATGTACCATTTGTTTCAGTTTTAAATTCACAACAGAATATAGTCCTATAGGTTGAAAGTAGAGAAGTGTATGGGGTGGTAAAATTAAAGCAGGTTTCTGCAGTTAGTCATCCTTGTAGCTAGGTGGCATCAGAGTAATGTGAAAAAGTTGAAAGGGATTTATAGTGACGGCCCAGTAAGAGAGATAACGTAGGGAACGTATGCTGCTCTTGGAATTTTATTATAGTGCCTTAATATTTTTAGAATAAAAACCTCACAAACTATCCATGAAATTGTTATTTCCCTCCAGGAAGAATTGATACTCAGCAATGGAGTCAGAAAGAGTCGTCTAAAGGGGTTTCTGGCTAAATACTGGCAAAGAATACCTTGAGGTATGTTTGATTGTGTAACGGACCAATACTATATAGTTTGAACAGGCCCTGCTAATAATTTAAATATTGTTGAAGTTATGAAAGTTTATTTTAAACACATTTATTTAATCCTATTATATTGTAAACCCGTCCGGGCAGGGTCCTCCACCCCTCCTGTGTCATAACCTGTACCTGTGCGTTATAATGTGTTGTATCTCCACTCTAATGTATTGTACAGTGCTGCGTAATATGTTGGTGCTATATAAATAAATTATAATAATAATAATCTTCCATTGTATAGAAAATCTTCTTTCCACAGGCAGTGTCTGAAGAATGTCTTCTGCATGCTTAGTGTGGGAGGGATGCCAGTACAGTGGTAATGGAAGGGTAGGTGAGTACTGGTAGAGCTTAAGGCATGTTTTGTATAACCTGGACATTCTGCTTCAGACACTATAAATATCTGCAGACTGGTAATTTTTTTGGCTTTGGCAAGCCGATCCCTGGATCGGCCTGGATAGAAACTGGTACTGCAAGGATGACCTGCAAAGAATTTTCCATATGCTTGCCTAGCTTGACACCTCACACAAGTTTGGAGACAGTGGTTATGGTCTACTTTTACATCATGGTGTAAAATAGAGAATATGAAAAGCCTATCTCTCAGTGGTTCTCAACCTGTGGTCCCCTTGGGGATCGAACAACTATTTCAAGGGGGTCGCTAAGCTTCAGAGATGCTGCTAACAAGCAGGGTGGGAAATAGAAGGGAGTGTAATGCCCCCTCCTAACTCCTTACAGCTTGTGCAAATTACATTACATTACACATACATTTTCCATCCTTTATCCAAATGGCTTCAATTTTTATTTTTTCCTTTTTCAATAAATGTTTATTGAGGGTTTTTCAATTTTAACAAAACAAAATACAGTATAATGAAATATGCTGTAAGTACCGACAATACGGCCTGGCGAAAGAAAAAGCTTGCATCAACCAAAAAACATATGAAATGTTACATAACAAAGATGAAATGAAGTACGCCAGCCAAGCTGGCGAAACCTTGATATAAAAAAAAACTATTATACTTAACCGCAGAAACATACACATAAAATCTTAACAAAAAACATATAACACTCAACAAACAAAAAAACATACACAACAAAAAAGAGGGAGGGGGGAGACAAAGGGAAGACACGGGGGAAGTGGGCACAGTTTTTATTTTTTTTTATTCAATGATTGACAAATGTTTACCTTTCATCTCTTAGGTTGTAGTTTCAGATATTGGTTTCTCATAGCATTGGGATAATTGGGAATTCGGTAAATAATAATGTTGTGCATACTGGCTGATTTGGTTTGTATCCGAACATGCCACAATTCCTCTAAGGCTACATTTACATGGTCATTTCCCAGGCTGCTGTCAATCCACAGCAGTTCAGGAAGCGACTGAGTGGTCCTGCCTTAAAACGCCTGCAAACTTGTGCAGGCGCTAGCAGGTCGTTTAGATAGCACCCTTATGCTCATTTGGCGTAAGCCTCATGTGGTGTTTGCAGCTCGGTTGCACTGATTGGTCTTTGTTTTATATTGTGTGTTTATCTGGATAGTTACTTTTGAACTTGATAAAGAGTGAGAACTCCCAAAACTGTTGTTTAGGGCCCTTTCACACTGTACACAGTACGTATTTTCATAACTGCCTAACGCAAAGGGTTAACGCAAATGCTCGGCAGCACGCAGGTTTATTTGCCTGCAACAGACCTTATCACAATACCTTGAACAAGTCCATTGCCAGTAAACTACCCTGCTGCAATCACAGCTTGTGTAGTGTGAAAATACCCTTAAGCTAGACATATACAGTTACATTTTAGCGTTCGATCGGCCTAAAACGATCAATGTTTATATCGATCAAACTTAAATCATATACTGCACACATGGTTCGATCATCGAAAATTGTTCAATACCGACCAAAACATTGACCGGAAAGAGATCGGACATGTTGGAAATTGATTATACAGCAACCAAAATAAAATCGTAGCATTGTGTTTGTTGGTCGGGGCGATAAATGTTGACAATATATGGTTGATTAGGATTCGGTTCTGGCAACCATCTGTATGGCTCTTGCAGGTTAGGCTATGTTCCCACTTTCCCGCTCATTGAAAGTGGTGTAGGCGAATGGCAGGCGATTCTGCCGCTGATTGAACATAGCCTAAGAGACTCCAAATGGTGTATTTTATATATTATCTATATAATAAAACTATATTATATTTTAAATCATCTATCTAGAGATAATAAGAACTCCTCACCACTAACAAACCCAACTCCTGCTCCTCCAAGTTCTTTCAGGTAAACAAAGTGTGAATCAAATGTGTGAGTCACAAAAACCAGGTTAATTTCTTAAGGTGTGCGAAACGTCTACTCACGTTGTGGTAATTTGTGTGCTCACTGAAGTCACGGAATTCTAATTTTCTCTGCTTTTGATGAAATCGTTTGTGAGCCACGCTGTTTAAAGGGGTGTGCACAAGATGCAGACAGCCTTATTACTAAATATATTGCTGGAAACAAATGTGTGTTAGGTAAAACCAGAGGAAATGGAAATTCATATGTTATTTCATTCTGTTGTTGAAAAGTAAGTAAAGGCAGCTGTAAAATAAAACTTTCTTCAGAGTTTATATGTCGTATTATTTAAAGATAATAAACATGAACAAAATTACTTTCTTTTCAATTCAAAACCCTTCAGAATTCCCAATATTTTCCAGTCACCTGCAAGTGAGAAGAAATCTTAGTAACAAAAGCTAGCCATACACGTGTCGGATTCCATGGCCAATTGATCACTCACCCGATCGATTCCGGCGATTCTGAATCGCAGGTGTGATCAATCGGCCAATTAAGAGTATCCATCGCTGCATACCACCTTGTCCAACGGATTCCGGGACGATTCCGTGTCCGATTGTCCACCTCACAAATGGCAACTCCCCCTGATCTGGGCAGAATCAATCTGATGGAACCAACATGTTGGTTCTCTGTCGGATCCGATTCTGGGCCCCTGAACGATCGGACCTGATCGATTGGACAAGGTGGGCTGCATGCGATTCCGGCGTGATCGTTTCGCGTGCACGCGCCCGGAATCGATCGTGCCGGAATCCGGTGGGAATCCGACACGTGTATGGGGGCCTAAAGGGTAGACATCAATAGGAATAAGGATTGAAGCTGTAGCTACTGTGGTCAGTAGACAGAAAGTGAGTGGAAGAAGAAACAGAAATAACAGCAGCAATAGATTCTATATTGTCCACATTCTAACCAAAACTACAGGGAGAGCAGAATTATTAGGCAAGTGGTATTTTTGAGGAATACTTTTATTATTGA
>CM070033.1:34837895-34856198 GCA_036250615.1 Ptychadena robeensis | reverse complement strand
ACGTGGACTCCTTGGAGTTGGCCCTGCAAGAGCTCAGGCAAGCAGCAGGTTTCATGGCCGGTACAGCAGTGGACCAGGTGCGGTTGGTGGCCAGGTTGATGTCTCTCTCTTGGACAGCTAAAAGGGCCCTGTGGCTGAAACATTGGTCGGCCGACACGGCATCAAGGCAGAGTCTCTGTTTGGGTCCATTTCAGGAACACTGTTGTGGTTTGGCAAGCCATTAGTGGAAGCTATTGGCAGTTTCCAGGCGGGAAGTCGGGTTAAGCCCGCAGGAACTCCAGGCCCTGGAGACCTATGCGCAAATGGGCTGCAGCGGCCCTGGCGGTATGCTAGGAAGTCTGGAGACGCCTACTGAGAGGCTAGGTCCGGTCGCCCTGGTCGGGAGTTCTCCAGGCCCTGGAGACCTAAGCAATCCTCCGTCGGTAGAGTCCTCCGGTGGTGGCAAGACCGGGAGCGTTCAGGGGTGTCTGGGCCCCAGACATTTCAGACGCATGGATAGTCAGTATTGTCTCTCAAGGGTATCACATGGAGTGGTGCAGACGGCCACCGGAAGGTGTGTTTGTCCGGCCAAGGACTCCAGCAGGATTGGCGCAGGCAAGTTGTCTGGAGGCATATGTCGAAGAACTGCTGGTGGCAGAAGCCGTCGTGCCAGTGCCATGCCATGTTTCTAGTGCAAGGCCAGCGGGTAGTTCAGACCAGTGCTGGACTTAAGGCGGCTCTGTGCCTTCATCCGGGTGTCACCATTCTGGATGGCGTCCCTGCAGACCGTCATCGGGTTGTACAGGTGGGCGACTGAATGGCAACTATAGACTTGACGGACGCCTATTCCATGTGCTTGTGTGCACTCGGCATCACCGTTTCTTGAGAATTACGGTCCGCCAGGATTGTTTTCAGTTTGTGTGCCTTCCATTTTTGCCTCAGTATGGCACCCCGACCGTTCTCCACGGTACTGTTGTCTGGCATCGCATTGATTCGCCTCGAAGGCATCGGAATCCATCTGTACTTAGACGATCTTCTGGTGTTGGCAAGGCCCCAGTGGGAACTGGGGTCTCAGTGGCTCAGGCGCTCCAGATGTGGCAACGTTCGGCTGGCTCGGCAACCACCAGGAAAGCCAGTGGGAGCCGGTGCAGCGTCTCCAGTGCCTAGGCGTGGTCTTCGACACGGTAAGGGGGATGCTGACTCTTCCTGGTCGGAAGCAGTGCCAGATTCAGACATGGACGCAGAGCGTGATAGCGTGCCCTGTGTTGTCCACAAGGCGGTGTATAAGCTTGATCGGCACGTTTACGGCAGCCGCTCCGGCGGTGCCCTGGGGCAGTTGGCTCCGGAGACTCTGTCAGGACAATTTCCTTCGTCAGTGGGACAACGGGTCATTGACCCGATCAATCACGGTACCACGAGTAGTACGCAGGTCTCTTCTGTGATGGTTGGTTTCGGAGAATCTGAGCAGGGGCAACCCTATCGGTCCGACGTCAGAGGTAGTGGTCACAACAGATGCGAGCCTGGCAGGCTGGGGTGCTCACTGGCAGGGAGGCCAGGCCCAGGGCCGGTGGGGCCCTCGCATTTCGGAGGCATCCGATCATCTGGAGCTACTGGCGGTTCTGTATGCGTTGCACAATTTCAGAACGAGCTTCAGGGTTCCAGGGTGTGGATCCTTTTGGACCATAAGAACGCGGGGGCTTTCATAGCAAGGCATGAAGGGACCAGGTACCCGATGCTCTTACAGATTGCAGGGAGAATCTTTGTCTGGGAGACGCATCTGCAGTCGCTTGGGGCATCCTCTCTTCCAGGGGCGCGGAACCAGGTGGCAGGTGTTTCTGGATCCGAATGAATGGAGCATACAGCCTGCCTACCTGGAGCCAGTCTTTGCGAGAGGGGGGATGCCGGTCATCGACCTCATGGCTACGGCCGCCAATGCACAGGTGCCACGGTTTTACGCTTGGTGTCCGGATTCTCTGGCCTTAGCCCAAGAGGCCTTGGCCTGGCCGTGGGGGTCTCAGCTGGTCTACATCTTTCCTCCATTGTCTCTAGCACTCAAGGTCCTCTTGAAGATCCGGGCCGAGGGGGTGGAGGCCATGGTGGTCATCCTGTTTTTGCCGCGCTGTCCATGTTTTTCCCTTCTGTGGGCAAGGACGACCGAAGCGCCAATCCCTTTCCCGTTGAACCGGGTCTGTTGCTACAGCACGGGGTGAAGCATCACGACGTGCAGTCCCTGATGTTGAGGGTCTGGAGGTGGAGTGGCACAGGTTTTAACGCCGGGCCATTCCCAACTCGGGCTCTCGACTCTGTTGGTGGCTAGACAGAGTTCTACCAATCGTGCGTGCCAGAGGGTCTGGGCGGCTTTCGGGCGCTTTTGCCTCACGCGTTCGCTTTGATCCAGTCTCCCCGACGAGTCCGCTGGGGTTGCACTTCTTCAGACGGGGTTGGTAAAGGGTCTCGGCCTGAGTTCCCTGACTGTCCGAGTCTCGGCTTTGTCGGCCGTCGCGGGGGTTCGTTGGGCGGAGGTTCGTCTGATCGCTCAATTCCTGCAGGCGGCTGTGAAATTGCGCCCCCCTCATGGGATCCGGTTCCCGAAGGGTGATCTGCCGTTGGTGTTGCGAGCACTCCTCTGGCTTCTATATCCTTGTGGCATCTCTCCCTGAAATTGCGGTTTCTGGTAGCGATGGCTTCAGCGCGCAGGGGGTTGGAGTTCTGCGCTTTCTCCGGGTTGGAGCCGTTCTGTACCTTTTACCCGGGCGGAGTCGTGTTCCTGTCGGTGCCGGCATCTCTGCCCGTGGTTCTGTCTCCATTTCCATCTCCACTGGGCGGCGGTATTCTCTACCTGACGGGGATGAGTTGGTACGCTTGGAGGGGGTACATCTTCTATCCGTATATGTTTCTCGGCCTGCTTCTTGGCGCTGTTGTGACAACTTGTTCATCTATCCTACGGGGCTCCGTAGGGCCATCCGGTCCCTCCACGGACTGTGTCGGCATGGTTGGTCGAGTCCATTCAGCTGGCTTTTGGGGCAGCAGGCCTTCCTGCCCCTTCCGAAGTTCGGGCTCCCTCGACTGTGGCGTGGCGGCGTCCTGGACGTCCTTTCCCAAGGTGTCGGCTGCGGTGGTCTGTAAGGCTGCGGCCTGGTCCTCGACCGTTTCCTTCATCCGGCATTATCGGCTGGTGGTGTCTAGGGACCCGCAAGATTCATTGAGTTCTGCCATTCTGTCGGCAGCTTTGTCATAGTAGATATGATGTTCTTTTTGCAGTATTTCGGTTTCCTCTGGTTGTTCGGGTGTTCGTTGCCCGCCCAAGGAGTATAGCTTGTTAAGTCCCGTGGTGGGCTGACATGAGGTGAGCCAGGAATATGGAAAATAGTTTTCATACTTACCTGCAATTTTCCTTTCCTGGCTTACACCTCATGTCAGCCCTAGTTCCCCCCCGTTTGGAGCGAGTCTTGTTACTGAACATCCGAACAGCCGGAGGTGAGGGGATTTTATAGAGCTTGTTATGGGATGTCCTAGGGGGTCAAGGGGAGGAGTGACCCGTTGTGGGCTGACATGAGGTGTAAGCCAGGAAAGGAAAATTACAGGTAAGTATGTAAACAATTTTCCATATTACCAACATGTTGGTTCCCTGTGCGATTGTCATTATTTTGGATGGGGACCCTCGTATCCAGCGGAAATGATTGTGCTGCCCATCGAGTCTCCGTTCAATCGACGCAGCTCAATTTCAGTGTGGTGAAGTCATCAAGGATTCATCGATTGCACGGGTATCAACCCATGTATGGTCAGCCTTACTATTTAAGCTGGCCATACACCTTTAGATCTATCTGTCAGATATCCTTTAGATCTACCAACAACAATGTTGTATAGGGTCCTCTGTTATTGAACACAGGTAGACCTGATGGTTTAGAAAGCCCCTCATATTACATGGTTTTGGTATAACAAAAGGATATCTAAAGGAAATCTGACAGAGAAATCAAAAGGTGTATGGGGGCCCTTAGCCATCTTTAAAATAATCTTCTCTTTAACATGTTTTAGAAAAACTAAGAAAATATATAAAAAGAAGGCACAAGCACAATCGTAGATATGAGAAATTATAATAACTCATTTAGTATCAGTATTTATTCCTTACCATTATATGTATAAAAATAGGATATGTAGATTAGAAAATCCTGTTATAGTTCCTCAGAAAGTTATGGAATTCATATGGTAATAATTGACCTTTCCATCACATGCGCAAATATTAGTTTTAGACAAAGTTAGCCGCAAGACAAATGGAAGTTACAACATTCCTCACAATATTGTACAGAGAAACACTTTAGAATAAAAATGACTTTGTTGCCAATTACGCCATTTAGTGTGGGTTCTTGGTACATGTATGTGATGAAATAAAACATGAGTTTACAGCCTGTCTGAACTCACACAATGAATATATCATTGTGCCAAGCTTTTAGAGAAATGCGACTTTCATGATAGGGAGCCGTGGAATTAACTAAAACTGCATATACAAGGATACATTCCTGACATCCCTGACATGGTTGTGTAATCAAGCAACTCAGATCAGCAAGCTACTCAGCTAAAAGCTTAGGCTCCACTATGCATTAAAAGACGCATTAATTGAAAGTCATTGGATGTGTCTACACATACGTTGTAGAGGCTCAAGGTACTCGACTAAGTTGAGCCTTGCATTAGCGGAGTGGCTCGGCGCAGTGAAGACAGATCATCTGCCGAGCAGGTAATTCTATGTGCTACGTCGTGATCCCCATCAAGCAATACCCTTAGCGGAAGGGGTCTTGACATATAATGGAAACATAGCCTTAGGCTCCACTATGAGTTAAAACCCATTTGACGTATTAAAAGTCATTGGATGTGTCTACATATCCGTTGGTGTGATCTGTCAGCATCAACGCAGAGCACCTTGCCATTAATGCAACGTAATGGTATGCGTTGTTCGATGCGTTGATCAATCCTGTCATGGTAAAAAAAACAAACACAAAAAAACGGATACATTACTTATCGAATCCCTGACGGATCACTGACAGATCCCTTACGCATCCCTAATGCATGAGTTGCGTTTATTGGTTGCTTTTACACAGCGCATCCTTAATGCATAGTGGAGCCTAAGCCAAAGTCAGCAGGACAACTTAATGCTCTCCTTACGCCTGAATGCTCCTCTTATATGTAATCTGCTGCCTTATCGCTTGATTACACAAGAAAAGTCAAAATGTTCATCACTATAAAGCAAAAGAGATGTGGGTCTCCCCTGATGATTACATGTGACTATACTAATTGCATCACATCCTGGGGTAGTTTTAAAAGATACTGACAAACTGTTACATCACTCTACATTTTATTACCACAATTTAAATGATCTAATGCTGTGTTTGTATTTTTGCATTAATAATTTTTGTCTTTTTGGTTAGCCACATTTTTTATGTATACTATTGAATCTGGTTCACAATATATGTAGTATATTCTAATTGCAGAACTAAAAATGACTAAAAATATGTATATTTATTGACCAATTAATAAATGCATACCTGGAAAACGTTTCTATTTTTACTATTTATTATTTTAATACTGCTATAGTTATACTATAACTATGTCCAAAATCTAAATCTGTTCATCTGTACCCAATCGTTTTTCATATTGTACTCTATTACACAAAGTCCACAATCTTTTATGGTTTCAGGCACTGGGTAAAAGATGGAGGAATGTAGACACTGGAGCAGAGTACAGATAGGACCATTGCTGTATGAATACACTCATTTATAAGGGCTTGTTTCCACTACAGTGGTCAGATGCGGATGGATGCGGGTCTAACCGCGCGTCCGCGTCCGACTGCAACCCATGCACATGGTCCGTACAATGGACAAGATTTTTGACCAAGTCCATTGGCATGAATGCCAATCGGGCGCAGATTTAAGCACGGAATGCGAATAAAATCCGCGTCCACAGGCATTAGTGCGCGACCGCAGTAGTGCACACTGACCCATGTATTTGATATGATTGCGGTCGGTCGCGTGGTTAGATGCAAATCTGACTGCCCTAAAGCAAAGAGGACACAGGCAACACAGTGTGAAACATTGCAATAAAAGAACATTGATGTCACCCATCCTGCTCTGCATTGTGGCGCTGGCTTAGAAATCATGACAAAGTGATAACAGAATATTTGAGTTACATGTTTATTTTATATATAGTAGTTTGGCTTAAAATCTGCTTTAACGTACAGGAACACAATTCCTATCTTTGTAAGTTGCTTTCCCTGTGATGTAATAGTAGTTATTCGATGTTGTTCAGTTGTACTACCCTGATGGTGTTCCTCAGAAAAAATTCTGAGATTCCAGTGCAACATTTATTACTCATGTTACAAGAGTACATATCTGTAACTCAAGTACAGGTGAGGCTAACAAAAGAGGTTTTGGAAGGAGGTCCACTTTATACTGACAAGACTGTAAAATGATTATACAACATTCACACTCTGTTGACTGAGGTGTCATTCAGTAGAGAGGAAGTGGAAGTTTAAACTAATACACTGGCCAAACAGAGTTCTATGGTTAGGTCACAATCTTACCCTCATAACACTCTGCTTTGCTCTTCTCCGGCTTTGCTTCTCTTTGGGTTCTCTGTATGTATAATGGACAGGCATGTGACCAGGCATGACAGGTTCTCTTAGGAAAAGAAGAAGCAGATATTTCAACCTATGTGCATTGGTGTCCACTTTATAAAACATAAATACTGTTCTGTGATCTCTTTTCCAAACACATTGCTCAAAAGAGCGCCATAGGCAATATTCTGCCACCATATTCCTGAAATTTCTTCAGTTGTATTTAATACATTAGGCACAGTTTAACCTCAATGACGGTACGGATACTCAAAGTTTTCTGTTTTACAAAGGACCTAAGAAAAATATAAACAGATTACGCATTATCTCTTAATATTTCCCACCCATACTGAACCCCTGGTGTCATTGTGAGGACCCAAGATGCCCATGCCTGTATTACAATACAGGCGTATGACGAGGGTAACCCCCACCTCCCCTGCGTCATCTCTGGCATCAGGGAGGAGATGGAACCAGGATGAAGTGCAGAATATCCTGGAACAGGTAAGCTACCCTGAGTATAACTCAGGTTTACCAATATTAGTAATTATAATCTTCCCTTAGCTACATAGCAAGGTTGAAAATTTTGAAAAAGCCCTTAGATCATAGCATAACTCTAGCCCACGGTCCAAATTTGACCTGTGGACCAAATATTTTTGGCACACGGTAGATGTGGATAGGTCGGCCTTCTCCACAGCCCTTCTAACTTTTACACTCCACTGAGTGCCTCTAATTCCGATCTGGTAATAGAGAAGAGAGAGTCCTGGCTACTTATCAGTGCCCTCTAGTGACACAGTAGGTGCCTGGCACCCAGGGCATGCTGGAATTCATCGTTTTTTACTCAAGGAGTGGGAGTAAAGACACTCAGTGAGTGTAGCAGTTACTTTGGCTGTGGAAAAGGAGATTTTTTTGCCTCTGTATACAGTGTATGCATAGGAATAGGGCACACATGGTCTACACCAGGGGCAAACTTTTTAACTTGTGGGCCATAATAGGTTTTTAAATTTGACAGAAAGGCCTGTAAGGGCTGCCCAGCATAGGTGCCCTAAGGGTTTGTTTCCACATACAGTACCTCAGGACCGTCTCCGCTAAGCGTATACGCTTAGCAGAGGGGGTCCTGGCGTATGTGCAAACCAAAACTTAGTCCTAGTAGACGAGAAATTAAAAAAAAGAAAATATATATAAAACTATATTACTAAATAGAGGCTTTTTAGAGTAAACATAAATATTCTATTGCATGCAAACTGCGTCCATTAGAAGACCCGAACATGGCTGGTCTACACACATAGAATGCACTGCACAGTATGTGTAATTCATGTGTACCCCGCATTGCATAGCATGTCTTTAAATTGAAAATTTTGGCCCAAATTTGAGTTTGATACCCCAGCAATAGACATTGTTAGTCCATCTCAATAGTTAAGGTCTCTATTTCAAAAAGAATGGTTTGGCCGACATCCGACCAGGGAACACTAACATCACCACAGGAGATCCTTTTTACCGACCCCCTTGACTAGACCGACCCTATACTCCCAAATATCCCCAATAGGGGATCCCTGTTCTACCACCCATCCCTGAACCCTGTTGAAGCTTCTTACTACGCCTGTTTGCACCCCTACAAGCACTGCTACGCCTTGTAAGCAGATTTAACTCCCTGACTATTTACCCCCTGATGTAGTTTAAAATGAACAAAACGTACGTTGGGGCGATTCAACTTATTCAGGATCTTTGGTCTTTGAATTGACTGGGAAATTGATGAAGACATCTCATTGATGATTTGAACGTGCAGCGATTACCTGTCAACTGTATATCAAGATAAGGATGCAAAACTTGTAAAAATAGTTTTTCATGAATATTTTTTTCTAATTTTTTCTATGCACCTGTTGTTTTATGTAAGACAAGCTAATTCACGTTATTTACAACTGTATCAAACCTGTTGGCCTTTAAAGTTCCCTAGCCTCTGTAACTACAGAGGACATTCGGACTGTGGATGGTGATGTCCCTATCCCACCCCCAGTCTATTTTTTGTATGATTGTTAGTCCATCCTTTTAGTCCATCCGATGCTGGTCATACATTACTTTTTGCCCTATGCACCTGTATACTCTGCATAGCGGGAGAAAAGGCCCTGGTGACTGGATCACAAGATAACTATACCCATACACTATTTATATATATACTATAACCAGATAACAAAACATAAATCCCAAAAAAAGAAAAAAATGCAGGCATCAAAATCTGTCAGGCTGCAACATGTAATATGTAAGATCATAGTACATGGCAATCTCTGAATCACAATTTATGACGAGTATTCAGATTAGCCTGTAGATAATAAAACCGATTTCTACTTTCCTGTAATGAATAACTATTCCACAGATCAGGCTGAAGGAGTGAAGATGAGTAGCAGGCTCAGTCAGCGCAGAAAAAGTACAAGTTAAAACGAGAACTGACATACTTGAGGAAGTTATGGGAAATTATTGAGCAAGGTGGGGCTTTTGAGGAAAGGCAGAGTATATATAGAGGCTGACACTGTAGAAAATCACAATCACATCCGAGACTGATCGTACTGCTGGTGAGTAGACTTCAGTACAGCCTACACCTGTTTGTAATTGTATATAAACAAAGCAGAGACATTTCTAATCCTTCTACTGGATAGTCTCGTTTCATCAAAAGTTTCTATTAGATTTCTGCTGTTCTTTGTTACTTCTAAAGAGTTCTCATTCCTAGGTGGATGTTCCAGGCATTAATGAATTTGAGGCTGACATAGTAATTTAATTCTAATAGATACATGTAGACTATTGTGCAATGTATAATTTGTCAGTTATGCTCCCTGAATGCTATTGTATTCAGAACAGGAAATTTCCAACTTTGGAGTTTCCAAATCACTTTGTAAATGATATCCGGCTTAGACCTGATAGGGTTATGAAATTTATTTTCAATTAATTAAGATTTACATAAGTCTCTGTCACAATCTTTATATTAATTGTATAACTAAGGTAAAGGGGATCTTTTGACCTAGATTTTGTGTTTCAAGCATCGAGATTTTTTTTATAAATAATGATTACGTACATAAAAAGCAGCTCATCACAATGATAGCTCACAATGTTAATGTTCTTTATGTATATATGTCTCATATAAAACTACCATAGTCATATATCACTAACAAAATACACAACCATTTCAGTTGGGGGAAGCCAAGCTATTTTAATACATTATTATTATGTAACACATAACTATTCTAACCTATAACCAGTTAATAGATAGAAAATAGATAATTGTTAATAGATAAAGGGAATTTTGGTTACAAAACCCCAAAAAGAACTAAAAACTTACTCTGGGCAGTCCCTATACAAAGTGATGGCACAAAGGGTGCCGGCCGATCTTCTGAGGTCATCCCGCTGCAGCAAGTCCCTCATCTATCAAGGGATATTAAGCTGTATGGGCAACTTAAGTGGGTGTATGGGCAGCTTAAGTGGGTGAGTGTATGGGCAGCTTAAGTGTAAATAAACACATGAACACAATGCAAGTGTAACTGTAGATGGAGAGGAGTTTATATTTTTACATAAGGATATAAAAACCCTTTAATGTTAGTGAAGGTTTAATAACTTGGCATTACAGTAAAACGTTTTATTTAGAGAATTAGTCACTAAAGGCCCCATACACTTTACAATCTTACTATACAATTTCTGTACATCAACTTTTGTTTCAACTGTTGTTCTGCCAAAACCATGTAATATGAGGACCTTATTAAATCTTCCAATCACTATGTATTCTATCAGGGAGGACGCAGCACTACATAGTTGTTGGTAGATCTTAAAAAAATTGCATGGAATGTTCTAAAGGCGTATGGGGGGCTTAAGCCATTTAGAAGTAAATTCACCAAACGGTAGCAAATCTGATAATATTATATATATAGAACTCAATGTGTGTGAAAATAGCTAACTACATGCAATAAATATAATTTTACAAACTAATTGCTCCTAAAACTTGCTAATCTGCTTCATTAATTAAGTGCAAATTGTCTGACAAATTTGCATAGGATTAGTATTTTATCCTGTATAGGTGTGCCCCAAATGAATGGCATGCAAGCTTGAATGTTGTATATTTCAGCTTGTATACAAGGTGCGTGATCTGTGAATACTTTGTTTTTAATAGATCTGGTCAAAGTCACAGTAATGGAAGTAAGCATTGCAGTAAGTACTGCAGTTAGGACTTCTATGGTGCCAGACATAAATACTCTATGAAAGTCCAGCTTGTGATTAGGCACTGTTATAATAATATGAAAGTCAAAAGAGTGATATTAGATAAAAATGGTCAAACCCAACAAAAAAACAACTATATGATCAATATCACAGCTAACCCCTTAAGATATTACACCAACCACAGTGCAATCATGAAAAATATTATAAAAATGAGTAATGGGCATGTTACAGGTTACTATAGGTTGACTGGAGTTTTATCCCGCGAAACACATTGAGACCAATTGGAAATCAGAGCCCATGCAGGCTTTAAATGGCCAAGAGAAATATATTTCGGAATATAAATAGAGACAGTATTCTCAACCTTTATGCCTTGCAAAGTTGTTGTGTATACTTTTTTTTTTTTTCTTTTTACAAATACATGTAATATTTAGTAATAAACTTGAGCAATGCAAAACTGTTGTGGGATGATAAATGACATTTAAAAGTCCCTTTTTAATGACCTATAAGTTTGGCACAATTTTTTTATTTTAGCATGATGGCTTTTAATATCAATGTAAAAATGTCCTTTTCACACAACGATACATTTTGACTAAAAACGAATGCTGACGTTTTCATGGCAAAAAATTTGACCCAGTAATTAATGAGTGGTGATCCACTGGAGTGTTCCAACCATATTGTTCTTCTTGGTATTGTTAGGGAAATGACAGACTTGTTAGAATGTTTTCATATGTCTGGGATTTGCACTTTCATCTCCTCTATCCTTAGCAATATACCAGGGTGTAAGTGCTGAGATATTTAGAAATGTCTCATTACCACCAGACAAACCAGGCTATGAAATAAGTGTCAGAATGAAGATTTGAGCATGACAGATGTCTGTTAAGCATTATTATTAATAAGACACTATAAATAAATCAACATGCCAGTACTTGTTTGGTTACACTATAAAATTTGTGAATAGGTGATAAGTACACAGTGGGTTTTAGAGATTTATAAAGTCTGTAGGTATCTTGTATCATTTAAGCCCCCCATACACGTTCCGATTATTCTCCCGACCGATTTTTCGTCCGATTCTGTCACCCAATTGTCACCTAAAATGTTATGGTCGGTCGGACGGCTGGCACACAAAATCAGAATTCGAATTATCACCGATCCATCAGCCCGACCCTATTTATTAACAGCAGATCGACAAAACATTTACGGACAGGTCCGAAGCGACCCCGACCGATTTTTCGCCCGATTTTTCAAAATCGGGATCAGTCAGGCACCTAATTCCGATTCCGATTATTCTCCCGATCGATCAATCCGACCAACCACATCGGTCGGTCGGGCAAAATTCATATGAAAAATCGGAACGTGTATGGGGGGCTTTAAGCTGGGAATAGACGGAATGATTTACCGTCTATTCCTTTCCGATTCTATGCAGTAGCAGGCAGCGTGATGATGTCATCATGCCCGCCCGCTAGTGCTGAGAATCGGCCAGCACTCTGCATCTGAAGCTCATTAGTTTGGCTGGGGGCAGCCATCCCCAGCTGAACTAATGGGATCGGAATAAAATTTACCATCCTGTCGGATAACTGTGCGATCCGACAGGATGGGGGATTTCAGCCCAATCCACGTCAGTTGCAGCCTCCAATTCCTGCACGACCCGATTCCTGAGGGATGTGGGAGCGCGCACGGCATCGGATCGGGGATCCGATCGTGCAGGAATTGGTATGTGTATGCCCAGCTTTGGTGATTATGTCCTCCTCACAGAAGACAGGTTTACCATGCAATAACCATAAAGGGCTCTAAGCAAGGCATGTTTCCAAACACAGATTACATCCTGATCACATCTTCAGTGTTAATGGAATCCAAGGTGTTACCTAATTTTCAGATCATTTTAGACGTGTCCCTTATGATACACAACTGTTAAAAACATTTTAATGACTAATGCTGTCTACCTGGTATCCTGTCATCATAATAAGGAAAGTACAGGACAGGATTGGATTAGTCATACAACTTACAAAAAAAAATTACTGTCTTCAAAGCTTTGGACAGCATTTGGGGAGAGAGATAAATAAGTAACTCATTCATAACTAAGAAAATCATTATCAAATTAAGTATATGGGACCTCCACACTAGATAACCAGAAAAAAATAGATATTCATTTTATGTTTTTCTTTTTCATTACAAAATAATCATGATGAATAAAAGTCATGGTGGGTAAACACTAGGTATGAGTGAATTGTGTAGATTTCCTTTCCCAAATACGGCAAACCTCTTCAAAGTCTATTGGAACATAAATGTTGTTATTTAAAACTGACCAGTTATAAGACTAACAAGCAAGCTATTGTCAAACAATTCAAGAAAAACTGGGAACATGTTTCTATCTATTGCCAAAGCAATGCCAAAATACAAAAGCACAGGATAGTGTGAATTTTTGTCAGCCATGTCTGTCTGCTGCAATATATATTGAAAATATGGCTGCTGTGAGCCCTTTTACTCCTCAATTCCATTCCTTCAGGTGATTTACTCACCATAAACATCTCACATTCTGGTCATTATATGTACCAAACCTCTACTAAACACACAAATTGTGTATGAATTTATAGTAAGTGGGGTTTTCTTAAAAAATTTTTTTTTAAAGCTCTAGCTCAAATGGGAACAAACAATGACTCTTAATTAGTTTAACTTAATAAGACAAAGAGGGTTGCCATGTACCTACAAATGGTTACAATACATGCAATTTTTTGGTTTAGACAGATTGTCCAACAAGATTGTAAAAGAGATTATGAGAAATTCAAAGCTAAACTACTGAACTGATCATGCAGTTGGTAAGTCCAGAGAAGATGTAGAAAACAGGATGTTACGATATGACATTTGTTATGCAAGTATGTTTTTATCAAAATGTATTCTGGATATAAAAGTTATTATGCTAATAACATTGTCTCTTTTTATATTTAAGGAAAAACTGTGGTTGGAAGAAAATTGTCAACATGAATGACTCCGATTCCAATGACTCCTTTTCCTGCTACCATCCATCCATTGTGGAGTATCGCTACTTTGCGGTGACATGGGGGATTATTGTCTCTTTGCTTGGGACAATCGGCAATGTGCTCACAGTAGTTGCCTTTGCACTAGATAAAAAGCTACAAACCCGCTTCAACCTGCTCATCATCAATCTGACTTTGGCTGACATCTTGTATTGCACCTTTCTGCAGCCTTTTTCAGTAGACTCATACCTCCACCTTTACTGGAGAAGCGGAGCCACCTTCTGCAGGGTCTTTGGAATGCTATTGTTTGTTTCCAATTCAGTTTCCATTCTGAACCTATGCCTTATTGCTGTTAGTCGCTATATTCTTATTTGCAACAACAAACTGTTTGATCGAATATTCTGCAGACTGGGAACATCTCTTATACTTTTGTGCACATGGGTGATCGGCTTTGCTAGTTTTGCCCCACTTTGGCCAGTCTATGTCTTAGTCCCCAAGGTCTGCACTTGCAGCTTCCATCGCATAAAAGGCAGGCCTTACACCACAATACTGATGGGATTTTACTTTGTGGTGGGCCTAGGCTGTGTTGGGGTCTTCTACTTCCTGATTCATCGTAAAGTAAAATCTGCTGCCAAGGCACTTGACCAGTACAAACTTGGCAACACCAAAAAGGTCAAATCAAGTGTTTCTGCAGGAAATTCGGGTGTGACTGGCAAATTTCATGAACTAGAAGACAGTGGAGTGGATAGTGCAGCTTCTAGTGAGATCATCTCAGAAAATCTTCCAAACTCAAAGGCTACCGTTACGTCAAGCTCTACTGATTATGTGAAATCAGTACCAGCGCCACAGCCAAAAGACACCGGGTCGGATTTCAAAAAGGTCACACGTATGTGTTTTGTCGTCTTTCTCTTTTTTGTTATCAGCTATATTCCATTTTTGTTGCTCAACATTTTTGATGCTAAAAACAAAGCACCGCAAGTTCTTCACATGATTGCTGCAAACTTAACCTGGTTAAATAGCTGCATCAACCCCGTACTCTACGCAGCCATGAATCGCCAATTTCGTGATGCTTATAAAAGAGTTTTGTTCCTTTTCATTGACAAGTTCAGAAGAACGTAAGGCAAGAGCTTCTCACAGACTGGACTAATTCATGTTTATCATGGGACACATTGGTATGAACTTCTCAATACGAAGAACAAATTGTACAACTTATTTTTCCCAAATGGGACAAACATGAACATGACATTGATTATTTAGCAAAAAAACCTCTACAAATAATTGCACCACCAGGGAGGTGAAATGTTGTATAATGATGATGTGTATGTGAATGTATATCCAAAAATCTTTAAGTAGACTTAACACAAGAATGTGATTTCTGCATTCTACTGCTCTCTACTAATGAAAGGTTTAATATGTTTTATACAACATTGCATTGCTCTAAAAAAATGGAGTGTTGACATTGGTATGGATCCATTATTAGACTCACACAGGGCCCAGGATGTACTCAGGAATAAATTAATTAACATCCACATTGGCAGACCATAATAGATTCTATGATGGAAACCAGAGTGCTGTAGACTTCATATGTCACATACCTTTAAGCAGTATTGATTGCCTTTGAATATTTTTACTATAGGTACACTCTATATTTATTTTATTTAGCTTTGTGCACTTATGTACATAGAATAAGTTATAAAAGTCCTGTATGTATATATGTAATAAATATTTTATATTCTTATGACCTTTTGAAAAGTGCTGTTTTCTTTTGATTGTAAGCATACCGAATTTTCCGGCGTATAAGATGACTGGGCGTATAAGATGACCCCCAACTTTTCCAGTAAAAATAAAGAGTTTGGGATATACTCACTGTATAAGACTACCTCTCTTCCAATGCACACCAAATAAACATTTTTATGTCTACTCTGAATTTCAACCACCAGATCTCCAACACCCTTAGAAGTCCAATCTTATTTTTGGATTAGTAATTTACATTCCCAATTTGACACCCCTAAGGGCAACCTTTCACAGTAATAAATGTTTCCCGGCCGTTATTCATGGGACATAAATTGTGTACATTTGACAATAAAATAGCTTTATTCTCAATCTCCCTGCAATACCAATTCCAGCCACAATGTCGCTAGTGAGCACATTTGTTGTCAGTAGCAGCCAGCTACTTTCACAGACATTGGGAAGGAGAAGGAGAGGCCCAAGGGGGATGCTGAAGACCTTTCCCTCTGGCTGCTGTCGGCCAGCTTGCAGTGCGGTGAGTACAGATCCAGAGAGCAGACCTACAGGCTCCCCTAGATGGTCAGCCAGGGACAGGATTACCCCCTGCCCCCCCGATGGCGGCACCCAAGGGTATAAGATGACCCCCGACTTTTGCACACCTTTTCCTCTGTTCAATAGTCGTCTTATACGCCGGAAAATACAGTACTTAGCAGAAATATGTACAACTGTCTACAACTAGTTTTCTAAACCAAAAATCCTTATCATGTAATCCAGTCATGGTATAGACAGGAGGGTACACTCACTTTACAGTTTGGGGCAGCACTGGCATAGAAAGACAGAAATGGACATACAATAAAATCAATGAGGGGAACAAAGCTGGTTTTATTTTACATGAGAGTTTGATAATCATTAAAGCTATTGGGCCAATCGACCATTAGAGACAGAGGCGAAAAGGAGACATAGCAAATAATTAGAAAATAAGTTTTTAACGCTCTTAAAAGCTTGGTGCTTATCATGCTAGAAATCGCCACAGTATTCATCCTTCATTTTTTATGTAAATAAAACAATATTTGTAACATTGACTTAATAGAAAAGAAACTGAGGTTATATAATTTTACAAAATGTCTTGGTAAACGTTGACATTAAAGAGTCCCCTCACTGAAACTAAGGGAGTATGCTAATCTGTGAAGAGCAACATCAGTATTGTATTTGTATATAAATTATGGAAATTGGGAGCATACATGTAAACTCCACACAGAAAATGTCTAGTGATGAGAAGCACAAGCAATATTTGTATTTGCTAAATATCGCAAATTTGTAGCCTAATATTCATATTAAATTTGAGAATACGCGACCTCCAGTGATTATTACTATAATTGCTCAAATCTGCATTTCTGCATGCGCATATTGCGAACCCAATGCATGGTAGTTCTGGGTACTGATCTTGAATAATCCAGAATATTTCCGATTATGAAGAAATAGGCATTTCTACATGTGCATATTGCGAATGCAATGCACGGTAGTTCCAGGTACTGATCTTGAATAATCTCAAATAACACTATGTACACAAATTCCTCGAAGTGCAGATATTCACAAAAATTCACAATTAGAATATCTGTGATCAACACTATAAATGTTAACAGTTAGAAATAAAACTAGGGCCCCAGTGCTGCAAAGTAACAGTTCTATCCTTGTATTTACCTTATTCTTGGCAATCTACCCAAGACAGCTACAGAATATCACAAGCTTGGTATGTTAAAAGGTAGTAAGCCTTTATTTACAACATACTGCCATTATACAGAACACACAGAATGTGTTGTGCTTTACTACAGAAGTGTCTGTCTTCTTTGTATACTTTAAACATATTTTAAATGAAGTTTTATTATCCTTAACAGATGGAAATTTAGAGGCTTGTTTAATTATTACACATTCATCTCGAGAGGACCAGCATGTAATTCTAAGTTCATGGAAAAAGAGAACATTTCAACAGTGTTCCCACTTATATCTCATACCCATCAGCCTTCCCGTTTTAGCCAGGAAAGTCACATGTATTATGTGTCCAGGCCAAAGATAGATAGATAAGGGAAAACTTCATGGGTATGCTCTCTGTAGAATTTACCATCCAAGACATACAATTATTCGAGACAGTAGACCCGAGGAGTGCAAAGAAAAATAACAGCATACATAAACTGGTCAACTGTTTATTTCACTTTCAGGCTTGAAATTCAGTTTAAGTGGCTTAAATTATGTCATTAGGCTTGGATTGGCTTCCTTTATTATCACCATCCATGCATGAATATCACTGATGTCATTTAATAACTAGCAGACAGAAGGTCTTTGGCAAAGCCATATCAGAGTACATGTGTAAATCACACAACAGACTTGTTTATACTTTCACCACAAGGTAACAGTAAAGGTAAAGTGTGAGAAGCGAAAGCAGTTAGCAAGCAATAAATGAATTACAACACACATTGCAGGTGTGCGGAAATAAAGGTCTAGTGAAAAACTTTATACTAGGTGTGCCCACAGCTTTTTCCTTTGCTCCAAATTACTTTCAAAAGATCAGGTCAAGGTTAAAATTATCTACCAACAAAAATTGTATACATATATTTATTTATGGTTATGCAAAGTATACTCTATTTACGTATTATCAGATGCACCTGATCATAAGATGTACCACATGGTTTTGAAGAGAAAAGAGAAAGAGTCTGAATCACAGCTATTCACACATGGAATTAATATATAGCGAGATCCAGCAAAGTATGCAGGTGTAAGCCTCGTCCTGGGAAACTGGTGTATACTGGTAAGAACCGTCCACACGGGGAGGAA
>CM070033.1:34795715-34808900 GCA_036250615.1 Ptychadena robeensis | reverse complement strand
GGATGATGTGGTCAAAATACTCATTTGCCTAATAATTCTGCACTCCCTGTATGAGCATTTTTCCAGGCAGCACGCGTCCAGTGACAATGAGGGTAGGCTATGTGTATAATAACAAAAGGTGCAATAAAAATTAATAAAATATAAAATAAAATAAAATGCACAATTGCATAGAAAGTATAGGTCTACTACTAAGTAAATATATTCTCATGGGATACATGGTGGACAAAAACATTTAGAAAAGTCTTTTTACAATGTGAATGCCGTATATCAGTACAGTAACCACTGCAGTACTGATTAAAATTAAGTACACAATAAATCTGGTATCATAAATAAATTTTAGGAAATGTAATATGTGATTTACTGCAGATGATTGCCTATGTGAGGGAGTAATACTGCCCCCTAGTGTACCAATGATAAAGCTGTTCACTCTAAATTTCCTCTTAATACCAAAATAATAAAAAATAATATGACAATATAAAGTACATAATCGAGTAAGCTTGTTGATAAAAAAAAAGCTGTGAGTTTAACTATTTGAAGCAATTCAGAATACATGCATGTACCTTAAAAATTTTACAAGGGCTTATGTACATTAACTGCTTTGGAGTTCCTCTGTCTTACGCTTTATTTGCCTTACGTTAAATGTGGCTTCTGCACTGAGCTACTTCTGAGTTTCTGGTACATTTTATAACTTTGATGAAGACTTCAGCAGTGATTAAATAAAGTGATTCATTAAAAGAGATAATTAACCTAATAATCTTTTTCTACAAAAAACACTACACATCAACGTTTGTAATCAATTCTTTTCCTTAATTGTTTATTTTCATAGGGTTTCATCCAAAAGGGGCATGGAGCGGGTTATGATTTTGTTCTAAAAGTCATCAGCATATTTTTTAAATGAATTTTATGTTACTTTCAAACAGTATGATTAATAATATCTTAGCCAGTTTGATGGCATATAATATTTCAGATGTTCTAGGTCTGCAAACAGGCTTGAACAGGGTTATGGGGGAGCTTAACAGACACAGGGGCTTTAAGTGGTCCTGCAGTGGTTCACAAACTTTCCCTGCAGGGCCCCCCATTCGTAGATAGGAACATTCTTGAGTTTTCATGTAAGTAAAACTTGCCTCTATCTGATGAGTAACAATATATATAATGCATATCATTGGCAGTAAACTACATTATCACTTTATCAAAAATATAATAATAAACCACCTAAACTAGGGAAAGCCACCATAAAACACATAATAGAACATTTATTTTTTGTGAGTTAAAAGTGCCTTCTTCTTGCAATTAGCAAAAACTGAAAAAAAAAAGTGCCGGATCTAGGCTAAGAATGCTTTAACCATGAAATAATTCTGGTATTCAGTTTATTAGACACTGCAGAAAGTCACTTGCGTTCAAAAGACTTTGCAGTGAGGCTGGGTCGACACTACATTTTTGGGCAGTTTCCCCCGCGGTTAACCAGGTATTGCAGCTGCCCCCTATATTCCCCTATGGGAAATGATATACCAGTCTATAATGGTAAGTCATGACCGCATTTGGCACAGCATACATGGTGTGGGTGGCGTTATAGACATGTCAGCATGTTCATAGCAGTAGCTGTTTGGTCACTGTTTCAGGTAGTATAGGGAGTGGTATTCACCATGTCGGCAATGCCACGTCCTATACTTCCTATTAGCAAACCGCATCCAAAAATGTATTGGGCACGGTTTGCGCATGTCATGAGGTAGAATCGCGCAAAAAAACATAGTGTAGACCCAGCCTAAGATAGGAGTATTAGCAGTGCCCATACAGCCACAGCCTTTATATCATTATTTACGTTTTAGCTGTAAAAACTGAAAGTAATAATGTAACTCTGATTTTACTTTATTTTTACATAGAAATTGTAAAAATAATAAAATTCTTGTCTCTGGGTGGCTACATTCACGTCCTGAGTGAGCCATGGTCATTCTCTAAACTTTAAACATGGCTAAAGAAAGTCAACGAAAGCCAACAAAACCTTTTTGTGAATAAGGCTTCCATGTCAGAGAGACATTGGTTGAATCATACAGAGAACTTCAGTAAAGTAATGTTTTGGCTTGTGACACCAAAGCAGGGGTGAAACGGCTTCTGACACTGATGATGCGAGGAGTGAGAGTGGCCCCTCTGGGCTAATTGCACGGTTGGCAAAGGTGCATTCTGAGGCATACAAACAAAGGAATCAATCAGCTTATGTTCACCAAATCAACTCGCAAAACAGTGATGGACTTTGCTGCAGACGGTTCCCAGTGTGGCCCTCAGATGCACCCTTGCAGAGAACAGCAGACAAACACCAAGTCGAGATACCAAGGGATGAAGAAAAGACAGTCCATGTAACAAGCCAAGGGTCAGAAGCTGTAAAATCAGAGAATTAATATGACAAGGACAGACAAGAACCTGGGAGCAAAGACATTAAGGGCCATTTCACACTATATGCGTTGCGGTGCGTTTTTTTTACTGTGCGCGTTTTTTTTTACCGCACACGTTTGTTTACTGCACGCATTTTTACATAGACAACCGATGTTACCATTCACACTGTATACGTTGTGTTTTTTAAAATGCAGCGTTTCCGCATGCGTTTTTATAAACTCACTGCTGTATGCATTTTTGACTTATTTTTCCTGAATTTTTCATTCATTTCATTAAAAAAAACGCATATAGTGTGAAATGCCCCTAAGACTATAGTAGGACTGGAAGGAGGAGCACCTGACAAGGTTGGGGAGTTACTGCTTGCAGTCAGTGGGAGAACTTCTGTTGATTACTCCAGTCCATTGAGGTCCAGTCCAAAGAACAGAAATATGCAACAGAATGGGATGCAGATGTAGGCAAAAAGGGACAGACAGAGATCACCTGGACCTGGTGGGATCTGTGACAAGAAGTATTTCATGTACATTGGGAAGGTTGTTTTTGCATTCCACTACTGAACTATCACCTGAAATATTTTTTACTTTTGCTTATTATTATTTATTACATTAGCACTGGGTTTAGTGTTTTACACAAATAAAATTAGTCCTTTGCGGATTATGTTAAATACACTATATTTAATCAAGTATCAAGTACAGTATCAAGAATACAGCATGTTCTGTACTTATGTTCTTCACCCCAAAGAAAACCCAAAAAGAGAATGCTGTCACTAGATCTACAGCCAGTTAAACTTACTTTTATGGTTTTCGATTTACCTTTGGGTCAAGTCTGTGTAAAACATTTAATAACTTTCTTTTGTACAGTTTTTTTTTAATGTCTCAACTTACTTACTTACTGTAAAAACAGTTTATTAAGTGGACTTTATAAATGACTCACCACACAACACATTGTTGCTTAATACCTTGCACAACTTTATGAGCAATTTGTAGAGTGAATGCCCGCCCATGGTTGACACATATAGGAAATATATATTAAGCAATACATACATCAACAGACCATGGGGCTTTTTTTTAAGCTGACACTATCACTGCTTTTTAGAAGCTGAAAGTTCTGTTTGATCAAGGTAGATGTCCTATGACAGCTAGATATTCGGAGGATGAACCCTGGTGTTGTAAGAGACAGCAACACTTCCGAAAATACTTTTCCCTTTCTTCATATCCATTCTTACTTCGTATGATCATTTGTCCTTCCTCTACCCTCGTCAGACTGTTTCCATGTTCCTGTTACAGGGCAGCGTGACCGATGTGTGTAATATAATGTGTCAGGGAAGAAAAAGCTTCATACCTGGAATTAAATATGTCATGGCAAATCCATTGTGAAAGTCAAGAAAAACCTCAACAATGACCAGTGCTTGTCTCAGCCTTCTATTGTTAGGCCTGGCATACACAAGCCGATTAGTGGCCGATTTTTCCGCTGACCAGCGGGCGTGCGCGCTCGCACCGTCGGTCGGCGGCAAAATCGGCCACCAATCGGCGTGTGCCCACATGGGGCGACGGATGCCTGTCGCCCCACAGCTCGGTCGGCCAGAGAACGGACATGTCGGATGTTCTCTGGCCGATGCCCGCCGATATCATTAACTTCAATGAAGACCGGCGTCTTCATTGAAGGTAATGGCTGGCACACAAAGGGTGCCCGGCCGATTAAAGCAGCTCCAGAATGCAACGTGATGACATCATCACCTTGCATTCTAGAGCTCATCAGAGCTCGTCTGTCTGCACCCGTCTGTGGGTGTATGGCAGGCATTAGACACATTCATATTGGCCTTGTAGTGTCATCTGGCTTATCCTAATATATGCTGCCAGGTGAATGCATGCAAAGTTTTTGGGAGCTTTGTTGCACATGCACAGTAGTGATGAGCAGCATAGGCAACATTTGTATTTGCAACATTTCACAAATGATTCTCTGAAGAAGTAAATTCAAAATTTTTTAATCTCCTGTTAGTTTTATGTAATGCGGATATAGGCACTTTTACATGCGAATATTGGGAATGCAATGTGTTGTCACAGTGACGTCTAGTGGCAGAATGTAAAATAGCAGCTGCATAAAAGCAATTCATGCCAATATCGGCACTTGTACATGTGAATATTGTGAACCGCAATGCATAGTACTTTTCCCAGAATCTCAAATATTCAAAATTATGAAGATATAGAACTATATTCGAGATCTTCGCAAATTCTCAAAGTGTCTACATTCGCAGTAAAAATTAGCGATTCTAATATTCGCCCTCAACACTAGTGCACAGTACTGATTATAAAAAAAAAGAATGTGCATGTATACATATATATGGTGTGTGATGTGTAGCCAAGCCGAGACACTCTGTATAGGGTTCCAGGAATAGTGTGTAACGGTGCATGTAGATAGGTGTGGTAAATGTGCGCGTGTTAGCATCGATCAATTAGCCACAAATCAAGTGCTGCCCACCCTAAATGATCGATCAAAAAAACGAAATTGACCAAAACTCGCATCGAACCTTGATCTCACATGCCGTTTTTTTTTTTTGTCGATTGCTTGTCAATCGAAGTACGTGGTGGAGACCCTTCCTGGGAGATTGACCCACAGGTCCCTATGCTGCAGCCATTCTGATTGATCGATTTTGAGGAATCAACCTTTTAATGATCGGCTCTTGTCAAAATCGCCCCCAAATCCGTTTCCTTATGTGGTGTGCCATTGTTTGCAAAACAATCAATTGCCGATTCCTCGATCAGTGGGAATGATCGAATCGGGAATTGATCGCAGAGAAATCAAGGCATCTATGGCTACCTTTAAGGTTTTCTACAAGGCTTTCCGAAAAGCCAGTTTAAGGATCCAAAAATGGCCACGAAAAAGGATGGGTTGGCCAACGGATTTACCCCATCAGGTGACACCAAACCTAGTGATACCACTGAATCCTGTGATCTTGTTTAGTTTTTTGTCTTGTTAGATTTAACATTTCCTATGCAGTTTTTGCATCCACCCTTAGCAGCCTATGATTGGTGGACCTGCTGGATCCTACATATTATATCAGAATAAGGACCGGCACTTCTTGATTTGACATTGTTGCAGCGAGAGTGAATTTATATATTATGTGGCCATTGAGGAGTTTATTTAAACAGCTTCTGAAATGTCACAGCTTGGCTTTGTAAGGCCCCAATCAGTCCCTATGAAATCTATGAACTCGGATTCAGCCCAGTAATAAACATGCGGGCCGCAGTCTATGTAGCAATCCATTACTATTCTCATTACAATGAGTGGCCTATGGCGACTAATTTTTTGTTGCTATTTCATTTAGTAATTACTTATGTCCTTAAGGCTGAACGCTCCATACCGCTGCTCCAATTATTTGAATCATTCCATTATCATTGTCCTGGAGGTTAGATATTGTGTTTCTGCTTTGGTGCCTCAAGCCCACAATTCAACACTTTAAAATAACAAGCAACTTAACTCCATCAAACTTCCCTGTTTTTTTCCCTCAAACATTTTACACTTTGTAATATGTGTTGCTATAAAAAAAAATATACATTGCTATAAAAATATGCTAACTCAAGATTGCCGATTCTAAATCGCTGTTTTACCATCTGCCCTGCATTCTCGGCGCCCAGCTCACTGCAATATCTTCTTTGCTGAGCTCAGCGAAATCCACCCAGACAAAATTTATATCCTGTATAATTTAATTCATTTTCTCCCGCATCTGCATCTATTTATTGTGAAATTACTTTTAGGTAACAATCTGTCATTCTGCACTCTCTGGGGCCAGTATTATTCTGACACATTAACCCTTTATGGGGCCCATGTAGTTTTGGTGAATGTGTATGCCATTACTTTGATCCAACCAGTAAAACAATTAAAGTTAGGGCATTTTCTGTTGATATTTCTCATTCACACAACGCTGTCAGCTTTTTTTCCGGCTGTGCAGTTATTTTTAAACTTCTGCCAGCCATTGATCAACCATTGAATGTGAATGCCCTTTCTTTTTGAAATATGCAGTTGCCCATTAGATCTACTAGGTGTGCTGGTTACTACTGTAAACTGCAGGGAGTGCTCCCATTAGCTGTTAGGGTGTGCTCCTGACTATATATTTCATAGTGCTGGTTGAAATTGCAGTGCTGGCAGTAATCTGGAAAAAAACATGGGCATAGACAATGCATCCAGAAAGTATTCAAAGCACATACATTTCTCCACATTTTGTTATGTTACAGCCTTGTTCCGAAATTGATTACATTTTTCCCCTCAGAATTCTACACACAACATCCCATAATGACAATGGGAAGTTTTACAAACTATAACTGAGAACCCACATATACATAAGTGCTCAGAGCGTTTGCTCCATACTTGCTCCATGTCGATTCCCCTTAGGCGGCAATTACAGCCTCAAGTCTTTTTGAATCTGATGCTTATATTTCGCCCATTCTTCTTTGCAGCACCTGTCAAGATCCATCAGCTTGGATGGGAAGCGTCAGTGCACAGTCATTTTATGGTATCTACAGAGATATTCAATTGAATGCTAGTCTGGGCTTCGGCTGGGCCACTCATAGAAAATTCACAGAGTTGTCCTGAAGCCACAGCTTTGATATCTTGGTGGTGTGCTTAGGGCTGTTGTCCTGCTAAAAGATGAACCGTCACCCCAGTCTGCATTCCATTTATCCTGACTAGTCTCCCAGTTCCTGCCGCTGAAGAAATATTCCCACTGCCACCCCCATGCTTCACTGTAGAGATGGTATTTGCCTGGAGATGAGCGGTGCCTGGTTTTATCCAAATGTGATGCCTGACATTCTCACCAAAGAGTTTAACCTTATCTCATCAGACCAGATAATTTAGTTTCTAATGGTCTGAGAGTCCTTCAGGTGCCTTTTGGCAAACTTCAGGCAGCTGCCCTGTGCCTTTTACTGAGGAGCAGCTTACATCTGGCTTCTCTGCCATACAGGCATACAGGTCTTGTTGGTGGATTGCTGCAGAGATGGCTGCCCTTCTGGAAGGTCCTCCTCTCTCCACAGAGATCCTCTGGAACTCAAAGTGACAAAGTGACCATCAGGTTCTTGGTCACTTCCCTGACTCTCCAGATTGTTCAGTTTAGATGAGATGGCGAGCCAACCTTCCCCAGATTGGTGCCTTGTGACAATCCTGTCTCGAAAGTCTGCAGACAATTCCTTTGACTTCATGTTAGGTTTGTGCTCTCATATGAACTGTCAACTGTGGGACCTTGAATAGTCTGATGCGTGCCTTTCCAAATCATGTCCACTCAACTGAATTTACGGTACCACAGGTGGACGGCAATTAAGGTGAACAGCTCAAGGATGATCAGGGGAAACACAATTTTGAGCTTCATGGCATAGACTATGAACACTTATGTACAAGTGCACATTTTTTATTTTTAAAAACATTTGCCAAAATATCATGTAAACTTTTTTCACATCATTTCACATTATGGGGTGTTATGTGGTGTTGTGTGTAGGATTCTGAGGTTAAAAAAATTACTTCATTCATTTGAACAACAAACAAAGAAAGTTGCCCGACGTTAATGTCATATTGGCTTATCAGTGTATCACTTGTTTGTCTAAAATAGAATCTTCCCTATTATATAAATCCCAAAAGCAAAATGCTAATTAATTTAGCAAACCGAGAGAAAGCAAGCTAGAGGTGAAATACCAGATTGTCTTTCATCATAACTGGCTGATAACCGCAGCTAAAAGTGTGATGTGTAGTCATTTAAATTACTATAAATTACAATGCCCTTTAACAAGTCTGCTTGGTTCTATTTTTAGCCATGCATTACCAAAGTCAGCCCAAGGGGCCAAATACACCCATGTTCAAGTTTACACTGGCCCACAGTGGCATTCATAAAATAAATGATCAATGAAGGGATCCACACTGGGGTGACACCATTGGAGTAATATCACCAAACTTTCCAACCAATGCTGTTTCATTTTGTATACATGGCTAAAGGACTGGCAGCAAGAGGACTTCCATCACCCTCCAGAACCCCAGCTGTGACTGTCAACATGGCAGCATAGTCTTTGGTTCGCCACTTCATCCCCACCTTCCCCAGTAAATGGATCGGTCCTGGCTTTACACCTGCATGTGTTGTGCATTTCTGTACTGGCTGCTGCATCTGCATTATACTTTCTGTTATCTTCTCACTGATACTGTTAATCTTCTCAATGATTCTCCATATGTCATAGCTAATAAAATGGTCAGAGCTTCTGTTGTAAGATGAAATATGGCTTGACAGTCTAGAAGACAGTCTACAATTCCCAGCATGCTTAGGGATAGCCTTTATTAGTGTTATGACAGTGAATTGCTAATGCTTTACAATAATAATTGCAAGTATTTGTGAAGATACGGATATGTTAAGGCTAGAGCTCCACTGTGTTAAACGCAGTGATTTTAACGGAGTACATGAGCCACCCATTGACAGCAATAGGGCTTTGACAGGGCTGTCTTAACAGCCTGTCAAAACCCGAATCCACTGGTCCGAGCCTCCTTTGCGTTTAAATCCACGCAGAAAGTTACATCTATGGGAACGCAATGGAGGCTTGAGTGGACACCAGTGGACACCAGCGGATCCCAGTGTACAGTGGAGCCTTGGCCTAATGGTTCAAAGAATGTCAGGCTGGATGCTGAGCCCCCACAGATTTTCATCTCACCATACCTGGCCCTATTTGCAAAACATTAGTGTTGAGCTCGAATATTTGAATTGTGAATATATTCAACGAATTAAGTCTATTCGAGAATTCACAAATATGGCGGCGGATATTCGCAATTTGCAATATTCATGATATTAAGCATTGTGAAGCTTATGGCCATGCCTTGCGATTATATATTCACAATATGAAAATAAATGTGACTATTCGTTTTAAAGGTAATCACGATGCAAATAAATTTTTGCAATGCATGGCCATAAACTCGAATTGCAATGTGAATATTAGTAGAATTATTCAACAAATATTGCAAATTTGAATATTGCCTATGCCGCTCATCACTATTGGACATCTCTGCCATAGAGAAAACAGCAAGCATTTTAGGAATACATTCTTTAATTGTATAATCTGCACGGAAAGACAATGAAAGAACTGAAAGAAGACCTCCCAGTCAGGTACAATGTGACTACATTACCTCATGTTCATCAGAAGACAGAGGATACCGCAGAGGTACATTAACCATCATTGCACTTGAACTTCGTTCCTATGATTTGTTTTTTTTTTTTCATTATAAGACGTTTCTGTATTTCATTTAAAGATAGAAGCTTTGTTTTCTAGTTTTCTAGCTCTATTACACTATTCCATTGATAACCACGACAATGAGTAAAAATAGAAAAAGCAATAAAACACATCACTCTTCTACAGCAGGGACCATATTTGTTCTTTATTGATCATCTTCTTAACACAGTAAAGGGACATCATGAAATCTATATGTATGTATGAAGCCAGTTTTGTTTATTACATGTTCCTTTTTAAACACAGCACAAGTAATATGTGTGATTTTAGCTAAAAATCTATATTGCAAGAAATCCGATAACAGCACGTGCTTTTCTGCATCTCACTGAGATAAGCCTGAAACTAAATTTACCTGTTCTATATGTCAGTGTTGGGTAACCAATTCCTCATATGCCTAATACATTTATTTAGCAGGTCATATCAACTTCCATTCCAGATGAAAAGGATAAGGAATCATTAAAAACCGCCCAGTAAACGAGAAATTAGCTAGGCAAACACGGCATGAAGCAATCTCGGGGCGGTTTTCAGGCTTTTGCCTGATAAACTTGACATGGGGGCGTTATTTAAGCGCCCAGGTAAATCAAACCTAAGACATGTTTAAAATCTAACCTAGGTGACAACCAGGTTTTCATGAGTTAGCATATCCATGCCATATCTATGCCATGTGTAATAATACAGATAGGTCAATAAATATTAGTTTTAAGCAAAGGATTACAACCAAGTATTTGAAAAAAAAAAATTTATTACATTTTTTTTTCATTTGTCTAATGAGTTTTTAGCCCCTAAAATTAATTCATTAAAAAAGGCTTTGAAAAAAAATGCTAAAATAAATGTGTTAAAAATACTTTGATTTCTTACATTTCTTTGCAATTGTTTTGTTCAATCCACTGAAAAAAAGCTGAAAGTCTGCAGTTCAGCTGCATCTGTGTTGGTTCATTTAAAATTTATTGTTGTAATGTATAGAACCAAAATTAGAAAAAAAAAATTCAAAATATTAATAAACTTACAATATTCAGACACACTCAGGCAAAAATACCAATATCTTTATTTGTCAATATAACATGGATCCAGCATACTACCCTCTCCCCTGGGGGTCTTCTCCTCTCTTAGGCTATGTTCCCAATTAGGCGATTAATCGCCTGAGCTGGCTATTTTCAATCGCCTGCAGAATCGCCAGCAGACTTTCGACAGGCGATTGACCAGGTGATTTTCATTTTTTTTTCATTTTTTTTTTTTTAAATGCCACCATTATAAAAGAAAATCGCCTCCATAGAGAATGAATGGCCACGATTTGTGATCGCATAGCCTCCATTCATGTCTATTGGCGCTATTATAGGAAAATAATGGGGTCCACCGGCTGTCAGAACATGTGGAGACGCGATTTTATCAATGGGGACAAGCCCATTGAAAGTAGTGTAGGCGATTGGCGGGCGATTCTCCCGGCGTTAGAAAATCACTAGTGTAGGCGATTAATCGCCTAAGTGGGAACATAGCCTTACATGTTTCACTCCCATGGGAGTATGAAGCTTTGGAGATGGGCATTGTCTGTTGCCAGCACTGGTGCACCCATTCAAAAAAATCAGATACCTGAGCAAAGGTCTGTGTTGATTCAAAGAGTCTGACATGGAGCGCGGATCAATCTGTTTTTTTTTTTTGTATTTATAGACCTAACTGTAAAATCTAAGGAGATAAAAAAAAGCATGAAAAAGTATAATGCAGTCACCTTATCTAACACTGAATTAGAATAAACTATATAGATATACCCATACCTATATGAACAGAATTTTAAGTGGGTGATGCAATAAATATATCCACCTAAACCACACCACCCATCTATAAAATGTCTCTGTACAATGTCATGTAGATCTACCAACAACTATGGAGTGTAAGGACGTCCCTGCTTAGAAACAGATTAATTGGATTGTGTAGAAAAGTCCTTCTCTCCTAAAGATTGACTGTACAAATATTCAAATTGTAACATGTACAAAGTTTTACAGCACCTTCTAGTGTCTAGGTCCTAGGTGCCCAACCTGAGGCCCGGGGGCCGCATGCGGCCCTTTGGTTGTTGTTCGGCGGCCCCCCTTGGTCCTCCCCATGCGGCCTCCAAAACCTAACCTGTGAAGTGGTCACACACTGACCCAGCTTTCCTAATCCACTTTGGTGGTCCTACATCAGTAAAATTGTCAATGTTGACCACAGAAACCAGGTCTACATATGAGCGCTGCACCCAGGGGCAGGAGGGGGTGGTTTTGACTGCCTGTCGAGATCTGGTCCACCGCCTGCTGAGATATGTTGATGAGGGTCTGGATTGATGTTATGTGCGGCCCTTTAGTGATGACGAGGGCCACACTTGTGGCCCTGCATATCAACTCGGTTGCCCACCACTGGTCTAGGTTATTGGATGGTGAGTGGAATTATTGACTTATCAATATGAAACTCGTTTGCATCCTTTTCTTCGCCTCAGTGGATTCAGATTTGGTAATAACCATATGCTTAACCCAAGTATTCTGGACACCCTACTGAAGGTTGAAACTTATGCAAATTACTGCTAAAATATAGCAACAGGAGCGCAATCAAAATGATTGCATCTCATTACATGCTTGTTGGAGGTTCCCTGAGGACCAGTTTAAGAAGTAAAAAGTGATTACATGCTGAACATCCCAGGATGTGAACTCATTAAATGTCTCACCTAATGTTACGTAAGTAAGTTCTAATCAATATATGCAGCGCTATTTGCATACATAATGTTTTAGAAAAACCGGGTAAAAATAACTATTCTGGTATGCTAATCAACAGAAGAAGTCTTATTCCTATGAAAAAAACAGTCAAAACAAGTATGAATTATGTGCAGCACAGAAATTAAAGTAATATAAACAATTAATTCATTTTATAAAGTTAACAAGATTTATGAAAAGACATTATAAAGGCAAATGTGTGTATTTTTATTAGGAGACATCGACAGTGTTAACAATAGACACAATAAAGATGGTTGCCGAAGCTCACCTAGTTTATTTGGGAATTAATTGAAAAGCCCCTAAGCAAACAATTGTAGTGAAGTAGTTTTATACTTGTATATAGCTAATTTTATATACTGTAGTTTGTATTCCTAGTCAGACATGGTGTAATATAAGTGTGTACAGCTTTAAGTAATGCATCTATTTCTGTACAGCAGCTGCCAGGGGTGAGGTCATGGCTCTCTTTTCCCTCTCTTTTGGTTTTCTTTAAGTGTATCATTCCTATTCTGCCTGGAGACTCTTAACCCCCTCCTACTGGGCAGAGGTTATAAATCCCCTGTTTTTGGATTTCTCCCTGTTCAAAGTGGAGCTTCTGACAGCCAGTTTGTCTGCCGCTTACCTAGGAGCGCTGTGCTCCCTCTTTCTACTGGGTTTGTCTGCTGGCCGTCCACTTTGCCAGTGCCGGGGAACTACGACCCCCATCTGTGGCGAATGAAAGGTGTCTAGAGTTAGGGCAAGACGCTCCCCTCTCCACCTAAATCAGTATGGCGGACACTGGTGGTGATGGTCAGTGTGGAGGACACTGGGGGAGATGGACA
>CM070033.1:34779720-34795615 GCA_036250615.1 Ptychadena robeensis | reverse complement strand
TGTTAAAAGATAGGGGGCGAACCGAACTCGCCATATGTTCGCGAACATGGGATGTTCGCCGTGGACAGTTCTCTGGCGAACAGTTCGCGCCATCAATATCCATGGCCAGGTGTATGATATTCCCTTATTATCCCAATTACAATGTGCAGTTAAAGGGTTCAGAGTTCATTTCAACTGTACTATTTGCATTTGGAATCTGTTGCTGTCAACTCTCAAGGTGAGATCCAGCTGTCACTCTCAGTGAAGCAAGCCATCATTAGGCTGAAAAAACAAAACAAACCCATCAGAAAGATAGCAAAAATATTCTTAAAAAGAAGGAATGCACAGGGGTGCTCAGCAACACCAAAAGACTCGGAATACCATGAAATACAACTGTGGTGGATGACACACTTTAAAGGCCAACAGTTGGCCAGATCAAGAACACTCTCCAGGAGGTAGGTGTATGTGTGCTAACGGCAACAATCAAGAGAAGACTTCACCAAAGTGAATACAGAGGGTTCACCACAAGATGTAAACCATTGCTGAGCCTTAAAATCAGAAAAGCCAGATTAGAGTTTGTCAAACTACATCTAAAAAAGCCTTCGCAGTTCTGGAACAACATCCTATGGACAGATGAGACCAAGATCAACTTGTACCAGAGTAATGGGAAGAGAAGAGTATAGAACAGGAAAGTAACTGCTCATGATCCTAAGCATACCACCTCACCAGTAAAGCACGGTGGTGGTAGTGTCATGGCATGTATGACTGCAAATGGAACTGGTTCTCTTGTATTTATTGATAATGTGACTGCTGTTAAAATCATTTCTGAATTCTGAAGTGTTTCAGGCAATATTATCTTATTCTCATATTCAGCCAAATGGTAAAGAACTCATTGGACGGTACTACACAGTGCAGATGGACAATAACCCAAAGTGTACTGAAAAAGCAACCAAAGAGTTGTTAAGGGAAAGAAGTGGAATGTTATGCAATGGCCAAGTCAATCACCTGACCTGAATCCGATTAAGCATCTATTTCACTTGCTGAAGACAAAACTGAAGGGAAAATGCCCCAGGAACAAGCAGGAACTGAAGAGAGTTGCAGTAGAGGCCTGGCAGAGCATCACCAGGGATGAATCCCAGCATCTGGTGATGTCTATGAGTTTTTAGACTTCAGACTGTAATTGTCTGCAAAGGATTTGCAACCGAGTATTAAAAAGGGAAAGTTTGATTTATGATTATTATTCTGTCCCATTACTTTTGGTTCCTAAACAAGTCGGAAGCACATATGCAAACTGTTGTTATTCCTACACCGTTCACCTGATTTGGATGGAAATACTCTCAAATTAAAGCTATCAGACTGCATTTAAAGCACATTGTCTTTTATTCTTTTCTTTTATTCCAAATCCATTGTGGCGGTGTATAGAGCCAAAAATGTTATGTGGATGTTCCAATATTTATGTACCTGACTGTATTTTCACACATATTTACTTCGTGTGTAACCACCAATAGCTATGACTTTTCGTAGAGATGGGGTTTAGATTTGCTTACCATGAACCTCCAGGATCACAAAAGCCAATGTGCTGATAAGTTCTATGTAAGCAGATACATATGGTATCTATTGTTATTTTTGGAATGTTATAGTTGTTCCTAATAGCAAAGCTCTACTTTCATTGCTCATTGCTAATAATACCTGAAATATTAGCTTTTTAATATAGACAAAACTGGATAGAAAGCTTCACAGTCTCCATTAACTAATTGGAGAAGGAGCTTATATTTGCAGCCTACCACTCTTCTCTAATATTGCGAATTTAACAATACTACCACTAACTACCAAAGCTGGGGTCAATATTATCACCAGTCACAAATTGCATTTTCCATATGATTATATAGTACATTACACAACCAAGGATAACATGTATGACACCATAAATATTGTACACTGGCTGATTTTGCTGTGTTGGTCTTATTTGATAACTGTAACAATGATTTTGGATGTACAGGAGTAGAAAGGGGGTTTTAAAAAAATAAAAATGACCATAGTGCTAGTTATGATATTTATTTGGAAATCTCTTACCAAACAGAGAGCTTTAGATGTCACAGATACTTGAAATTCTTCTAAAATGGAAGAGTATGTTAATAAAAATAGCCCTGCAACACAGGCCGGACTGGCTGGATTAAAAGGTTGTGAGTTTGAGAGCAGAGGATATTAACTAAGGTGACCACATTGGCCGGGCAGCTGAGTGAGTCATAAATGCATTCCCTTTAAGCTAAATAGAGCATGAAAAAGCAAAGAGGTGCAGGTAAGATGGTGATAACACTATATTTATTTGTGTCATGAAGGACAACGCTGTGCAGAACACCATACTGAGGGCTGTTTCATTAGCCCATGTGTTTCTGGTACACAATACATTGTTTATAGCGTAATAATTGCCACAAGGTTAAGTCAACTCCCAAGTTTTACAGCTTTAAAGAATTTCCCACAGATTGGAGCTTCAGCCTCATTTTGAGTCGCACTGCTTCATTTTCAACACGGTTTGCTGCATTTCCCAGTGTTAACGCGTTTCTCTCTTGGTCAGGTCAAACTAAGGAACCCATTGTGGCCCTACAGTCAAAAAGTGTGCCCACCTCTGATCTAGGGGTTATACAAGCCCACATGTTATTTAGCACAGAGAGCAGAAAGTTTACAGAACATCCAGCCCTGACTGTGTGCCAATGGTGTATGATGTTTAGGTTGATCTATCAGTTTTAAAACTGTATTAACCTCAAAAAGCATTTTTTTTTTAAAGTGAAGCAATAAGGGAAGTTGGAATTGTGTTGTTATTCCAGTAAACGTCAGATTCTGCCATGCATGTCAATAATACTGAAATTTAAAAATAGCTAAATGTATTGCAACAATAAAAAGTACCGATTGCCCATGTTTTATTTACCACTCGGCTATGGTTGGCATAACACAGAAAAACAACCCAACCATTGAGATAAAAGGGAACAACTTACATGCCAAACATAAAAAAAAATCCTAAATGATACAATCTTCTGCACCACAAAATATAAAGAAAATCTTTCATAAATATGATGAAATACTTTATGTGAATATATGTGATAAATATTCTAAGGAGAAATAATACAATGGCAAATATTGTACAAAAAGGAATTTTTCAGGGAACAAGAATGAAAAGCTGTTCTGCAGCAATGCAGACGGATCAAGTTTTGAATGTTGGTGTTACTAATTCCTTGTGTTGTCCCAAGATTAATGACAACCCTCTCTGTCTGCATTAGTATAGCATTAAATATGCTGTAGTGCCATTACCTTGTAAACATTATTTAAACACTTTTTTTACTGCAGAAATGGTAAGAAAAAGGCAATTAACAATGCAAGAGAGACAGGCATACCACTCAAAAGTGTACGTCTTTCCTACAGAGAAATTGTGACGTTGTCAATGTGTGACATCAACTGTCCTATGGAAGAGGACTGGGGGTTTTCAGTTGGCTGAACCAAATTGGTTACCATAGTGCATTCTGCACCACAATGTAGTACCCTCTGGTATGCACCTAGTTGGTCAAAGGTTTAAACTACATAAAGATAATGGAAACCAAAACATACATACAGCTATGGCAGTAAGAACAAGATGGTAAGTGTGAAAACATGGAGTGGCCATCACAATGTGTAGACTTAAACCCCATCTAGTTGGTTTGGAATGAACTGAACAGAAGAGTAAAAGCACAGCAAACTACAAATGCCAAACATATCTAGGAACTTCTGCAATCAAGTTGAAAAGAATATTTGAATTTATTGTTCATAGAATGTCATTATTTACCAAAGATGGCCCTGGGGTTTAAATACGGATCTGTATAACAAGAGATTATTGCCTCCATTAGTAGCTGATTTTGACTGTCCAATGCAGTATCACTGATATAGTAAATGTCACATGTATCATGGACCCTGGCACTTAACCATGAGAACTAAAAGGGTACAAAAAGGCTTTGAAGGCCCGTATGCATGCATACCCAATGTCACTCCCCCAGTTGACATATTAAGATAGTTGGCAGGTGGGTTGGAAGGTGCTTTATCTTTTGTGGTTAAAGCGGCTGGCATAAGTTGACAAAGGAAGCTGACTACCCAGATGAAGGCATCACTCACCTTTAACAAAAGATAATATCCAAGATGACTACTGCATCTGATGGTAAAGGTTCTGAACAGGCCAAGCATTCCTCCAGATCAAAACCCTATTAAGCATCTTTGGGACATCTTCAAATGGAAAGTGGAGGATTGCAAGGTCTCTAACATCCACCAGCTCTCTAGTTCACTGAATTCCCAATAGAGTTAAGGCACTGCTAGAAAAAATATGGAGGCTACACAAAATATTGTCACGTTGGGTATAATTTGAACATTTTGCACTTAGGGATGTACTCATTTTGTTGCCAGAGGGTTAGACAATAATGGCTGTGTTTTGAGTTTCTTGGGACAGCACTTTTATACAAGCTGTACACTGACTACTTTACATTGTATCAAAGTGTTGTCTCATTATATCATATTTAATATTTATATTATAAACCATTCAGGGGTCAGGGGTGTATTTACTTTTTTGAGATACTGTACATATTTATTGCAGTATCAAGAGAATTTATGCCACAAGATGATAAATCACTCCTTATTTATATATATATAGTTTTTGTGGATGGATTCTAGAAAGAACTGCCATGTCAAAACTTGTGCGTGTTGCACAATAATGTAATTTATGTGAATGAAATAAAATACACCGTCACTGAGTACTCCTCCCACCAGCCTGAAAAGAGATTAACAATCTACAAAGCGCACTTTTCACCTATTGCCGGCACCAGGAATCGGTCAAAAAACATGTTACAGATCCCACTGTAGAAGTTCCAAAATAGGTTAAAAAAAAATTGTTGTCTTGAGATTAATTTTCCAAAAATATTGAGATGATTGCAATACAAAGACATGTTGGTGTAAAGTGATTTCACATCGCACGCAACAAACGCATTGGCTTGTAAAGTGAAATCCTCCAGTGGTCAGAGTAGCTGCATCAAATCATGTAAGAAGGGATCTGAGCCCAAGACATAAGACTGTAAAAGAGAAATCAATAAAAGCAAAAGATTTTTCTGTTAAGCTTCCAAATCCGAAAATAATGGCTTGTCCTGGAGGCTTGGAACTATTTTTGTGAACCTTAGGCATCCGAAATTGTGAGAATCGCTAGACGCATTACCGACACATATTGCCATTCCTCAGTTTAATATCATTCTCAGCCTTTGGCTTCCAAAAGAATCAGATCCAATATTTTTTAAAGATATCTGTAGAATTTGAAGATAATGTGCGGGTTGGTTAACTGTTGTCACGCTTCATCAACGTACACATTACTGGGCCAAATGACGTAACTGCTTGATTCCTTGATAACAATATCCCTCGTCTAAGTTCTAAGTGAGATTAGAATTGCCTTGACCCCCATACAGCATGGGTGGTGTTACTTCTGACAAAATAAGCTAAAATATAAAAGAAAAAACAGAACAAATGTTTAATAGCTAACTAAGGTAACGCACTTGAGGGAATCAGTGACCTGTGAGCCATCCAGATCCAAGTTTGTTGCCTAGGGCCCCCTGTCGAGCCTCCCAACCGGCCCCAGCCCTCTTCATTACGGGGAGGGAGGGTGCCTGTTAAAAGCTGTCAACCAGGGGGGGGGATGTGCTTCCTAGTGATGAAGCTGTAAACGGGGGGGGGGGGGGGGGGGGGGGGGGGCTATTATTCAAGAACAACCACCTCTCACCACCATCACATATTCTGCATAGCGGGAGAAACAGCCCTGAATCTATTACACACCAGATCCAAATGTAGGAGCACCAAATACTGTCCCACTATACAATTACTAACAATTCATTTTCTGCAAATGGGGAGCGGCAACTACCAACCCTAGCTCTATGTGTAGCAGTTACTCTTGGACTCTTGGTAGGCAGCCCCTATGTTATACTAATGGGCAAAAAATGACTAATGGGAATGCATAATGTTAGCCCGATCGGGCAGGGTCCTCTGCTCCTCCTGTGTCATAACCAGTACCTGTGTGTTATCTTGTGTTGTGTATCTCAGCTCTGATTTACTGTACAGCACTGCATAATTTGTTGGTGCTAAAAAAATGAAAGTTAATAATAGTATTTTTCCAAAGGCTTCTTAATTTTTCATGCGGTCGCTCAGCGGAAAAATGTGCTTCCAACCAAATGTGTGAATTACCCCTAAAGGTTAGCAGAAATAAATGTATCTTGTCTATTAGAGGTGTGACATGAAGCCCTAGAAGATCACAGGCTGTGTTCAGGATGGGATATACATCTGTCCCAGGTTTAAGTATTACATAAAGCAGTATAAGTTTTGACCACCGGAGGGCGAGCAGTCTGAGATGAGCTACCTGGGGTAGTAATGTGCACAGGTGAGACTTGGCTTGGCCATGAGACTGGGAGATGACTGCCCTGCCTGCTCTAGGAAGGGGCTCCACCCTGATCTCAGATCCTAGCAGTCTGAGGAGCTTCCAGACACATGTAAGACAGCCCGTGTGGCTGGCAGTATATTCTTGTACCTGTTGTTTGATGACTTTTGTTTGTGCCTATAACCCTCGTGTTGCTGTGCCTGTGTGGTGACTGTTTCAGGGAGTCCCACACCCTGCTACTGAGCCACTTCTCACAGTGGAACTTTTATTTCAATCTCAGTAAAGGCCCCCATACACCTTACAATCTTTTCATACAATTTCTGTAAAACCAACTTTTGTTCTACCAAAACCATGTAGTATGAGGACCTTTTTTATTATTAGTGACAGCCCCCTCAAAGCTTTCATTGGGTTTGAGGGGGCTGTCACTAATGGTCTGATAATGATGTTGGTCTGTAACTAAGGGGTTTGTACAACTCAGGGGTACTGGGGTAGGTAGTTGTCAGTCATGGTGGGGCTCTGGCTGAGGGGACTGTCATTGGAGGGACTTCTACCACTGGGCCGGCCAGTCATCTATGTCTTAATACAGTTCAGCATAGCCAGATTAGCCTAAAAGCAAGGCAACACGGTGGCTGGACACATTATTACACAGTAAACAGTACAGTAAATCTTACAAGACATATACGGTAATTTGTGCCTTGTTATTGATGTGAATTATTTTGCTCCAATATATCTTTTACCTGAGGATTGTCATTCATTTTAAAATGGATGGCATGGGTGTGTAGTGAGTATAAGAGGTGCAGCTAATATGTGGGCAATATGTGGGCAATTCAATTCTTTTAAAACTGCCATTGGACTAATCATAGAGCATGAACTTGGAATTGTTATAATTTGACACACTATTACACTTTTTATACTTTTTTTTTCCATGGCAGACACAGTTTTCTAGTTATACCAGTATCTTTTTACTTCTCCCAAAAAACACTTTTGACATCTACATATGGCATAAGTATTGTTTAGCACATCTTAGCTTAAGGACCCTTTCACACTATATGTGTTTTTTAAATGCATGCATTTTTTATAGGTATGCGCTTCTGCATATATACAAAAAACGCATGCTTTTTGCACATTACACATCTGAGTTGCGAAAATGCATAAAATATTCACGCAGCAAAGCGTTCTAATGGTGTGAATTGTTACATTTCCTTTCTATGACAAAAAGCAGTACTGTAAAAACGTGTGTTAAAATTACGAAAAGTGCATAGTGTGAAAGGGCCCTTAGGTCTCGTGTTGTTTTGTGCATGTTAGTGGTTGGTTATATATTTGATCAGTTTGCTAATTTTTTTCATTGTGTTCGGGTACGTGGTGTTTTTATTTGGGAATTCATACCGCATTACTTATTTATGGTTTATTATATATGGCATATTTCAGTAAATCACAATATTTCACCCTCTACCCATCTCCAACTATAAGTGGTGCCACACCCAATATATATGAATATAAAACCAAATTATTATGTGGGCTTTACTGGCACCTAAAAAATCTACTAAATGCACATATCATAAAAAAAAATTCTTTATTAAGAAACATGACTACCTCAAAAGTGGACATTAAAAAGGTCATAGATTGCCATAAAAGCATAAAACACAGCAATAAATCAACATGTCCGGTGTTAGACTGTAAACCAACAAGCTTCTCCCCTAGAAGGATCTTCTTCAGGGTTTTTTATAATCATGCAACGGACACTAGAAAGAAACAACATATATAAGTATCACGTTGCATATCTTCAGCATTTTGGCCATCAAGGAGCCATGTATGGATATCAAAACCCATTTCCCCTATACAAAGATAAGTTATATGCTGGACAATCCTGACACCTATCTCCAACTGGTGTAGCAATGTCAGAGCCCCCAGGTGAGGGTTTACTTCAATCCCCTCTGAATGGTTGGAGTAGGATATATGCAAAAAATACCACCACTCTCCTACATGGCCAACATCCTAAATCTATATAAAGACAAATTCTGAGCCGATATAAATCAACCCAGCAAGTTTTACCCTACTGACAGTAAGGACAGGGTGACTTGGAGGGCCACAACAACAACAAAAAAAAGATTCCAAGTGCAATAGGTAAAGAATCACATAGGTTTCAAACTTTTTTCTACTCTAAAGGCCCCCATACACCTTACAATCTTTCCATACAATTTCTATACAATCCACTTTTCTTCTACCAAAACCATGTAATAGGAGGACCTTTCTAATCCTTCCAATCACTATGTATTCTATCAGGGAGGCCAATATACTACATAGTTGTTGGTAGATCTAATGGAAATTGTATGGAGTAATCTAAAGGTGTATGGGGAGCTTAATGATAGCCATACACTCTGAGATAAAAATTAGGATCCATTAAAACAGACCAATGTATCGGTTTGGATCGTAATATTCGGCAAAAAAGCTACCACACGGAAAATCCAATTTAGGATCGTATTTTTTTTTTTTTTACGAGGATGTCATCGAAATTCATCGCCGTTTATATCGCCCATTGTGATGTTTTTTTTTGTTTTTTAAAGGGGAAGCCTCGGCAGTAATTGGTCGGTAAACACTATGAAAACAGTTTGAAGTTTCCCAATGTTGCCAGACCAATTAAAATTTTTGAACATGTCCAATAAATTACGACCGTAAGGCTCCGCTTCCGCCTGAGCAGAGCATGGCTGATGGATGTGTCTATTCCATGTTCTCAAACAAAAGTCCCCTAGTCCCTTTGGGAGATATTTGTTTGGAAAATGTTGTTTTCCTTTTCTTTTTTCTTTATAATAGGATTGCTGTGTGTGTGTGTGTGTGTGTGTGTGTGTGTGTGTGTGTGTGTGTGTATATTATATATGGACCTAAACTTACCTGATGTATTTTGTGTCCCTTGACTGACAAACCCCCTATTATCACCACAGCCGCAGTGTCTCTGTTCATCATCACAACGAGCTGTGACACATCATGTCTGTATACACTGATCTCTTTGCCATTAAAAACAGTTTTAATGGCAGTATCAGCCCATGCCTGTACAGTATCATCCCATGCCTGTACATGTTACTGCAGCTATTAACTCCCAGAAGACAGGAAAAAACATGGCGACTTCCACAGACAAAAGCAGAGCAGGTAAGTATATTGTTTTAAGATTTTTAGTGACAGCTCAGAGGTAAGTAAAAATGTAATGTAATCTTGGTTTTGAGTTTAGGTGCGCTTAAATAGCAGATTCCTACATGTCATAATCAATATGCCATGTTTCAAAAAAAATTACAGGTTATATGGTTATGTTACGTTTTCTATGCATTCTAGAACAGCTAACGCAGCTGGAAGAGGGAGTGACATTCCAACACAAGTATGTGAGTATATAAATCTCAGGCTAAGCTTAATTCTAGAGTTTAGAGCAACTTTAAGAAGTTTACGTTTCTCATTCATGTTTAGATCAAAAGAGGTTGTCGGATCTGTACATGATATCATACAGAGTGTTTATATCCACATCACAGACACTGTGATCCAGTCATTATGGAATGTGTCAGTGGGGGAGGCGGAGTGAAACATGTAGAAAAATCCTGTTTTAGTTAAAGATGTTTTAGCCATCTTTGGTGTCTAATTGTACAATTTACATGTCTGTAGGCATAAACTGATTTCTCATTTCTGGGGTAGAAATGTTAAAACAGAATTTTATGTTAGGGAATTGTTGTTCCTACTTGAGTTTGATGACCTTTCACAACTCTTATGAAACAGTTGTCTACTCTGGCCAAAACATATACCCCGTTTCCCCGAAAATAAGACAAAAAATGCACGAGGGGTTGTTTCTGGGTATAGAAGAGGTGCCAAAACGCCTCCTGTCATGTCTTCCCTAGATAAGAAAGCTGTCTCTTGGACATGGTAGGTCTTATTTTCAGGGAAGGGGGGATAGCAGCTAGGTCTTACTTTTGGAGTAGGTTTTACTTTCGGGAAAATAATGTTTTCTCTCCTTAATAATACTACCATACCTTGAGTTTTTTTATATTGATTGGGTCAGTTAAGTAGGTAGCAGAGGAGGTTGGGAATTAGTGTCAGCTTTTTCTTATGTTAAAATGAAAAAATGTAATTCACAACAGGCACACTAAAACTTTTACAAAAAGACAACATTACTTTGTAACTCGGCATGATTTGCTGGTGGGCCAGTGTTGGTCTGAGGAGGCATATCCATGGACTGATGCACAAACCTGTGAAGGATAAATGATGGCACCGTGCCTTCTTTTAGACATCATGATAAAATGCTTAGACCCATTGTTAGACCCTTTGCAGTGGTACAGTGGGTGCTTGGTTGCTCCTGGTGCATGATAAAGTTACATTGATCTATATGAAATATTGTATGTATTATGCTGTATTGTGATTGATATTAATATACGTTTTATGCCTTAATAGCCCCAGAGTTCCAAACTTCTTTAAGTTTGAAAAATGTTTTTATAAATATTTCTGAAAGTATGTTACATACTGACATAAGACATATGATGTGTACTTTTAATGTGATTTTCTCAGCATTTTAGCTGGAAGGGAATTAATAAAATTAATATACTTATTGGCTGAGTTTATTTAAGCTTGGGGCAGTTTCAATGCTTAAGAATTTGATTTTGTTGCCAGAAAATATTAACTTACCATTTACATTTTGCCCAGTAGAGGGAGACATTGCACCACTTAGTGAGATTAATTCCACATGCCTCTCATTCATTCTATTCATCTGTTCCCTGGGCATTTACTGTGACAATGAACTGTGTGTCGACTCTAAAAAGTTAGAAGCAAACCACTATGACCAATAAGCACAGCAAAAAAAATTTAACACCTTAATGTCGAACCTGGCAGCTCTCAGAATGCTGATTCTGGCAGGGCTCTGAAATTGCGAAACCTGCTAAACATACTATAACTTATAGACAAAAGCATGAAACAATAAAAAAAAAATCAGGTGTTCTCCAACCTTTTTCATCTAAGGATGCTTATCAGAAAAATGTAACTGTACATAAAAAATATTAACTAAAATGTCTTCTAAGCCATACAAAGACATAAGAAAATGACAATATTTAACATATTCTTAAGCATCATTGTATAATGATATATGGCTATTCAATAACACAATGACAAGGCCTTAACGAGGTCCTAAACTCATATATAGAGATGCACATAACTTTCTTAGTAAGCTCCTCAGATGAGTACCAGGAGATGGTGTTTGGTACTCGCACCATATGTAGGGTGGCCTACCTCACTGTCCTCTGCGTCAGCTTCGTGCATGGTCGATTCTGCTGCAGATGGACATCCCTGTTTCTGATTGATCCTCTGATTAGCTGTCTCCATCCACAGGTCACCAGCTGGCTTTAGGTCAAATGTAACTCTCACAGTACAAAAGGTTTGAACCCCCAGATGTCACCCTTTTCTAGTCATATTCTAGCTGTCACAGTGCTTTTCTCTTCTCAGGTTTTACCCTTAAATATGCCTACTCTGGCTTTCATCCCCCCCCCCCCCCCCCCCCCCCCCCCCCCCCCCCCCCATTTCACACCCTAACTGAAACCTTTCATAGTTATTCATGTTTCCCTGCAGTTATCCAAGTGACATAAATCGTATACATTTATCATTTAGCTGTGGCCGCCTAGACAGGGAGTGCTCCCAAGTTGTTAGTACACATATGAGTTTTGTAACAATAATGCAGGTACGCTGAGCTAGTTTTGAGTACCAGAGTGCCACTTATGTGCACCCCTCCTCACATTAACAACTTGTTCTCAATGGGATTAAGATCTGAGGAGTTTCCAGGCCATGGACCAAAAAATTTCAACATTTTGGTCCCCAAGCCACTTAGTTATCACTTTTGCCTTATGGCAAAATGCATTGTTCTTCACCAAACTGTTGTTGGGTTGTTGGAAGAAGTTGCTGTTGGAGGGTGTTTTGGTTCCATTCTTTATTCATGTCTGTGTTTTTGGGCAAAATTGTGAGTGACCGCACTCTCTTGGATGAGAAGCAACCCCACACATGAATGGTCTCAGGATGCTTTACTGTTGGCATGACACAGGACTGATGGTAGCGCTCACCTTTTCTTCTCTGGACAAGCCCTTTTCCAGATGCCCCAAACAATCGGAAAGGGGCTTTATCGGAGAATATGACTTTGTCCCAGTCCTCAGCAGTCCATTCACCATACTTTCTGCCGAAGATCAATCTGTCCCTGATGTTTTTTTGGGAGAGAAGTGGCTTCTTTGCTGCCCTTCTTGACACCAGGCCATCTTCCAAAAGTCTTCACCTCACTGTGCGTGCAGATGTGTTCACACCTGGCTGCTGCCATTCCTGAGCAACTTCTGCACTGGTGGCACTCCGATCCCGCAGCTGAATCCTCTTTAGGAGACGATCCTGGCGCTTGCTGGACTTTCATGGATGCCCTCAAGCCTTTTTAACAAGAATTGAACCTCTTACCTTGAAGGTTTTTTGGGGATTTTGTTAATTTTCATGGCAAAGAAGGATTATGCAATTCATCTGAACACTCTTCATAACATTCTGGAGTATGTGCAAATTGCTATTATAAAAACGTAAACAGCAACTTTTCGAATTTCAAATATTTGTGTCATTCTCAAAACTTTTGTCCAGGACTGTAGACCTGTAATGCTACGCACAGGATGGAAGCTATCACACATATCATGGTCCTCTTAGTTTTATGAATATATGCGTATACAGTCAACATAGATAATGCTCATTCTAAGCTTCAAGTCCACTTTAAAAGGCATTGTAGAACCTGAGCCTGTTCCGAATATACAAAGCACATGTGTCCCACAGTCCATGTATGCAGAAAATAGGGTATAATTAGGTGCTCTGTATGAAGTCTCTTTGACATATTTTAACTTCAGCGTAATAACCACATCATTCATTTACTTATTTTGTTCCATTTCTTGCTTACCTGATAAATGTGACTCACAGAGCCATAGCTGTCTCAGAACTGAGCTGAGGTTTACCCCAACATGTCATTGTGTTTTACAGAAACTAGAATGCACTATTATTCACTCTAAACACTTCTAGCTGCAGTATTATAAAGGAATGACTTCTTTTGAACAAATCCCTGCACCGGCCACGTGCCAAGAGACACAGTTGCATCATAGATTAAACCATTTTAGTAAATTTCATCACCTATTTCCCTATTTCTCTAATGTCGTTTGGAAATGTTTATATATTGTGATTTAAGTAAGAATGAAACTCGCAAGTCTAGACAATAAACACATTGTTTTTTTCAAGAACAATTACCAGCCTGCAGTTTCAGACTGTCCAGGAAAGTTCGTCTGGAGTTTGTTTAAAAAACAAACTGCAAACGCACCAGGATTGTAAATACCAACCATACCTCTGGAAAGCTGCGGCGATTCTCTATACTGGGACAACCCCTTCTGAGTTAGTGTTGACGCTGGAAGGGCGGGGCACCCCAAAGACCTCCATTGCAATGGAGGGGCACCAGTTTCCCAGCCCATGTCATTGGTGTCATTAATGACAGGAAATTCAAGCAGAGTGCAGTGTGCTCTGCTGCGATCGCCCGTACTGTGCCATTAAAAATGGCAAGGTAGATGCTGACTGCTAGGGAGCTTAATAACAATCGGTATTGCCAACACCTGTTATAATGTTGGTTGACCAGAAAGTTCTCTTTCATACATGAGGCTTGTCACAAGTGTCACATAGAAAGTTGAAGATATGATGGTTGCACATAAATAGTGACCTATAAATTCATACATATTTGAACTGATGTTGTCTTTCCAGAAGCTAATTTTCGGTTTGCACCAGCTCATGTTCATCTGCTCATTTCTTTTAAAGTTTAAAAAAGGAAATGAAAATCAGAGGAAGAGAGATCTGGACTATAAATAATAATAAATAATTGTTGACAAATTATATATTTATATAAGAGGTAGATTTGTTTTGGTTTGGTGTTTTTGTGTGAGTGCTTATTCATGGTTTTCTTATGCTGAAGAATGTACTTCAGAATAAACATTCTTATATATATCCACTGCCGTGTTATAGAAAGCACAGACTGATCATTGTCAGAGGTCCCTGCTACTCCTTGTCTAGTCTATTTAAACTGAACACTGAACAATAAAGTTTAAGGGCCCCCATACACCTTTAGATCTTTCTGTCAGATTTCCTTTAGATCTCCTTTTGTTTTACCAAAACCATGTAATATGAGGGACTTTCTAAACCATCAAGTCTGCCTGTGTTCAATTGCACAGGACCCGGCACTGATGATACTCTATTCAACCTCCATACACATCAAATTGTTGAAAAAGAACATAAAATTTTCTTTCGATTTCAAACAGATAATACGCTGTCAACATGTTTAAAGACTCAATACTGATCACTTCTTCAGGGTTCAGGACAAGCGTGTAAGCAGCAAACAGCTGTTTAAACCTGGGATAAAGTGACCAGTATAGAGCCATGAAGCAATGACAAAAATACATAACGGAGCCTTGGTCTTAGGTGGGCTAGCCAGTTACGTATATTCCTAAAAGCTCAATTTACATTCCAATGCTGCTATCCAGGAGTGGCTACATTGCCTCTCAATAGATACAGTGAAAGCCACCTTAACCTCCTGATCAATATGCCCGGTGCACGTTTTTTTTAAATTGTCACCCATGATGCGCTTAATGTGTTGAATGGCGCCACCCCCGCCTCTTTGGCATCATCAGACCTGGAAGAGATTGGCGGGTCAGCCAATACTCTAACTCGCTGCGAGCTGGTCGGGATAGATGGGTATCCCTAATTGTAAAAAGCTCCATATACCTTTAGATCACTCCATACAATTTCCATTCGATTTACCAACAACTATGTAGTGCTGGGTCCTCCCTGATAGAATACATAGTGATTGGAAGGATTAGAAAGCTCCTCATATTGCATGGTTTTGGTATAAGAAAAGTTGATTGTCCAAAAAATTGCATGGTAAGATTGTAAGGTGTATGGGGGCCCTTACTTGGGGTAACCACCCAGGAGGTTAAAGCAGACTGAAACTCACTGCAGCTTGTGCTTATGTCTCTTACAGAGTAAAGATTTAACAATCCGGTTGTGTCTTCAGATGACAACGCCATAAATCTTGTGCTGTAGTATGGTCAGTACTCACCAGCAATGCAACTAATCCAACCCCATACAGCTAGATAGCATATGGACATACACAGCTGCGCACTTTTCCCACTCCCATATACAACATTCATTTTGTAGCCTACTCTTTGAACTACTTCATAATAATGCTGATGTGAATTTAAAATTCTTTCACAATTGTCCAGATGCTGCAGGTAAATGTGATATGAACTAGAAAAAAAGGTTTGGGCATTTTTACAGTTATGATAACATAGGTTGATATTGCACTACATCACTAGCTTATATATTAAACTTCCCAGCAGGTATTCATATATCCAGGGGTGCACATAACTGATCCGCATATGGGTATAAAAACCCGCTCTGCGTACCTGTTTTGTCCCTCTAAATCGCATCTGC
>CM070033.1:34759644-34779620 GCA_036250615.1 Ptychadena robeensis | reverse complement strand
GAGGCTCAATCAGGAACAGGGAGGTCCATCTGCAGCAGAAACTACCATGCAGGAGGCTGAGGCATAGGACAGTGAGGGAGACCGCGCTACATATGGGGTGAGTACCAAACACCATCTCCTGGTACTCATCTGAGGAACTCACTCAAAAAGTTATGTGCACCCCTGCATATATCGCTGATCTGCAGGATGACCAGCAGTGAACATTTGATGAAATTGTAATTGTTTGAAAGACTACATTTTAAGATCTAGTCATAATATTTTATTATGTAATTCATCTTTAGTAAGATAGTAAAATATTTATAACTGTTGCTCTGATCAGTCTGTAATGATTGGCTGCAATTCATAAGTTGACCTGTAGGGGGCACCCTAAGCCCGAGGAATGAGCTTCTTGCTCAGTATCAGTTGCTGCTATTTAAATAATGCTTTGCACTGTACTTTTTAGCTGTGGGCTGTTAAAGTTTAATGACTACAAATCTGTCACTCAAACAAAATTATAACATTCATATAATAAGGGGGTGTCATCACAGGAAATATATTGCTTTGTTCATTTATTGTTACATTTTATGAACTCATCTCAAATTTCTATTTATAACTGAGGAGTAAATTCGTAAGAAAGCTTGGAGCAGATTTCAGAGTTCTGTAAACTTGAGGAGCTTTCTGTCTGGTTTTCTGTTTGGATATGGCCCGGTCAGAGAATTCTCTATATGGTCATATGTGAGCTGAATCCAAACAAATTCTCTATATATTCTGATAATGAATCTAAATGGGGTGCTGATGTGTATCGTACCTTATATAGCAAGTCATTTCCAGAATTCTCACAAAGATGAACGTTTAGCTGGTCATAAATGGAATTTCTGTGCAATCTGATACAACCTTTTCATGGGAGTCATAGATTGTGATGTATAAAATACAAAATTCTTGATTATCACACCTGCTCTATAGCTGGCTGCTCTCATCATTCACCTATATACATAAAATGTATCAAATGTCTCCCATCATATTGGAAAAATGTTTTATCAGCCAGTTTACTTGTTAGTCTTAGTTACATTTAGCATAAAATGATTCTGCCTTTAACCAGTTTCAAATAAAAAATACAATAAGGGCTCTCTCACACTATAGATGTTATGCTTTTGGCACTGAATGTGACACACTGTGTGAAAGAGTCCTTAGGCAAAAAATAGAGCCCTTATCCCTTTCCGGGCTGCTGATGACTGACCACAACCGTTTTGAAAAGAACTTTTAAGCTAGCCATAGACGTTCCGATTCCATGTCCGATCGATCACCCATCCGATCGATTCCGGCGATCTCAGCGGGAATCGGAGCTCCGATCAATCAGCCAATTAAGAGTATCCGATCGCTACATACCACCTTGTCCCACGGATTCCTGGACGATTCCATGTCCGATCGCTTACTCCACAAATGGCAACTCCCCTTGATGTGTGCAGAATCGGATCAGAAAGACCAACATGTTGGTTCTCTGTCCGATCCGATTCTGGGCCCCTGATCAATCGGACGCGATCGATCGGACAAGGTGGGCTGCACGCGATTCCGGCACGATCGTTTTGCGTGCACGCGCCCGGAATCGATCGTACCGGAATCAGATGGGAATCTGACCCGTGTATGGGGGCCTTTAGAGAATGCCCCAATTAGGCATTCTTTCAGTACTTTGTGAGTCAATCACCACCTCACAGCATGAAAATCCCAAACTAAAGGTCCCCACGCACGCAACGAGCGGCCGAATCAGCCACCGATCGCCCAAAGCTTAGTCGGCCAGAGAATGGACATGTCCCTCAATCTCTGGCCGATGCCATTCGTCTCAATGGAGACCGGCATCGTCCGTCCAAACTAACGGCCGGCACACACAGGGTGCCCGCCGATGCTGTGAGCGATGGAGAGCAGCGTGATGACTTCATCACGTTGCTCTCCACAGCTCATCTGTCGGTCCCCACTCGATACGTGTGTGGAGACCTTTAATATCTTAGTAGAGATGGTCATGACCAGCTGGTATCATCACCAAAATTGTTGGAGATGAAGGTACGGGTAGTGGTAACATTACCACATTTTTTCACATATTAAGTTTGATGCCAAGTATATACCAAGTATAAACTTGCTTCCTCAGAAGGTTCAGTGTTCAGTGTGTGAGCTTAGAGGTTCGATAAATACAAAATGTGATCAAATACTATGATATTAAAAATAGACTCAATGTTTAATCACTTGGAATTCTTTTAAATATCAATAAACACAGAGGAACACTCCAATAGGAGCTTTGCCTGCTATTTTCTATATATAAAAACACCCTGTCATTCTATTAAGCAGCATATGGATTTGCTGGTGGTTGTTAAGCAGTGGTGCTCATTGTCCTATTTACATTGATGAGTAATAAGTACATAGTGGGTTTAAAGCAATCAATATCATAGTGATATCAATCCTGTGTCCAGGGAATGGACAGTTTAACACTCGACAATAGATGGACGCAAAATTTCCACACGTTAATTTTTTAGTTAATTGCAAAGCCCCTGAACATGGTATCATCACCAAAAATTCTGGAGAAGTAAGGATTGTAAGAACAAAAATAGTATTGTATTAACTTGTGTATCTTTGTATAAGTTTATTAAATAGACTATCACCTCTTCAGTCCATGAATGCTGCTGCTAGACTCATTTACTCCTCTAACCGCTCCTCATCTGCTGCTCCTCTCTGCAAATCTCTACACTGGCTTCCCATTGTCCAGAGACTCAGATCCAAAATTCTGTGCCTTGCTTTTATATCACTCCACACCTCCTGTCCTCCTTACATCTCCAACCTGGTACACAAATACACCCCTAACTGCCCCCTCCGCTCCTCTAGTGACCTACTAATTACATCCCCGCTCATTACATCATCACATGCGCTGCTTCAAGACTTCTCTAGGGTGCTTTATAAATAAATTATGATAATAATAATTATTATATTTACATTTTTATTATGCAAAAACTACATGTGCTACTTGACCATAGGAGTACTGAGACCCTCTTTCCCATGACTTACCAAATACCATACCAAATAAAATAAACAGATAACATTACCTAGTGAAATAACAACAGAGACATTAAATATCTTTGGGAATTTTAATTTAAGTAATAATAAGTGGGATTACATAAAATGATGGCCACAGACTCAATGAAAAAACCATAAGTATGGAGAGCCCCAACAGTGCCACCCAAGATCCTTTATACCATTAAACCAACTATACCAGCCACCAGCCCTTTGAAATACTAGCACGGTGGGTATATTCTGATTAACATCAAAACACATAAGGTAAACATAAGTGGGGCATAAACCCCACCTTGAATTCCAAGTAAATGCTATTTGTGACTGCCCTTAATTTCAACCTAGCATGCCACAAGACCTCCTCACAATCCATTTACCCCCCCCCCCCTCCCCCCCACGGCACTGCCGAGCTTCTGCCAAGCTGTGGCCAAAAAACTGAACAAAAACTGAAAAATGAAAAAAACATAAAACAGTTACAGAACCATATGCAAGAAATGGAAACAGTGGGGAGGGAGTGTGGGTGACTGGCGAAGTCTCAAAAGGATCTGCCATTGCCGGTTCCTACCAAAAGAATGGTCCATGGTCACCTGAACCGCTTACTGATGACATCAGGGAGGAAGGGAGCAGTACCCTCTGTCAAGCTGCCTTCCTCCTATCTTTCAGACCAGCTCCAGGCACACTTCTGTAAAGTGTCTACATCTCCAGCAATGTTGGTGATGATACCATATTCAGGGGCTTTGTAATTAATTTACAAAGTCGGCTAGGAAAACAAAAAACCAACCATCTCTACTCAACAATGAAAGATTAGGAGAAACTTTTCACTTAATCTAATGAGTAAACTGTGGCATTTTAAATGCTTTTGCCCACAGCCCAACTTTTTTAGGGATAGAAATGTGCATTACATTTTACTTTTGAATGACAATCCACAAGTAATGAAAAAAAAAAGGAAAGCACACGATGAAACAATTTTAGAAGAGGCCGTACAATAGTTCGAAGACAAAAATAGATCTACCAAAGCGTTTCATACTTGTCAAGAGTTCCGTGGTATCCATATAATTCCTGTAACATTATTTTCCCTGCTGGTCAGGATACTGGAATGAAGAGCGACCTTAGCAGGGAGAAGGAGATTTGCATGACAATAGATTCATAATTGATGAAGATCCCTAAAGTAATATGCATTTCACAGTGTTCTGCGCTTTCACAAATCCAGCTACATTCTGGGGCTGCGCCAGCGTGACGCTGCCAGAAAGCAATTGAAAATGGATTAAAGGACATATGGAAAATGTTATGAACTTGGTTGAAGGACCAGTTGCGCTGCGTGATGTATTTTATATTGTATTTGAATTAAAAGCCTGCTACATAGCAATAGGAATACTGGACCCAACCCTCGTACGGATGATATATGTCAGACTGAAAAGTGCTGGTAGCAACGTTGGATCCAGGACTTGGGACTTCTAGGTCCAAGTCATTTGTTCCCAGGCCCAGCCCCTTCTCTTAAACAACACTCTCAGGGCCTTTGTATGAGCACACATGGAATATATTCACATGGTATTCCTGTGTGGCTGCTCCACCTTCTCCATGCACTGAGGTACAACTGGGCGGGCGAACGCCGATTCATCAAGTCCCTCTACTTCTTGCCAACAGTATGTGTGGCCTTATGGTTGTCTCTCTGCGCTACACAGAGCTACCACACACACACTTAAGGCCCCCATGCACGTTTCGATTTTCCCATTTGATCTACCTAAACCAATCGATTTTAAAGTCTATCAACCAAAAAAAATCGAAAAGTGATCGGACATGGCAGAAAATTTTGATCGATCGAGTTTACATCGAATTTTATTTTGTTGTGTCTGACTTATACATCCTTTGGCAGACATGTTTACGATCGACTTCCTATGATTTCCTTTTGATCGTGTGAACCAACATTGATCAAATATCTTTTTCTACATGGAGGGGGGTTCGATCGTACTTCGATGAATCGAACCAACATCGATCAAAATTTACGATTGAATCCGACACTGATCGTACGGAAATGTATGTATTTATGGGGGGCCTTTAGTATACACATGAAGATCTGAAGCATCTCCACAATCTGGGGCTTTCTCTACAAGGACCTTCCATCTCATACATGACCAAATGCAGCTGTTCCGAGATGCCACAGCATGATGTAAACACAGTTCGTGTAGCTTCTGCAAACTGAACAATTGAGAAAAATACATAATTGGGGTCCACAGCATTAGAGAGTGATAAGTGAAGTCGGAGGTCACCTGCTGCCTTCTAGATGGATGTTACCAGTGGCGTAGGAACTACTATAGCAGGGATTGGAGTGACAGGTTGGGATGAAGGGGGGGGGGGTCATAACAATTTTTGCTATGGGGTGCATTCACTTCTAGCTACGCCCCTGGATGTTACTAAAGGGGTAACCAGCAGCGATACAAACCTTGGATAACAAAGTCAATTGAAGAACTTTTCAAGTGGATAAATGAGCTGATTCCCTCTGTACACCTACTTTGTATCTACTTCAACACTGCAAGAGATGTGTTTAGATTGTAAAATGTTGGGATGCAAGAATAAAAAAATCTTTTGATGGTCAGTCAGTGTCTGCCATATTAAAATATCCTCTCACTTTCTGTAGTGCACATTGCCAGGATAGGAGATAAAAATAATACTCCCTAGAATGGGCAGCATATAAAACAGATTATGATTTTCTTTACGGCAGACAGTAATAAGCATACCTTTCTAACTTTATTGTAAGGCATGTTGGTATAGGATACCCCTCCATACACATTTAGTATAGATTGTGAATAATGAACACATTGAAACAAGTTATAATACCAATACATATTTTTGTCACACTTCAATAAATGTCATATGGAAGGATTGGTCAAAGATTTAGTGCAGAATATACAATAACTCCTACTGTCTTTTAAGAGACTGTTCCTCTGTTAAAGCCAAATCCCTCTCCAGCTCTAGCATACAGGTTCATATACCGTATATATATATATGAGTGTATAAGCCGACCTGAATATAAGCTGAGCTACCTAATAAAAAAAAAAATCTATACACTTAGGAGGGAAAAACCAGCAGCTAAGGCACAGAGACATACAACAAAATGTGCTTTTATTTTGAGTTGATATTGTTTCAACTTGCTGAATTGCAGAGCCCCTGAAAATGATATCATCACCAAAATTACTGGATGATGTAGTGAAGGACCGTGACAATATTATAAATAGAAATTTGCATAAATAAAGTTCAAATTTAAGTCAGTTTAAAACATTTTACCCTGACTTTGAACCTAATTTATTAAAAAACTACATGTGCTTGAGCAATATTTTTTTAAACGTTCCCACAACCTTTCGCTACATCTGAAGCAAATTTGGTGATGATGCCATGTTCAGGGGTTTTGAAATTTACTCACATAGTCCACCTGTGCAATGCCACGATTTCATTTTTTTGATCCAACTATAAGCTGAGCATATATGTTAAGTATAGTTTGTATTTTTTCGGTTTGTTTAAAATGTTAAGATAAAAAAAGTAAATCAATAAGCCCCATGGGGTAAGATGAGAAGAAATTCTCTAACCAGACCACGCATGTATATTCTTGAATGTTGGCTTACTTTGTGTATTTCCTCTAGATCTATGCAGTATTCCAGAAACTTCCTCTGTGAAACTCTGTTCTCTCTTGTGCAGCGTGACTGCTGTCTGTCCTCTCTCCTTCTGTACGATCTCTGCACAGTTCATAATATTACTGCTACTTATGATGTAATAAGAGCCTTGTAAAGAATGAAATATGTGGCTATTGGGAAATATACATAAATATTTTTAGTAGTACATAGTACAGGTTTATAAAGGTTTATACATCATGCCAAAGAAAACTTTAAATTTAGGAACAAAGAGGGGCAAAAGGGAAAAAAAACAGTGCCATGCCAGGGCACAAAGTTATTGTAACCTCCTGGGCGTTACGCACACCACGGGCGATCATGGCGCATCACAGTAAAATCGGATTACAATCTCCTGCCCTCCGGGAGGTCCTGGACACTTGTGCTTCAGAGCTGTGCTCTAAAAAAGCGACGCTCCCTCCTTAACATGGAGCTCAATGGCGCCACCTACCACCCGCCGCCTCTCTGTCGTCATTAGGGCGGATGCGGAGAGGTGAGTTTCCCCTGTAGTCAGGGTGAGTTTTATAAGCAGAGAAAATCACCTGGAGTTAACTCAGGCAGAACGCCCAGGAGAAGGATGCAACACACATCATTAAACTCCAACATTATAAAAGCCTGCCCTACTGAACCCAACATCATAAATATTTGTGCTGCCTCAAACCGTTATATGTGCAATGTAAATGCATTTGTGTATACTTCTATGTCCTTATTGTGTTTATTGCTCAGTGTTATGCTGCCACCTAATGGTCACTAGTTTTATTACACCAATTTTGATGCATCCTCCCTTTTGTAGGATGCCATTTCCTCGTTGTATCCTTCTTGAAAACAAACACTGAGGTGAGAAAGGGAATATGTATTAATATAAAATGAACATATTCTCTTTTGCATTTAACATTTTCTATACCAGATTCTTTTCTTGCTGCTTCCAGTGAAGATGGAAAGTCGTTCTGGTATCTGATATTCTTCAGTGATTATTTCTGCTCCCTTCAGGACAGTCATAAAGGTCTCAGGAAGAAGTCACTATTACAACAGTTGAATTGCTATTCCATCTGTTTTCCCAATATAAGTTTCCAGTTTGTAACAATTGTAATATATTCGTTTTAGCTGCAGGTTTTTTTTGTCACATTTTAACAGTTCATACAAGAGCCTGAAGATTTTTAAGTTTTTAGAAAATTTGATAAATGTACTTTATGAGATGATGTAAAATGAATGGGAAATGCAATACATTTTATGACTTCAGCTGTATTAATGAAAGAAGTTATAATGTAATGGCCTGAGGAATAAAATAGACATATTTTTTGTATTGTAAAAAAAAAGTCACATTTGTTTTGTACAACATCATGGCTTATAAAAGAATCCACCTGGAATAAATAACTGCCAGGCACTGTAAAAAGAGATATGACAAGCTCTTCTTCTTGGGTTGGAGCAGGGTGTGTTGTATGTATGTGCCCACTAGGTGGCAGCAACCACTCACAGATGTAGGAAGAAGACTTTTCTATTTTATTAGGACTCTCTTCTTCTACTGTCACTTGTTTTAAACCCTAACTGGATAATATTTGTGTACAATAAACTATTACTATGAAGTTTTCTCCATAAAATATTAATAACATTTTATCATCTCATTGCTGCTGACCTCCTCCGGCCTCTTTCAGTCATTTCCTGTCTATATGCATCTGTGCCATTTGCATTGCTCTGTACTGGCTCCCTGAAAGCCACTGGAATTAGGGATGTGCTAGAATATTGACCTTCATGGTGGAAATGCTTTCTTTCTTTTTATATATATATATATATATATATAAGCTGTAGAGGTAAAAAGAATAAAAGCTTTTGAAAATACATTGCCATATTTAAAGATGGTTGTTGCTGTGTTTACATATAACTTAAGACCATTTTCAATTATTTATATTAAGTTAATATATATTTTTTTTTTCATTTCCAGTGGGTTGTTTACGTGCTGTACCCTCCAATGCTATAATAAGGCCCTTTTTTAGTCTCCCCAGATATGTTTTGTTTTGCTACACGTTGGAAAATTCCTTATAGGACCCCCATTATAAAGCTCAAAGCCAGCCTTTTTTCTTGGGTAGAGGGGGTTGTGGGTAGAACTTCTTTGAGTTAAGTTTCTTTTAAAACTGATATGCCAAGATCATATTACCGGAATAAAAAATACTACAGATTTTCCTGTCTTTAAATACCGATTCTGTCTCTTTTATAAAAAAAATTCTGCTGATGGAACAAGTAGCTCTGAGTCCATCCTAACCAAAAGAACAACTATGTAGTGCTGGGTCCTCCCTGATAGAATACATAGTGATTGGAAGGTATATATCACTGCTATGTAGTGCCGGGTCCTCTCTGATAGAATACATAGTGATTGGAAGGTTTAGAAAGCTCCTCACTTACATGGTTTTGGTAGAACAAAAGATGATGGTACAGAAATCGTATGGTAAGATTGTAAGGTGTATGGGGGGGGGGGGGGGGGGGGGGGGGGGGCTTTAGCCCATTCTCTGTTCATATTACAGGAGTGAATAAGGAAGTCCAAGGCAGAGACCTAACGTCAGCATAGAATTCTACAGTCCTTCTGATAGCACTTCACTTCCATGTTCTCATATTGACATATTTTGGAATTTTTACAGTAAAAACTAATTGGCATTTATCTTCATACTGCCATTTCTTTAAACCACTTTGCTGGTCAGTAAATCATTTTAGTTGTTTATACTTACATGCAAATTCAATAATAAAAGACCATGAAAAATGTGAAATATTGGTTATGCACCAGGTTTGCTCAGGTTGTTTGTACAGTGAGTGTTGTTTGATCAATACCACTGAATAATCACTGTGTGTACCAATGATATGTCGTTATTCTATATCCGCGACATTAGATAATGGCCATTCTTCTTCAAACTATTTAGTCATCTTATACCATAGGTCTATTCTATCACCTATTTATGAGAGGACCAAGCAGGGAGCTAGGGGCATTTACTCCCCTGGACAGTATGAATATGTAATGCTGGGGTGAAAGTACTAAAGAGAAAGCCGTACTAGAAGTCAGTAAGGCTGGGAATAGATGGTACGATTTACCGGCGTGATGACATCATCACGGCCGCTCCTAGTGCCGAGAATCGGACGGCACTCCTTATGTGCAGCTCATTACTTCGGCTGCCGTCCCCAGCCAAACTAATGGGATCGGGCTAAAATTTACCATCCTGTCGAATCTCTGTGCGATCCGACATGACGGCTGATTTTAGCCCAATCCTCGTTAGTTGCAGCCTCCAATTCCTGCACGACCCGATCCCTAAGGGATGCGGAAGCGCGCACGGCATTGGATTGGCGATCGGATCGTGTTGGAATAGGAACGTGTATGCCCAGTTTAACATATGCTGGACACTATGTTTAGTTACAACGTGCTTACAATTTTAGGTTTCAGTCTAAAGCTGGTCCTCTGCGATTGAACACAGGTAGACTTGATGGTTTAGAAAAGTCCCTCATATTACATGTTTTTGGTAAAACAAAAGGAGATCTAAAGGAAATCCGACAGAGAAATCTAAAAGTGTATGGGGACCCTAAACGCAACGAGCGGCAGCCGGCGGCCCCTTTAAAACTAACGGCCAGCACACAAAGGGTGTCTGCCGATGCTGTGAGTGATGATGCTCTCCCCAGCTCATCTGTCGGTCCCCACTCGATGCGTGTGTGGGGACCTTAAGAGTCCCCATACACAGGTCAATACCACGCTGTGCTCAAGCGTTCATCGCTCGAACAGTGAAACGATGTGCACCACTTTATTCAAGCAGGATGGAAGAAAGGGTGTTCGATTCCCGAATGAGCATGATGAGCGAACGAAAAAAAGGTCCATGTATGGGAACCCTAAGGAACTCTTCCAACAACAATGTCCTTCCCATTTCTATGCTGTCATGTATAATGACTGAATAATGAGAGCTGTGTAAAATGTATTATCATTTTCTCTGCATGGCAATACTATACATTTCTATGGCTTGACTTCACTTGATCATTCACTTAACTTGCTTTCATGGTTATGTTTTGGTTCTTAATGGTACTTATGGAGCAACACAAAAAGCCATTGAGTGAAATGGATTCACAATTTCCATAGTCAATGATATGACAATTTAATCTTTGTTTTTGTTGGTTTTCAAAAAAAAATTTTTTGTTTGATATTGTTTTTTTACTGCGCAACCTCCCTTTTAGACTCTAATGCATGATGGATAGAGATGGCCGGATTTTCTGACTAGCTGACTTTGTGAGCTGATTGCAAAGCCTCTGAAAATAGCTGGAGATGTAGAGAAGGGTTTTGGAAACATAGGGGGAAACGTTTCGCTCTAATACATGTAGTTTTTGCATAAACTAACTTCAAAATCAAAGTTGAAATTTCAACTTTCTAAATTTTGACTTGACTTTGAACTTCATTTATGCAAAAACTATTTATGTTTGAGCAATACTTTTTTGTAGTATACCCCAACTCTTCTCTACATCTCTAGCAAGTTTGGTGATTAAACCATGTTCAGGGGCTTTGTAATTAACTAGAAATCCTCAAAATGGTTGAATTTTTGTTTTATTCGATCATCTGTAATGATGGAGAAGGGTAGGAACTCAGAGAACGAAGTGCAAGACTCAAAAATACTATTAGATCCAGGTTATCTTAGCTGGTTGATTTGGTTTCTCCACTTTTTACATATGTGTGTTTTGCAGTGACATTTTGCAGTGACTAATTAATACATATTACCTTAATTATAATGAATAATATATTAATTATACATATTTCTTTCAGGCAGCATGTTAAAAAGACATATAAGGGTCACATCTATTTACAGCAAGTACAAATGTATAGAGGTGATATATACAGTAGGTTTTATGGAAAGGTCCAATATGTGCACTGCTGACCATTGTAACTAACTGCCCCTAATTGACACTGATACTCCCAGTGTGTTTAAAACAATGTGTGAAGCCGGCCATAGACGTCTTGATTTCCTGGCCAATGTGTGCCCGATCAAGCACTGTGGGCATTCGCGGCAATCGATTGGACAAACTCGCTCCGTGGCCACTGGAGTGACCGTTCCATGTTGCCCAAAATCTCAATCGGCCAGAGAACACACATGTCTGTTTTTCTCAGGTCGATCTCCAGGGTATTGCCAGTAGTGCACACAAATAGTGCCCTTTGATTCTCTGAACGACTGGCCACAACGTGATGATGTCATTGCGCCAACATCTAAATGTGTATGGCCGGTAGCCCCATTTCTAGCATGAAGGGGGTCCTATGCAAAGTAATTGAATGGGACCCCATTGATGTTAATCTCTCAGCCGGCCACAGAGTTGTTGAGCGGGGGGTATCTCTCGGCCAGTTTGCCAAATTGTTGAGCGGGGCGGTGGAAGGGGGGTTGTGCCTGGTTGAGGGGTGTTACTCTTCTCTCGGCATGCCTGCTATGCGCGTGGGAGCATTGGGTCCTACAGAGGTCATGCCCCCCCCCCAGGGGTCCTAAGCCCAACACACTCTGCATAGCGGGGAAAACGGCCATGATGGCTGGCTTAAGACAGTTCTTGTTCCTGAATACAATGGATGTACTTGTTCTGGTTATAACTTCCTTAATTTGCATATATCTTTACTTAAAAAAAATTTTGTGTCTTCAAACAAATGTAAAAACATATACAGTGTGCAAAAATAAAAAAGCAACATGATGGTCCACTAAAGCCTATAACTATAGGGTTTTCCTTTTAAATGATTTACATTTTTCTTTTAAATAATAACAAATATATTGCAGAACATGTACTATGCCCTTGATACAGGCAGAGGGGCTCATACATCTTATGATCTGTATCATTCCAGATCTGCTGGTGGGTCACTCAACGCAGAAGACTGCTCCTTGGACTGGTCTGCTCATAGCCTTGCATCATACAATTTTCATGGTCTACAACCAAATCATCAACCTTCACGTCTCATTTGCTGGCATTCTGCATCTTCTGGTAGTGATAGTGTTAAGGAAAACAGCTGCAGGTAGAATTGGGAGGGGGAGCAAGAAGAGCCATTGGTGTTTAAATCAGGCCTGGTCTGCTGGCTGCTGAGTTATGTCCATCTTTTGCATGCACAATGAGGGGAAGGAACAGGTGGCGTCAGTTTCCTTGCAAAGTAATGTGCAATTAACATAATGTAGATATTCCCCTGCGATCCCTCACCTGCGAACAAGAAGGAAAAAGGTGGGGGGGCATAGCAGCTCCCCGCTGCAAAGTGTCCTGTCAAGCCCCTCTGTTCACAGGTAGCGCACATTCCGCAGAACCCCCCCCCCCCCCCCCCACCACTCCGTGACTGCATAGTTTTGCATACACCGTCCTTGTACTGAATGTAAACCGGTAAGTATTAATAACTAATGTCCAGCTGACCTTCTTAATAAGCCCTTGTTATGCCGCCTGGGGTGAAGACATCTCTGTCATTGACACCAGCAGCAATATTAGTTAGTTACTGCCTTCCATGAAGGTAGGCGCTGCTTTTCACAACACATTATTTCTAAATATTATCTCAGTCTATATATATATTATCCTTTATAACTACAGTATGCATTCCAATGCTTGTAGCCTAATTTATATTGAGGAATAACATTGTACGGACATTTTTTCTAAGAGTGATTTTTCCATTTGTGAAATTAAAGCAGAGCTCCGCACTGTCAGAATTGGATGTCATTCTACCAAGCCAGTTATGTGGTTCATACAACTATGCCACACCATACTGGTTTCCAGTATTTGCCCTCACTTTCCTTCTTCCAGATATGTGTGCATCACAGAATTTCAAACTCATCTCACGAACTGCCTTTAATTGTTTCCTTGGTGCCATACACCTTTAGATTTCTCTGTCAGATATCCTTTAGATCTACCAACAACTATGTAGTGCCGGGTACTCTGCGATTGAACACAGGTAGACTTGATGGTTTAGGAAGTCCCTCATATTACATGGTTTGGTAAAACAAAAGGAGATCTAAAGGAAATCTGACAGAGAAATCTAAAGGTGTATGGGGACCCTTAAGCTAGGCATACACGGTAAAGCTAGACATACACGGTTCGATTTTAGCGTTCAATCGACCTAAAACGATCAAAGTTTACATCGATCGAAGTTAAATCATATACTGCACACATAGTTCGATCAGTGATAATTGTTTAATATCGATCAAAACAACGATCAAAAAGTGAGCGGACATGTTGGAAAATTATTGTCGATTTATAGATGACTCTTTCCTGTGTTTTGTGATTGAAACTAAAATATGCAATTTTGGTCGTATGACGATCATATAACCATTAAACCTTCCATGTGGATCAACTATGGATTTGCTTACGATCAGTGTTCGATGAAAAGATCTAAAGTTGAATTGAAGATCGATTGTGTGTGTCTAGCTTTAGATTTTAGCCCGATTGATCTTCGATTCGATTTCAGATCTTGATTTTTTCATTGGACACCGATTGTATTCGAATCCAAAGAAGTACCACATGTAAGGTTCAATTGTAATATGATCATAATACGGCCACAATCAACGATTTTAGTTTCGATCTAAAAACACAAGAAAGAGTCATACATAAATGTGTTCATCGAATACAATCAACAAACAAAATGCTACGATTTTAGCTCACTCGTTCTACAATAGACGAAAAATTTCCAACAAGTCGGATCACTTTTTGATCTATGTTTTGATCGATGTTCTCGACCAATTTTGTTCGACCAAATCGACCAAACATGTATTCTTGGTACATGAATTTCATTATACCCATATGCTGTAAGAAAGCTTTGTGTATAATGGTCATCGATGGCCTTCAGTGGTACCTTCTACATACCAGGTGGAAACTGTGCTGTGTCTGTATTTTCCAAATAGACAATTCATATGTTAAAGAAAGCTCTATCCGATAGTGTTGTTAATATAGTATTGCCATCATCCCTATTAGTTAAATTGAAAAATAGATTACACACTGTGAACACCAGTCCTTTACCAGTAGATCTAGGCTGACTAACTGGTACACACATGAAAATGGGACTTTCTAACGGCAAATGAGGTAAATAGAGGCGGTTTATTGACCTTATATAAACCTATGTATATGATTGTGTATCATGTTTACCATTTCAACATAACAAAGTATAACAATACAGGGGTACAGTACAAAACAAATTAGATGGTTGGCATCACGAAAAGAAGTCTCATGTTACATATTCAATGCAACAATGTCATACAAACATCAATATGTCTCGACGCGTTTCGCGTAGATTTCACAGTGTGTAATCTATTTTTCAAGACAATTCATATGTTTCTGTATTGCCAATGACTGCTCAAGCTAAAGCCCCCCATACAACTTTAGGGTATGTCTCCACAGCATTTTATGATCCATCGAGACCCCTACATTAAGCGCATTGCTTACCTGCCTGGCGGATGCTCTCCTCTCGTGGCGCTGAGCCAACTTGGTGCAGTACGTTAACCCCTGCATCGCAGGATGTCTGAACAGAGCATACGCCGGTCAGGTACAGTGTATGCAATCCTATTACCACGGGGGAGTTTGGGAAGGGGGTGTTTTGGCGTAGAAACATTCAGGAAGCAGTGCTTGGCGGGGATTCAGACGGATCACAAAACAATGTGGGGGCCTAGCCTTAGATCACTCCATACAATTTCCTTTAGATCTCCGGGCAACTATGTAGTGCCCGGTCCTCCCTGATAGAATACATAGTGATTGGAAGTATTAGAAAGGTCCTCATATAACATGGTTTTGGTAGAACAAAAGTGGATTGTACAGAAATTGTATGGTAAGATTGTAAGGTGTCTGACCAGGACATGAGATGACAATGTATACAAAGATTAAACTGGTCAGTGCAAAACTATTAATATATATTTTTTTATTTGTTAAGCACTTACCTATGTTACTAGCATTGTACAGGTGACAAATACAATGACAGAAGGAGATGGGGACTCTGGTCCATTAACTTTACAATCTTAGGAACTACAGTACAAATAAATGTATTTTATTAGTTCTGTTCTTATACTCTTCTGTTAGCGGTATGTTTTCTGCTCTTGCCTTGTGATATTAGTTTTATATAAGAGATTTATACACAGAACAGTTCATTTTGTGCTAGACCTGTTCAAATATTTGTCTGGCTTTTGCAGCGTCTGTCCCTTTGGCGCCAACTATCGCCGGCTGAGTGGTATTGCAGCATGCCCTTAGTTTTACCCCGTCTGTTACTGAGATTGATTCTTTTTTTTCAGAGCACACCGCAAGAGTTGGGTTATTACCTGAGTGTATAGCGTCAGAACATAAACTAGAAGAAATGAGACGTGTGCTGGAAGATGTGTGCGGGCAGGCAGTAATAGCGCAGGAAGGGCTGAACGGTCAATCAGTATGGAGCATGTGTGGCAATGTCCGATCTGCGTCTGTGCGGTATTTAGAGGAGCAAAGAGGCTGCAGCAGAGCAGTGCTCCGATAAAACCAGGGCACTGAAAGAGTGGCATGGGGCCACAGGGATTGGGAGCAGTGAAAAGGATACCGCCGTGCCAGGCGTATTAAGCAGGACCTAGGTGAAATGTGAAATATATACAGCTGCTGCTGGACAATAGGCAGCCCTCTCCACTAAGGGAGGGATATATATCCAGCTCTGCATCCATCACACAGAACAGACACTAAAAAACTGCAGCAATTCTGCCAGCAGGAGGAGGGAAGAAAAACCCTCATAAACCGTATATAATGCAGAATGTTTCTACGCCGAAACACCCCCCTTCCCAAACTCCCCCGTGGTAACAGGTGGAAATTCAGCAAATAGAGTCTGATATTAACATGTGGCGGTTTAATTGTAAGCATAGAAGCCATTTGTGCTGCACTTACAAGCTGTGATAATTGCAGCGATATTGGGCAACTGGCCTGATGCTGCAGTGTCAACGACAAAGATCTCATCAGGGGAGCAACTTCACGTGCTGCGGTCCAATAGCAAAATCGTTATACGGCCCCTGACTCGCCAATGTCTATCTTAAAGGCATTCCGATAGTGATACGTGTGCCATTGAATTGATACCGCATCATCAGGATTTGCCGGTATAATGGTCTGATTGAGGTGTTTCAGCCATATTTGCATTAATGTTATCAACTGTTATTTGCCAGATGGAATTGCTGCCCGAAGTCATGATTCAACCAGAATCTGCTGGGCCTTCTGGTCGTCTTGGCCTCAAAGCAGTCTCGTCCTTTGCTATTGTAAAGAAGATATGAAAATTAAAAGTGTAAATGCACAGAGCTTATAGAGTCCAGTCCAAGTTTTATTAATAAGTCAATACAAATGAAGGCATATGCAACACATTTTGGGGGTTCGGCAGTTCCACTTCCTCAGGGTTCTTTGTCCAGCAGAAATAGTTCCTCATAAATAACAGTATGACTGGGCGGTTGTGATGCTTAAGGTTACATGTCAAATGTTTAGATTGTTCTGTAGAAATCTGAGGTTTCCTGGCTTATATTTTACTCTGATACCGAATAAGAAAATAGTTCTTTTATCAGCCCTTGTTACTGACAAAAATGACAAATATCATCCTTGGCTATGTCGATAATGATGTATCATATGGAAGTTCATTGCTACTGTATATGGTAGGTTATGTCACATTGGATCAGAGCATCATATTTTGGATGAGTACAACATTTGAGAGCTGGACATGCACATCAGAGTTTAAACGTTTGTTTTTTGTGTCTAGCTGTTGTGGGGTTCAGCCTTATATGGCAGCTGTTTAAAGAGGTTCATCCACAGGTTTCTTTTAAGGGCTGCGTGCCCGTATTTATTGTCCAAACAGTCCAAACTTTTCATAACCTCACAGGGGTTAGCAAGCCAAACAAATAGAAAGTCAATAGAAGTCAATAGAAAATACCAAGCCTCCTGGCTTGCAAACATTCAACAATGTATCTTCCCTTTACCTTTTAGGAAAATCATATAACTGGACTCCTGGTAGCAACAGGCCAGGGCCTCACATGTCTTGTAAGCCCCCGGTCCCTGTATCCACTGCTCAAGAATCACTCCTACCAGGTCAGGAGCCTGACACTTTGGTCTCAGCTCCTTTTGTGGAGACACACCAAACCACACCATTCACCTGCACTTGAGTGTACTTGAGTGGCGGAATGGGAAGGCCCATCCAGTTCCTTCCCATTCCAGAGTCGGGTACCCTGTTACCAAAACTACAAAATATTTCTTAGCAACCAACAGTTGCTGTGCAAATATTTTTCAGTCTCCTTCCAGGATGCACCACCTAATGGAATTACTGAATGAAGGGGGGAAATGGGCCCCTACTGGAAGTTCTGTACACTGTATAAAAAAGTATTTTAGTGATGCTAATCTTTGATCTCCCACCATCATATTTTCCAACCTTTTATAATTTTGCAGCTTTCAATTACTAAAAAGCTGGTTATCCTGCCAAGTTACCTTTATTTAGAGATACCTAGGTTAAATTAAATTGTTACACTTCCATGTTCACGTAAATGCAAACTTCTTGGTTGACAAAGACCTTTATCTTCTGGCTCTATAAAGAGAAGTCTTTGAAGAAATGATTTTACTGATATGACAATGATCAGACAAATGTAATTTGTTAATATGCCGTAATAAATAATTAATTGAATTAATTTGTATGATGACCTATAAAAGGGAATATTTTCTGAACTTCTAGACTATGAACTAATAAACATGCAATGAATAGAGCTCAAAATGGGGGTGTAGACAGGATATTGCTTAAGAAAATTGGAAGGAGACAGCAGTTTAACATGTCAATCATTTTAGCCTCTTTGGTGCAGTTTAGCTCTCGAAGCTCACATGCTTTTGCAGTCTTGTTACATTATGGTTCCCTTTATACTAATTTAGAGCTCTTCAGATCAAGGTCAATACAGACAATTTTGTTTTCCTCGCCCTATTTAAAATGCAACAGTCAAAAGCAGCAATGGACAATATAGTCTCATCTTCATTTAGAAGTCATCAGTTGAAGGCAGCAAAGGAATTATAGAGCTGCCGCTGGGTGGTGCTCTTGCTAAAGGCAGAAGAGCTGTGTTCTGACTCTGGTAGGGTCCTATATCAGGGAAAGAGTCTCACACAGCATGAGAGCCTTGGCTGCCAGGATACTCACAGAAATGTGAACATTGGATCTGCATTTCAATCTTTACTTGCAAGTTACGTATTTTAGGAAAAGTTTTCAACATCCGAAATATTTTAAGTAACTATTCCTATTCATATAAATGCTCACCACATTTAGCTTCCAATAAGGTCAAGGCACACATTGATTTTTCTCTGAGGAAAAAAAAGACAATATTTGGCACACCTTTTGGTTTTTTTTTGGTGGGGACATGGATCAGATGGGGTTTTCAGCTCAGAGAGCCTTACTCAAAGTTTGGGGAAGACAATTTGTTTTTCAAAGTTTTGAACAGAGGAGAATGAAATGCCTATTCATAGTTTCTGTCTTCAGTGGTGCACAACTGTATGGCCTTCTGTCCAGTATGATTGCTTACTGAGATTTAATGGCACAATGTCAGCTTCTCACAACTGCATTAGAAGATACAGAAAGTAATGCAAGAGCCCACATCATTTCTTATGACAGACTGTATTGTCTAGCCCAGAGGTATCAAACTCTAGTCCTGGGGCCATATCTGGCCTGCAGTGTAGTTATATTTGTTTTGAAGATTTTGTTATTGAAGAAATAAATGTCACAGATGTCATTTTATTTGACATTTGATATAACATGTTTTAGTATTACATGCAAAGTATTACACTTTTCTTGTTCCTGATTTAACGTTTAGGTAAAATTTAAGTTAGTTTCCAAATGAAAATGTTTATCGTTTTATGTGATAAGAAAAAACTTGCAATTGCAGACATATTTTTAATAAATATCAAGGTTGGCTCATGACTTTGTCTACCAGCTATCACCTACCTAAACAAACAAATCAAATAGAAATTAAAAGGTTTCATTTCAAAAAGGAATTAGCATGTGGGTGAGGGAGAAAGAAGAAACCAACAATTATGCAAAATAAACTTCACCTTTACCATGCAACAGGAAGAAGGATTCAATCTCTTTAAAGTGAACCGAATTCCAATCTTGGAGGGTTGTCCCATGTACCAAAAGGAAGATGTTTTATCTGCTATATGAAGATTTTTGATTTTGTATTTCTTTTTGTTTTAGTGATCATGGTCATCAGGACAAGTAAAGAAGTAAATCAAACAAACAGAGACACAGAAAGCAAAAAAAGCCCCACAAAGCTGTTTCATCCAATATCTGTCAGTCTATCGTATGTTTATTCATCTAGTTACCATTGGACC
>CM070033.1:34736837-34759544 GCA_036250615.1 Ptychadena robeensis | reverse complement strand
TAATATGCTGGCGCTATATAAATAAATGTTAATAATAATAATAATAATAATAAAGCTTTCCCTATAGTTAAATAGAAAAAAATTATAATCTTCTTCTAATACACTTGGAAGCAGTAGAAGTTAGCAGAAGAGAGAAATGCCCCTCGTGGGGGATCTTACATCATATAAAACTGACTTGGCACTCACCATTGGACCAAGGGCCTGACTGATGACCAACTGTTCTAAAAATAGTCTATAACACATGTTAAACATTCAACAATATACAAAGACTTTTTGTAGACTTTACATTGTATATATAAAGGTTTGAAAAATGTATCTATATATATATATATATATATATATATATAACAGGTACCTTTTCTGTATTGCCAACTTTTAATTCAAAATAACAATGGCAATATTAGCTTTCTAAATTGTGACTTGTGCTTTTTGATATTACACTTTTATTAGAAATTTTTATCTGTCTGCCTGGGATAATTATCTCCATAGTGGCTTCCGCAAAAGGTTTAATAAGTCAGATGCCCGGGAGAAAATCCATTGTTACTGTAATGTACAAAAAAGTTTTTGGGATTTTTTTCGGGTGTGAAATTGTTAATGGTTCCCCTAAGGACAGTAAATCACTACTTTTTCAGAAATGTTTTTCTTGCAGGCTCCATATGTGAGGCGACGTGACATATGTCCTCAGAATCCGGCACTTTGATTTTGGAGGTCATGTTGCTTCTCTGCCACATTCAGTCACTTGCGATGGGAGGCAGGAGATGGAAAATCTGAGGAAAACTTTGTCTACAAACAAAACTAACAGTGAGAATTATAATCCATAAAATACCACCAGCAGACTCTACATCAAAGATAAGAAAGTGGCTACAACATAGAACAATAAACAAAAGCAAGTCGTGCCGACCATCTACAGGAAGATAATCTGTACACATGGTGCAAAGTGTTTCCTAGAGAGTGATTTGAAAGCAAATTTTTTAGCCTTGGTGTACTGTAGTTTGTGTGTTACTTACCGACAAACATCTGTCCTCTCTTGCAGAGATTGATCCTAAGAGTGTTCCCAAACAGGACACTTAAAGAACTGATGAGCATGTAATACTTTAACTGCAGATTATCCTCATTGACTAATTGGATATTTATGATTGCCTAGATAGGACAAACTTAATATACAAAGAATTATAGGTAATTATGCAGAGGGTAAAGTGTTTAGAAACCACATTTAACATCTATCTGGGCTAGAATGACTAAAATCCATAAAATCTTAACCTCCCTAGCGCACTGCTGAGATACAAATTTCTGTACCAAAAGCGCACCATAGACTTTAATGGAATTTTTTTTTTTTTACATTTTAAGCCTATAATTTCCCAAAGTTTGTCCATACAGGAGTATGGTAGTCATCCTGAAGACATCCAAAGATGCTTTGTGAATAACTCACAATATCAGATAATGAAGATTTTAATCATTCACTTTATCAGGTAAATTTGCACTGCAACCACTAGATGGCAGTACCGATGTGCCAGGTTACATAGGAGAGCATGGGGGAGGGAGCGATCCGTTCCCTTGCAGCTGCCTCTTCATTAGATCAAAGCCACACGGAGCAGTGTTTGCTCTCCTGTGTCTCCATTCTCTGCCTGATGAACCCAGCTCGTCCACTGCTGTTCTGACAGGTCAGAACTGGACTAGCTGGGACCATAAGGAACAGCAGGAGGGTTAATTAAAGGCAAGAACAATGTGTATAAAACAGGCTACCAAACTAAGTTACTATTCCTCTAATAAATGAGTTATGCTAGTCATACGTGGTTTGAGGGGCTGTTCATGCGCAGCACTATGACGCCATTGTGCTGCGCTCTAGCTTTGTCGATATTGAGCCACAGCACTTCTACTTCATTGATCCAGTCCGATACATAGTAATGAAAATTGAACAGGGTTCACCAACATGTTGGTTCCCTGTTCAACCAAGCTGGATGGCTCTATTTTTTAATAGACACGAGCACAATCGAGTTCCGTACGCTATTAAGAAATCAAGCCATGTATGTGTAGCTTTAGGCCTAGTCTCCATTGTGCTGAAACCCCAGATTTCGGCAAACACTGTAAATGAGGTTTTCATCATGGTAAAAAGCTACCAGTAGTTTTCTATGGATCCTAGTGTTCATATTAAGGGATACAGCACACACAGTATGTGTTCTTTGAAAAATCAATAGGCATGCCAAGTTATGATTACAGTACATGCCCATTGTTTACCCTGGTCAAGTACATGTTAATTGCTGCTTTATAGTAATACATGCCTATTTAAAACCTAAGGGTTTTCTTAGCAGAATATGCTCCCAAAAAGTACATGACCAAAAAAAACACAAAACATAAGAACACACATACACATGACATGCTGAAGGGCTTTGCGATGTTATATACGCGACGTGGCACAAACATCCTATATGCAGACAGAATACTCCATCTCATTTGCAAATGCAGCCAAACCTGAAGTCAAGCTACCACGGTAGACACCAAATTGTTAGATATTGACTGCTGTTACAACCATAATGATAAACTGGAGAAGAACCTTGCAGTAAATCAGTTCATTTGAGCTGTAAGGTAGTAGCACACTAGTACAGTAGTATAGAAATAAGATGGTAATAGTAGCTAAAGGAATGCAACTTGGTAGCACCGATGATGGTAATTAAAACAGGTAGCTCATGAAAGGTTACTCTTTGTAAAACAAGGTAGAAACTGCAATAATTAATAGCAATGATATAATCAACATCCCAAGACACTAATTAGGAGGCTCAGGCCCTTGGAGCTACACATCGCTGATTTCAACAGATTCTCATTTCAAGAAAATAAGCTTTCCATTATAGCTTTCCAATTCTTATTTAAATATTTTTTCCATGGGCCCGTGTTTAATAGACAGCATGGCAATTTTAAAGCAAGAAGAAAAATGAACACTAATCAAAATGTGAAGGCACATGGCTGCACGATCTCAAGATGGAAAACTTTAACAATAAACTTATAAAGCCAGCTTGTCACCTGTCAAGATGATGCCATGATGTTTCCTAATGCAAGTGGAGGACACATAAAAGATCTCCCATCCATTAATTAGTACCATCGGCCCAGTAAGGAGGAGGCGGGAACGCATCCATCACATGGATCTTTCAAACCAAGTGATGTTAATTAGCTGAAAGAGCATAGCACACCAAGAAAAGAAGTTATTGCTATCCAGCTCACACAGTCATTAACATTTTAATTGCTTATGCTTTTCTCTTAAAGCAATGAAGGGTTAATGCATGAAAGCCTTTTATTTTTCAAGAAAATCTCCATTATAATTCCTGTTTTCAGGAATGACTGGTGGAAATTGTTCCAGTCAACACAAGCTATTTGCCTTCAGCATATCTCCTTTTTACTGTTCTGGACCTTAGGATTGGGCTATGCAAAAATTCATTACAAAGCGACGATTTTAGAATTTTAATTTCCAGCTTATTTCCTTTTTTTTATTAAATGTTTATTTAAGATTTTTTAACAAGAAACAAAATACCAGCTTATTTACTATGAGTCTGTTATTTCTTGCATTTAGAATCACACTTCATGTTATATTAAAATTTATACTATATTATTCCAATAAATATATAGTGAAGTTATTTATGAGCAGATTAAATGAATGCAATATCAAATTCAGCCACTAGATGTCACTAGCAGCAGTACACTCACACACACAGCACATTACGTCACCTCTTCACTGATCGGAAGGAGGGGGGCAGGAAGCTGCCCAGTCTTCTCTCTTCTCTCCTCTCCCTCCCTGGCTGCCTTTGTCCGTAGGAGCTGCAGAGTGATTGCAGTTTACATGGAGAGAGAGGGATATATTGCAGTTCATCTATGCCTCTCTTCATTGCCTATTATGTCTGAGCTCTGCTGGCATAAGAAATAATACAGTTCAGATGAGAGATCTGGACATCTCTCATCTGACAGCTCCCTGGCTAATCTCCTTGCCGGGAGAGCTGGCGGAAAGCCAAGGCACGACCACCCGCAGCAGAGTGGCCGCGGGGGTCATGCATTCGGACCATAAGACGCAGACACTTTTTCCCCCGACTTTTAGGGTGAAAAAGTGTGTCTTATGGTCTGAAAAATAAGGTATATATGTTTGACAAAATTTAATTTAAACACAATTGATAACCCAGTGTTCTTCAAACAAAATTTGAAAAGACACATCATATTATATTAGGTACTTTGCCGTTCATCATCAGGTATTACAATGGGCCCTTGAGTGAAAACTAGCTTTACTTAAGACCAACTTGAGTTACAACCAAAGGCCAAGGCCAAACATGTTCCTGGTTGGATGGCACACAAAGACCAGGGATATTGGGGAAGCATTTTTTAAGCTTCACTCAGAACCCAGATATTTATGTTTGAGGACTTCAAAATGAGCATCAAAATGGTGCCAAAAGCTAAAAAGATAGACGAAGGGAAAAAAAAGATAAGAAAGCAAAACTCAAACTCAAAATTGTGAAGAAATATGAGACCATCTGCACCATCTTGACAAGGGGACTCAACTTCCAAGCTAAACAAACCTTCAAAGCTCAGAGGCATATTTTACCTTTTCGACGAGAAAACTAGGCAAATCATTGGTGTTTCTGGTAAATTACACATAATATAATAAAAAGGGGTGCTTGGGGAAGTTTAGAATTCATTATGGGTATTTTTACTGTTTCTCATGGGAAAAATTAATCCAACTTACAACAAATTTGATTTACAACCAGCCCTTGAGAATAAAGTTCCTAATTTAAGACCCCACTTTATTTTAAAATTGAAAGGCATAACTTTTGAGATATTTTTAATGTTTTAGAATATGGATGATCAGTTTTAGGTCTTTGAGTATACAACAGTTATAACTACTGAGCCAAATACAGCTGTTATATCAGCTTCACTTCCAACCTGAACAAGTTTTTGTACATTCAACGAGGAGTCACTCCGTAAACAAGATCCTTGAATGTAGTCCTAGAGAAAAGTGTTCTATTGCTTTAGTGATCTGGCCCAGCACCTCTCTTTGGATGTTGAAAAGCTTTTCCCAGCTCATAACTTTGTATCTCCTCCTCGTTCCCCCTCCTCTTCTATAACGCACTTGGAAGTGAGCGAGCCAGTTCATCTTCAGCATAATCACAAGTGATAGAAGAAAGCCATATCTGATGTATCCCTCAGTGCTTTTATCTCTACAAATCATTGGGACTGTATTTATTTTTACGAGTTGCTGACAGTTAGCATTGCGCTGTACAAGGAAAAACAGTTATGTATCTTTACCAGATACACGCCTAATTGTTCAGCTGTCCCTTGTGCTGGGCTGTAAACAGGCGCGCACTAGAAGCAGGATGTGGGCCATTGAGAAAGAACTGGATCCTATACACAAATCTGCATTAATGAATGTAGCGAGCTGGGAAACAATGCAGGTTCTGTTTATTGCCTGTATAATCTGCTATAACAATGTAATTATAGTAATTTTCCCTGCAGTGTTAGTTGTAAAATGTATATAAAACTTCTTAGTTCACAGATTAAAATGTAACGTCACCCGGAAGTGTTACTCCATTTTGGGTGTCTGCCATTATGCTCCGTTAACAGCTTACTTGGTCTGATATTCAGGGATTTTGGCAAAAAAATACATCTCTACTCAATATCCTGGCTCCATCAGCCATCTGCGGCTGTTACTTCTCTCAGTCACCTATTGATTGAACAACAAGGGTCAACCCCCACCCTTTGCTGGATTATACATAGAAACAAATGGAAAATCAAGCAGGAGCTACATGAAAGCATTCTTTGGCATCAAGCTGAGCAAGAAAAGTTCAAGGCGCATCTGGGGATTAAAGAGGGGATCTCAGGGACTTGCCAGGGTCCTTCTAAGACTGAATTAGAAGTTTTGAATTCACTTACATCATAAATAAAAATAATTTTCCACTTTATTTAAAACGTGAACTTTTGCTTAGACTTGGAGTCTACTTCTAAAGTTGTTTAAGCTACAAAAGGATCTTTAATACTTGCCAACTGTCTTAGTGCACCAAGTCATCCTAATCACATATAAAAGCTCTTCCAGAATTTATGAATGTCCAAGATCTAACACTACAATTCACATGCTGGGAAATTCCCAGGTACAAGATTCTTCAAAGCTAAAATGTAGGACAACAACTTACAATATAGCTTAAACCAGATAAGACAGAGCAGCCTCTTGCTGGGTATCCCCTTTGCAGTCAATGCCCATCAAGGCATTGACTCAATGGAACCTCTGACAGTGTCCTTGTGGTATTTGGAACCAAAATGCTAGTACTGAAAACATTTAGGAATGGCCTTCATGGATTGCAACTGCATTTCCAGCATAAACCCAAGGAAAAAATGCAGGCTTAGTCTGCTACATAATCTAAAAGAAAATGTGATAATCAGACCGAACTAGGGCATTAACAACTTATGATTTTGTCAAGTCATCAAATTAGTCATGATCGAGGATGGACTGTGCATCCTGCAAAGTGTATATGTGACCAGCTACAGCCCACTCACATACACGTTCTAACAGCTTTCCTGCCGGGGCTCAGTGCTTAGCTCAGGGCTGAGCCGCAGGTGGTTGAGTATTTTCAAAATAAGACATCTTACAGTACGAAAAATACAGTAACAGTAAAGCTACTCAACGTGCTCTGGACTTGACAACTCATGGCATCACCCATGTTAGCTCAATGATGGGAGAGGAGAGATAGTATAGTTGTGCACAGTAGAGAGAACAGTAATTGTCTATGTCATATCTCATACCACAGATAAGTGTATATTCAGCATTTCTCCTGCCCCTTTCCTTTATATATGTTTTCATCATCCTTAGGACAATGTAATTCAGACTATTACCCCATAACCTTCATGATTGCTTCTCTTTGTTCAGCCCTATCCATAGAGCCATGTTTTCCATGCACTGCACTGGTGATGGCCAATGAGCCTGAAACATCTGTATGCAGTTTGGAATAAATGGCTCTGTACCATAAGGCTTTATTTGCAGGGGTGCACATAAGTGGTACTCTGGTACACAAAAGGGCCAAAACCTATCTATGCGTACCTGCATTATTGTTACAAAGCTCATTTGCAGATAGTTGTTAGTACATATATGAGCTTTGTAACAATAATTCAGGTACACATAGCTAGTTTTTGGCCCTTTGAGTACCAGAGTACCACTTATGTGCACCCCTGTATATTTGCACTGTACACCAGCGGTTCTGGATGTGCATTTGGCTGATGGGGCGAAAAGGAATAATTAGCATGACTCTGCCCATTGTCTTAATTTGAGGGTTTCTACCTCAGCTTTTGGGATTTGTGATGGATTGGGCTGTGTAAATACCTTAGGCTTTATTGTGCTTTAGACTATTTCATGATACCTTGCATTATTCACTAGCTTATTAAGAATATTCTTATAATTTTTTTTCTTTACTTTTACCCTTACTCTACATTTACCCTTAAAAATTATTTTAGTTGCTCAGAAGTAGTAAGTAAGCCAAAAAAAGACAGACACTCATTTTTTTCTTAATACTTTTGGAAGAAACATTAGAGTAAGAGGTTGCATTGTAAATAATGGTAAATCTTTAGTCTTCATTTGAACGTCAAACATTTTTCTTAGTCTGTTCCCACTTCTGCGTTCATTTCTTCCATCTAATCTGTAATCTTTTGTCATCTACCTCTTATTTTTCGATTTTCTCTCCTCTGTCATCGATCTCTATTAACTTTTCCATGGCGTTAGTCCATCTCATTTTTCTTATATAGGTCTTTATCAGCTGCCCTTGTTTATGTACACACAGTTCTTCTATGGCTGCATTTATCTTGACAGCTAAACCATCTGAAATCTTTATTTTCTGCTTTTTGGTTAAGGTTCACTGCCCGCTACGTTCTCTACATCCATTTGCTGTTTCTATGAGGTACCAATCTGTCTCCATATTCCCTTATGTTTTATAATAGGAAACAGGGACATTGCAGAGACTTAGCCCTAGCTAAAGGAAAATATAATGATTTACAAGTTAATTCCCTTAAGAGTCTGAAAGCAATAGACTAACATAAATGATGAGGGTGTCTGTTGCTTAATATTTATTAATTATAGTTTGTATGTGGATTGAATATAACCAAATTATAAGTAATGATTTATTCAACCCACAGCTATATTAGCATGGAATGAGCAAACTCCCTTGGGTTAGATTTTCTAGTTTTAAACAAACGAGTTGAATCAACCTTGGAAATGGTCCAACAGTTCCATCCAATTGAAATGCTGTATACATTAGCAAATAGCCAGGAGACAGTGACAACAGCTTTCCTATTGACTGTAGGGTTTTTGGGCACCCTATTCAAACCACCATTCAAAAAGCAATCTGCTGACTATTAAACTTTCTGTCACTTGTTACCATGCAGTATGTTGTCTCTACCAGTCAATAGAAATAGTGTTAAGCTAGCCATACACGTGTCGGATTCCATGTCCGCTCGATCACCCATCCGATCGATTCCGGCGATCTCAGCGGGACTCGGAGCTCCGATCGAGCGGCCAATTAAGTGATCCGATCGCTGCATACCACCTTGTCCAGCTGATTCCGGGACGGATCCGTGTCCGATTGTCCACCTCACAAATGGCAACTCCCCCTGATTTGTGCAGAATCAATCTGATGGAACCAACATGTTGGTTCTCTGTCGGATCCGATTCTGAGCCCCGGAACGGACGGACCTGATCGATCGGACAAGGTGGGCTGCACGCGATTCCGGCACGATCGTTTGGCGTGCACGCGCCCGGAATCGATCGGCCCGGAATCAGACAGGAATCTGACCCGTGTATGGGGGCCTTTACAGGTTAGCAAAGCAGAACAAGTGTTTTTACGTATATAATTTACAATAAAATATTAAAGACCATATTCAATACCATGTTTTTGCTAATTTCTGGGTACTTTCCTCCAGGGTAAAAGCAAGGCCCAACACCAAAGCTTCTGGACAGGCACTTCCTATCGCAGAAAAGGTACAGTGGTCCGAAGCATTACTGACAATGGTGGGAGTGAAAGAGGCAGGTGACAGGCAAGTACATATACAGCAAGGCATTGAAATAGTTCTAAAACCTCACCACAATACTCTAACCGCAAGGGTTTGGGCTTTAGTTACCCTTTTAGACGTTTTACTTAATTAAAATGCATTATGTATGGCCATATACAGTAATAATGGATATCATCAGCTTAGTTCAACTTTTGGTTGCTTGGTTGGTTGCTTTTTTTCTTTTTGTTGTGTCTAGTAGGTTTTATCTAAACCTGAAACGATTAATCTAATTCAATGGGGTCCCGGGCTACCTATGGTAACTTCTTGGGACTGTCTGAAGCTAAAGCCCCCATACATCTTTATTTCACTCCATACAATTTGCTTTAGATCTCCCAACAACTATGTAGTATAGTGGCCTCCCTGCTAGAATACATAATGATTGGAAGGTTTCAATATCTGGATTCTGAAATCTGAATTAAGATTATATTTAGTTTCAATATCTGGTATCTATTTTATCTATAATATTTCTATTTATGAATAATATCCAAAATATTCCAAAAGTGAAACAAAATGAATGGAGGTTCACGGGCCATGTGTTTGACATATGCATCTTCTGTGAAGGTATAAGACTTTAATTTGGGATATTCAGCCATTTATGCATTTGCTGATCTATCCAAATTTAAAAGAAAGAACACCTTTGGCTGTTCTGCATATCCTTCGACTTGTATGGGTAGATAAGGAGTAGATAGGAGTGGGTAGATATCTATATATATATATCTATGACTGTTTATATCTCATGTATACTTTTCCTTACCTAAAATATTCCCAGATATGCTGATGCACATATCAGTCATAGTTCAACATAGTCAGCAGAGAAAGCAATGCTGTACCAGATGGCTTACAGCAGAGGTCTCTATGGTTCTCTTTTTAATTTCCAACTCTACTCAACCAGCTACACATATTTCCAGAAGTTTATACGTATTACAAGTATTGCTAGAGTACATAAATCTTGTTTTTACATAATATTATAATACATATATATCTTAAGATTCAATTAAAATATAACTGCTAGAACTAAAATCATATATATTGGTATAGTTGGTGGTCTGCCTAACTAAACAGTCCTTGTGGCGGGGATCATTCCAAATTAAATGCATTTGGGAACATATTCTTTTCTTTTCTTATTCTATCTTAGTAATACTGTTATCATTAATAACTGCAATTCATTCACTTTAAAATATGATTGTATAAAGGATTTTTTTTTACGTGGAACGTCCAAAATGTTTGTTTTCAATAATCCTATACATATTACAGAAAAAAAGAATTTCTCCCACTTCCAGTACTGTACAATGTTGTCACTATAACAGGGTAAATTTTAAATGACACTACATATACATGCCAACTGACACCTTTGTTTTCCCTCCATTTTATCTTGCTAGTACAATATCTGTACTCTTGGTCTTTATGTGTTTTTTTTTTCAATGGTGCCCCCCCCCTCCACCTCTTTGGCATCACCGATGATGCTGGAGAGGCAGTGCTGGAAGCGATCACAAGCCTGGCAAGCTTCAGAATCGCCGAGCGCTCGCTGAGGATAGGTTAGTATGCCCAGCTCGAGTTTGCTGTGTAAACAAACTTACCCTGAACTGAGTTCGGTAAAAATGTCAGGGAAGTTAAGTCTGACTTGAATTTGAACTTTATTTCTGTAAAAACTACATGGGCCAGACACCATTTTCAGGAGCTTTGCCATAAACTTACAAAGTTATCCCAAAAAACTTTCAGATTTTCGTGATTGACTTGGGTATAAAAACCAAATGCTATTTTTTCAGCACATTTTATGGCAAGAGCAACTACACATGCAAATTCTTATTGCCCCTTCTCCCCTGTGAAATCCCAAGGTTGATCTTCCCAATAAGTCCATCTAGTGCATTCATGCAATAGGGTGGCAATCCTACTCCTTATCCTAACAAAACCATGCTTGACAGGCATCACACCACAGACAGTTCAATAAAACAGAATATATTTATTAATTTCCTTCAGTTATCTAGTAAAAAGCTTAATAAATCTTTAAGTAAGCTCCAGTTTCTACCTAGACCTTACAGCCACTTACAGGGTGGCAATGAAGTTGAACTACTCCTACATCCCAAACACATCTTTTTATCTTACATTTTCTAAATGAAAGAATTTGACAAAGGAAAGATAAAGGGTTCTTTGCTTAACTTTATAAAGCATCACATTTTTGGATTTGGTATTTGATACATTGTGGTGGCTCTGGCAAACTTATACAAATTAAAATTTTCTTAGCAAATTGAAGTAAAGCACAACGTTTCAGAACCTTGCTTTGAATTTGCCCATAAAACATGTGAATAATGATCTGAATGTGTGCACAGACATTATCATGGATATGTATAAAGTGCCTGATACATAATAATCAGGATGTATCTTGTATGGGTCTGAGTTCTGTCGTACGTGAGCCACATGGTGCCTGTTTTGTATCATAAAGCATTGCTGCAGATGATGACAGATGTATATGTGAGACAGTAACCTATCGAGATGCCATATAAAGAGATGCTTAGTGATGTTTTGCAGGTCTCCATGGGCTGGAGTGAGGTGTATGTGTATATATGACATATTCTATTTAATCTTTATTTTCCTTCCATATCAAAAGCACCAGCAGTCTCTGCTTTGTTGCAGCGGAACTTTTACATCTCCTGGTAGAGAATGAATATCTGAAAATGTGAAATACTGATAGTGTGACAGCAGTAATACTAGAGTATATTTTATACTACAGACAGGCTGCACCACAACAAGGTAATGTTATATATGATGATGTATATGGAATCCCTTCTATAAGTAATCACTTATGTTGGTATATTAGATTTGTTTTCATTCATTTCCCACTAAAACTAGGCATTCATGTTTCGGTAAGTCTGATCGATGTAAACTTTGCTCGTTTTAAGTTGATTGTGTGCTTACATCAGACCGTATATGCCTAGCTTAATTACTGTTATTTACTGTTATTACTACTTCCTCTTTGATCACATTGCCACTATCTGACCATTCACCACTTACTCATGAAAGTCTTGCATAGTATGTAAACATGGTGAGGACCTGCCCAGGAACAATAAACAGTTACGGTATTTTAGATTTCCAGCTAGTGGGAGATTGGCACAGTGGGCACCACTCTGGCCTTGCAACTCTAGGGTTCTAGGTAAAGGTCCCTATACACCAATGATTCCTGAACAATCAATCACAGTGATCGAACAGCTTGATCGAACAGGGAACGGACATGTGTATGGGGACCTTTGGAATCTCAGCCTGGGCGCCATCTACAATCACTTTGTATATTTTTGTGTTTGAAAGGTTCTCCTCTTGCATTTGTGGTTTTCACATCTGAAAAATATAAACTGGCCTTAGACTTTTTAAGTCATATGGCTACAGTGTGGATGTTAGATTGTGAGCTCTAAACTCTCAGTAGGTGATTCTCTAGAAGAGCTGTGTAATATGTTGATTATAATGATTACTATTACTATTACTATAATTTAAATAAAATGCCTTCACTGTGCAAACAAAATGCAAACAGTATACTTGTCATGTCAGCAGGCATATTTCTATTTATCTCCATGAGATCCATCCTTCTAGTTGGGTGTTTCGTTCTTCTGTTCATACTACACTTCATGGCAAATCCCTGTAACCTTCCAAGAATTTATTTCCACTTCAAGCCCATCCTCTCCTTGTAAGATCTGCCTGCCTGTTCCTAGATCCTGTTTATCTGTCTGGTTTGCATTATCTGAGTTATCCAACGAATCTGCTCATGCTATCTGTAGAAAGAACATTCTTTCTGTCAATCTGTCTTAACATTCACTTTTTCTTAATGCTCCTATGTCTCTCCCTTTTTGTCTCTGTAAACACATTCACTCTCACTCTTTCTATGATTTAATATGTCCCTTTCATTTCCTTTTCAGGTATTTTACTTATAATAAGTTTACTAATAATGATAATTACCATATTTTTTGGACTGTAAGACACACTTTTTTTTAGTCCCAACCATCCTGGGAGCAATAGCTATGGCTGAAATGTGTTCTATTCCCTCCAGCTAAGCCAAAAAGCCACTGCCAAGAAAAGATCTTATCTGCACTAGCAGTACCCATTCTCTGAACACACCGACCAGCTTATGGAGAGACACATTTAACAATTACATGAGTTGTGCATTTACATTAACATTCTGCATTGCAATAAATTAATTTTGGGACACAGACTCATATCCTCCTATATGTAAATAGCTGCTCATGGGTAAGTTGTTCAGTGCTAGATTGTAAAATGTCTCTCTTCAAAGGTGGTCACTGGGTTCAGAGAATGGGTACTGCTAGTGTATAGACACATTTTCAGACCTCCCTCCTGGCACTTGCCTTTTGGCTGGAGGAATGTAGAGTGAATACAGCACTTGATCTGAATGTCTCTGTTTTATATCCTATTTTTTTCTGTGAAAGATTGGGTGCGTCTTATAGTCCAAAAATATGGTATTCAGTTATGATACAGCTAATATAAGCTTAGGGCTCATTTACACAGATGTTTTCTAACTGCCTGGTAAACGAGCTAAATCGCAACCGACCGGCAGACTTAACATTGGGCATCCGCTGGTCGGTGTTCAGGCTTTAGCCCGATAGACCTGTAATGGGGTAATTTTTGCGAAAGATTTCCCAAGGGTCTGCTTGTGTTTGAATTGAGGAGGGGGGGGGCTCAATATTGTTCCCAAAAAGAGAAGGGGGGGCCTGCAAGGAAAGTTTGGGAACCTCTACATTAAGCATTCTTTCATTGGTCACATCTCTGACTAAATACATACGTATATGTCATTTCTCAGTTTTTAATTTTTACTTTATATACACGTACTGAATTCTTTCTGGATGCACTGTACATCAGACAACAATATGAACTGACACTCATAGAAGATTGTACATAGAACAGAGATAACTAAGTGATTCAATCATACTAGTTTGAAAAATTTGCCCATGATCAAATTGGGACAGACGATAAAGATAATTAATTGAATTGTTTGTTGAAACATATACTGTGCTTCCCCGTCAACAAGACAAGACATAGATTCATTTTAGGTCCCAAATTTCTGTTCAACAATGATAAGGTACAAACTACTGGTACACTATCGTCTGTTCAACAATTAAATCAACATGTATGGTATTCATGTTCTACAAACTACCATATGTTAACTGCTACTACATTTATTTAAATACAATCGTCTCATCTTCGTCTAGAATATCATCATAACGTTCCATATCTGAACCTCCAATCTCTTCCTGAATTTTTTTTGACTTTAGTTCCTTTAGAATTAATGGCCCCAATCTCTCCTGTGCAGCAATACCAATCTCCTAGGGTAAATATGGCAGCTCTTAGGACAGATGCAAAACATGGTGGATTAGCAGTAAGTCTTATTTTCAGGGGAGGGCTTCAGTGGTACATCAGAACTACTGCTAGGTCTTACTTTTAGGGAACCGGTATATTCAGGGCAGAGCCAGGTTATCCACAAGAGCACATTGGGCAAGAGGGTGTCAAACTTAAACACACACTGGGACAAAATTGAAAACTTACCTGAGAAGCCTGAGAAAATATATCTACAATTGAGGAGGTGTTTCCTTCTAGTCACATAGAACAATGAAGGTTTTCATACAGTAACAAACGCTTAAACTTCAAATCTGGAAAAAAGGGTAATAGTAAGTGCATCAAGTAAAACACAAGTCTGTGGCAATTGTTTGTTTGTGGAACAGATTTGGTCTCTGGGCTGGAATTTGACCCCCCTCATCCATGTAAAAGCTTAGGACCCTGTGGGGGCCAAGGGAACAGATAGAATGTCCTCCTCATGCAATAATCTAGAAAGGTGCAATTGCCCAAAAACCTTGCACCTGCTATATATGAACTGAGCATGTACTTGTAGTCAGTTTATATCTGATGGTTTGCGGTCATGTCTTTTGTTTGGTTTTTCTGTGGTCACAATCATTATTATGTCAGTTGAATGGAAGGGGGGCAAAGCTTCTACCTTCCCTAGGGTCTTTGCTTTATAGTATATGTAACAATATAAATTGCCCAGTGAAACTCTATTACACAGGAATCCTCTTTATAACTCATATGATTGCCTCCTTCATTTAACGGGGAAAGATTGTCCAAGTGACCCACTTTGCCTTCAGTCAATCTTTGGTGTCAGAGTAAATCAACTGAAACAATAAGTTCCTATAGTGGTCTTTATTTATATCTGTCTGTGTTCACCCAGCTATGGATCATTGTATCAGAGGAGCCTCAGACTCATCATGTCTTGAATATTTTTATGTAGCTCTGTCAGTTTAGTAATCCTGACAATCATGATTCATGGATTGTACGATTCTATCCAGAAGAAAATAAAATGATTTGTAATTGGCAAATTCCCCCAAATCTGATTAGCTCCCCTCGACAACGTAGATCTAATTGTAGGATTTTGTGGTTTTAGTGGTTATAAATGAGTGGTTATAAATGAATTATAAATGAATTGATGGACCAAATACTTCTTTTATTGCTTCTTTGGGTTTTTAGTTTTCATCCCTTTGTTCTTATATCCCATATGTTCCCCATACTCACCATCAACCCTTCTTGTCCTCCTTGTCATGCTTAGTTACTTCATGACAGCCCTTTTGGTCATATTCTTTTGATATTCTATCCATTCTAAAGTATGTCATTTGATCTGATTTCTTCCCTTCAATCCCTTTTAGAGCACGTTTTATAATTTATCTATTTGTCCGTGTCAGCATAGCTTCTCTTCCTGTCACAACCTACATACGATTTAATCTAATCGTCTAGGATCCCCATTGGCTTGCACATTAATTTGTATTGTTTCATGCACAGTTTTAAACAATATCTGGCAAGCTAGAGGTTAATGTCCAGACGGGGCTCGCTGACCTTTCTGCAATCTGCAAATGGGGATTGGAGGATGGGCAGACATCTGGCTGCAGTTCTTTCTCTATGCTATATTCACATGGCTACTAAACCCTGGGAGTCTGGCAGATTCTTGTAGCTGTTCACTGATGAAGTTCAGGGTGCCATGGACTGACAGAGACCCTTTCATCTTTCTAAGGAAATATAGTGATGTATAGGGAGAACACAAAGAATGTCTGTCCCCTCAAAGATTATAGGCGTATCTGAGGTGCAAGGAAACTAAAGCCAAATACTCATAGCTGATTTAGGACATTTACCAAGACGGTGCGTTCACGTAGTTGCATATAGAAGCTTAAGCAGTACCTGATCGCTCAAATATTTAATGCTTAGTCGTAGCTCAAATTTCTGCCCTAGGTTTGGCCAGCAGCACTGAATTACTGATTTTGGATTCTAAAGATCCTAAATCATTGACATCATTGAAATTCCAAGCCCCTGTACAAAGTATTGTCAGTATAACTGGACACATATTGGAGCATATCCCATGACAAAAGTCTGGGAAAGACAACACAGTGTCAGCATGCCCGCTTAATTGGGGCCCTCTTCCTCCCATCCTGGCCTAAGCAGCCAGGTGGACAGGTATCCCGCTGAAATATGTCTCCCCTGTAGCACTGAATGACCAACAGGGGAGCACTTTGAGGGGGGAGCTGATATCAACCGGGGAGCCATCAAAAGCAGTGCCTGTGAACCTGTCACCTACGGTGGTTACTGTGTCCATGCCCCCCCACGGTCTCCATGCTCCTGCTTCCCATGTAGCACAAAATGTCAAGCTGAAAAGGTCGCATGAAATGTGGTATGGATGGTGCGACATAGGGGGTCCTATAAAGTGGGGTACCAGATGATTTTAAGGGGGTCTCTCAGAGATGCAAAGCCATAGGAGCAAAGGTGGCACCCATCAATATGAGCTCCCCCATGTATATCGCACCATCCATGCAAAGTTAATGCGACCTTTCCCGCATAACATTCTGTGCTACGGGGGAGCACATTTCAATGGAAAACATGGAGGCATGGACACAGTAGCCATTTGATGGGTCCCCATTGATATCAGCTCCCCCCTCGCCTATCTAATCTCATGAGATGTGCTCCCCCTGTTAGTTATTCTGAGCTACAAGGGGAGCAGGTCCTGATGGGGGAACTAAACAACTGGGACAGCAGTCTCTGCACATTGTGAATCCAGAAGCATTGTTGTGGTGTTGCTCACTCCCTGCTCAACAACTCCTGATGGAGAGGGGGTGTGGAATTTTTTTTAAAGCACCCCCGCCCCTCAACAACAACAACCTGCCAGTGCACACCTGCAACACATTTTGGAATCTTGGCCCCACCAGTCCTCTTTCCTTCCCATAGAAGGGCCTCTTCCACACATCAGTCCCTCCAAAAAATATGCGGTTTTATGTTTCATTCTGGGAGCCCACAACAAAATGTATAATAAGAACATTTTAAGAAAACAAAACTATTACAAAACACAAGTTAAAACAAGCAGTGCTGACTAGCAGTTGACTTTTCTGGTGACAGATGTGTACCATATTCTATACATATTGCTTTTCGGCTCATGTGGATCGCTGACATAATGCTGACTGGACAGGTTCCCTCTAGTCTTGGAATTAATGGGCCAAAAGCTTACTGTGTTGATGACACAGCAAGAAGGTTGCATGGAAAAGCTTTATTTGAACTTAGTTAAGTCCTAATAAGCCTATCTACAGTCAAGTCCATAAATTTTGGGACATCAACACAATTCTAACAATTTTGGCTCTATGCACCACAATTTGGATTTGGAAGGGAACTAAAACAATGTGCTTTAACTGCAGACTGTCAGCTTTAATTTGAAGGTATTTACATCCAATCTGGACCTTTCTGCCCATTGTAATTGGGAAAATTAGGGATTATCACACACCCGCCCATGGTCACAGCTGAGAAGCCAATTGTCCCATTACTTTTGGCGCCCTAACAAGTGGGAGGCACATATGAAAACTGTTGTAATTCCTACACCGTTCACCTGATTTGGATGTAAATACCCTTAAATTAAAGCTGACAGTCTGCAGTCATAATGCTGGTGTGTGCTATTTGAAAATTTACCTCACCTTAATCCTAATTAAAATTTTTATCAATTGTTGATTGTAAGCTATGGGGTTAATATATGTTTATTACATTGTGCAGTTATTTCATTTACCCACTCTTCCTTTGGCAACTGTAACCAGGGCTGTTTCTAGCACTTAGGGGGCCCCTGGGGGGGGGAGGGGGGTAGGGTTGGTTGGGTGGTACCAGAAAAGTTGTTCAGGGGGGGGGGGGGGGGGGGGTACTAGCCTACTTTGCAGGTCGGGATAAACGGCCCATCCTCCAACCTATGGAGTAAATAGCAAGTACAGCTTGCAGTCATAGCTCCTATATTTCGAACTTTGTACATCAATATACCCCTGCTCTTCTACTGACCTACTAATGAAGACCCCACTTCTCTAGGGCTGCCCTTAGCTTTTGGAGCTCTATCTTATAGAACCATAAAAAGACATTAGATAGAGAATTGTAGATTTGAACCTGTACTTACCTGAAAAATTTAGATGTGAACCTGAAAATAAGCAATAAGCAATATACAGTGCAGTCTGTGGAAGAGGGAGACTTACGAGTTGCCTTTATGCCAAAAATTCAGGCTCCTCAGCAACACCTTCCTAAATCTTAATTCTTTAAACATTATTTGACTAATAAAAGCTTCACTTACTCATGTGCCTCCTATTCTGATATTTTGCTGACATGTTTCCTTTGTGTAGGTTTAGTAAATGACTGTGGTCAAGTAGCTTTCCTGTATAGAGACCAGAACGGCTGCCTTATACAGATCGCAGACTAGGGCAAATTAATTAAAATATGATAGCGTTATTTTTATGAGATGCTTCGCCTTTACAAGAGCCAGTATCTAAGAATCACTGCGTTATATGGAGGTTGTATATCTTATGTCCCCGTCATTAATCAAAGACTTTTTTTGCCAAAGATTTGTGTTTGCGTAAAAATACTGACAGCACAAACCGGGTCCAAAACAAATCCCAGCTTTCACCGAGAAGGAAGATTGCCGAAATGAGATTCCCTTTCATAAATAATTTTCCAAAAGGCTTTCATGAACCAATCTAGAGGGAGCACTATGTTTCTCTGGGGTGATAATAAGTTACCATTTTTCATACGTCTTAAAAATGTATCCTGGACTTAGATCAAAACAAAAATGTGTGTAAATGTAGGCCATGTACTACTGGCTGCCAGAGCTATAAGGCTTCAGGATAATTAATAAGGCATGTTTATGAAAATGGATGTCAAATAAAGAGATGTGGTATCCCAAAGCAACAAATGGGCATATTCTGTAAAATATATGTATGGGGGAAATTTTTCTTTGTTTAAAAATAATTATATATATTTATACATTGGTGCTCTTAAAGCATCAATTCACACTATTGTAATCGTTTTAAGGCTCCTGCCCACGTTTATTTGCACACAAACAGTCCGAAACACAAAGTCACCCTCACAGGGGTAAATATCCAAACGAAACAAAAGTCCAGAAAATGCCAAGCCTCCTGGCTTGTCACAGATCATACAAAGTTTCCTATCTCTAGGATACCTTAATGGCCTGCCTCCTGGCAGCCATCAGCATGGGGCCACACACACTCTGTGTGCCATGTATTTGCTGCACCTAGCAGCACTGTCTCCAACCACCTTGGGAGCCCTGACTGAGTGGCTTCAGTCTCCTTTTGTTGAGACACACCCAGCCACCTCCCTGTTGTCCATCAGGTGTAGTTCCTGTATGCAATGGAAAGGCCCACCCAGTTTCTTCCCATCATCCCAGAATCCCAAAACAAAAACTAAACAAAACTGCACAACAACCTATTGTTGTTGGCCAACATATTCATGGATTCCTTCCAGGATACAACACCTGATGGTCCATTTACACCATGACAGACGAACAGTCTGTCACAATATATAAATATATAGTCATCACTGAACCACAGGTTCCCATCTATTCAGGTTTTTTTTTAGATTCATCCTCATTTATTCTTGGTGACATTGACCAATCAGTCCAAAAAGAGTGAGTGATTGTCCCAATAGGAAATTGTTCTATGATCTGAAAGGCAAAGTAAAAGACCCTAAAAAAAAGCCTACAAAGCTCTTGTACTCATCCCCCTTTGTCACCTGCCTCCACGCTATTGCAATGTTTCTGCCTCCATAGGACACTACTGCATTAGACACTTCTGGCAGTGTCAAATGTCCATGTCCACTCTCCACTCTGGTTCCACCATTTTTCCCTAAACAATGTGGCCTATAGTCATACTAGACAGGAACTTACACCTCTGTGTTAATTCAGTGGTGTAGCTTAAACTTTTATGGTCATGCAGAAAACCAGGAGAACAGAACAATCAGTAAAAGCAGTTCACCTACCTGACATAAACTTGTAGGCACTTAATAACTAATTAAGCCATACCAATGCAGTGCCAATGGTGCTGGTTCTCTGAACTCCTAATCAAAAGTAAAGAGGATAGTGTACCTTCCTGGCATAGGACCTCATTTTGCCCTAATCTTTCTCTTAGTAGAAGACCACTAAGCACAGATTTTTTTGTTCAAGGGAACCTGCATTTAGAATGTTTTTGTGCCATTAAAAGGCCACTGTAAGGAAAGCTAGTCTTGTTGTGCCATTGGTCTTAAGCTTTTATGGCACCACCATTCCAGCCAAACACTTGGTATCAGTTGCTCAGACATTAAGAAGGAAGTATGTTCCTCCTGAGGAACATACTTCCTGATACCTCCTGAGCAAGCTATAAAGCAAAACATGTTGCGGAAAAGGAAGGAAAAGGAAGCTATAAAGCGAAACATGTTGAGGAAACAAAGACATTCATGATCATGGTGATGTAACCAATATGAAATTTACATGATGATACTGTTCAATGTAATATTGTATACTGTGTTTATTTACACATTAAATGTACGATTGATTTTATTATACTAAGTCTGGTATTGCCTAAAAAGTCCCTAAATCCCCCAACCGTGTTGTAACGGAGGGGGAAACATTTTCTATTTTTTTTGTGTACATATTCAGTTGGGATGTGGCAAATCAGCATACATTGGGTCCTTTTTCCATTTTTATCTATTTCATGACTTAAAATCCTACACTGCTGATATTAAACAGTACACATGAAAAGTTTGACTGAAGTGTCATAAATATAATCCTATCTGAACAAAGTATGAAGGGTCCTGAGCTCATAATAATCTACATGCATATGACTCTATGCCAAAAGTCACAAAAAATAGACCATAACAATATGTGTTCCCAAGGAACAGGGCGAAAGAAACAAAAACAAAAGTGTGCCAACCAGTAAGATTCAGGATGGAATAATTGAGGTGAAACATGATTGGCTACTAAGAGTAGATGCACTTCTACAGAACTCTGTACCTCTATCGTGCAGTATTGTATATTCCTATAGAGGAATAATCGATTGGGGACATAACCCTTTCTTATATTTTAGTGCTTTCATTCTAGAAAAGGAATAGAATGTGAATTTAATAATAATGGAATGTATTCCTTTATCATTTAATTAATATTCATCTGCCGGCGCTCGCAGGGCTTCCTAATGTTGTTTTTCGATGAGTGCTGACTGCTCTTGGCTCTCGCTGATGTTTTGTATAAGCAGTTGATTATGATTTAGTAACCTCTGCTTCTGTTGCTCACTCACATAACTCAGCTCTAATCCTTAGAATCCCATCACAAATTATACTATAACCTGTCCTCTTACAATGAAGTATATAGTTCTTTGTCACCATACAAGACTGGGGATATGTACAGTACTTCAAGATCTGATCTGGGATTACAATTAAGTTTCCTGTGTGCCATGAACGGCGCTGAATATCCCATCTGAACCTTGTAAAAGTTATACAAGAAATGAAAAATAAAATATTGTATATCCTTTTAGTCAAGTATGCCAAACACTGTTAAAGTTGAGATCTAGACAAGCAGCTACATACATTCCAAAGGATTGGAAGTTTTGGTTGGCTCTTCCTAGCATCTCTGCTAGGTCCTAAACTTCCTTTGAAGTAGCACAGCTTAGTAAGGACTCTTAAAGTGCCCATACATGAGTCGATTTTTAGTTCAATTCCCGAACAATCGATCACCATGAACGTTCGCAGTGATCCATTGTTCCCGAATTGAACACGGCCACTCTTTCTAAAAGTGGGAACAATCGATCCCGCTAGAAGGAAGCTCAACACGTTGGTAAATCCCTGTTCGATTGTCATTACCGTATTTTCCGGCATATAAGACGACTGGGTGTATAAGACGACCCCCAACTTTTCAAGTTAAAATATAGAGTTTGGGGTATACTCCCCGTATAAGACTACCTCTCTTCCAATGCACACAAAAAAAAAAAAGCATCAGATTTGCTTTCAAGATGGTAATTTAAATTCTAATGACATGGAAAAACTGCCTGCAAGTCACGGGAAATCCACAGGCAAATGTGCTGGCGTGTGTCATTTTTTTGGCCAGCTCAGGGAAATGGCAGTGGACCCAGGGCCTTACATATGTATACTCCAACAACCTTAAAAGTCCTATTTTTTTGTAATTTACATTCTAATTTCACACCCCTAACTGCAACCTTTCATATTACTGTTTACCTGCGGTTACCCAAGTGACATAAATTGTATACATTTAATTCAAAAAATTTGGGCAATCAAAAATGTAACTGATATCATGTCACATGGTACAGTGAAGGTGTTTTAATGTGT
>CM070033.1:34704576-34720820 GCA_036250615.1 Ptychadena robeensis | reverse complement strand
CCCCCCCTCACAAAGCCACCAGTAATAATCCATATACTCCTGAATACAGCTTCTCACCAGTGTAATATTTTACTGGTTTGAGACATTGTGGATATATATTGTGTCACTTAAGACCCTCCATATATAAGAATCTCAGAGGGGGTGGCCTGTCCAAATGATCTCTACTAAGTATCTTCACAGTGTAACAAGACAGAAAGAGATACAAACATCACCACAACCTAATTTAATCTTTCGCTATAACTAAGCCCAATCTGGGTGAATGACTCTAGGAAATGACCAAAAATTGTGCCAATGGGACGCAAGCAGCATCACCTTTCCAAATATGAATAAAAGAAAGAAAGCCATAGGAACCCAATGAGGAATAGCAGAAATGGTGTTCAATTAACATGCATTCTGGGATCACCCAAAAAATCTTAAGGTTTCCAAAACATTTTTACAAGCAAACAGAAGCATTCTAAAGTATTTTTTTTAAATATACATACAAATTATCTGTATGCTACTGTTATGTTCTATATACATTTCTGTATATTTCATGAGTCTTTTTGTATCAGAGTTCCTCCTACTGTCTGGTGTTGCTCTAAATAGAGAAGCCTGGATTGATGTCATATCATTAATCTTAGGCCTCTAAGTAAATAGGTCGACAAGAAACAGACTGGAAAATGTACACTGCTTCTCTTTCATGCTCTCCAGTCCAAATCTGTGCTTATCTTACATTCTCGAAACACTGTGATATTTACTGGAAACACAAGAACTGGGGGTTACAGCAAAGAAAGAATGACACTCAACACAGCAAATATACTTACAACCTACACCTAAAATAGAAAAATATTTGTGGATTGGTTGACCAGGAAAAATTACTAGGAGAACTGTCTTAATAAATTCATGTATTCCAACCACACCAAAGAGTGGAAAGATAAGTCATTGTTTATCAGTGTTTATGTTATAAATAACATGCTCTTTTGGGTGTGGCTTTATGTGACTTACAACGAATTTTATAGAATAAAATTTTTTATTTCACAAATTATCAAGTAAAATGTCTTTATAGACATAAGAGTTATAGGAAGGAGTTATGACGTCCACAGAATAGCAGTTGTTCTGGGTAACCTGGAGAAGTATTTAAAACAGGGCTTTGTCTTCTGATGACTGAGCACTAAAGAGGAAAAACTGTAGCACAAAAATCAATACTAACTTGAGTCAGGGGTATAGGTAAGATATGGAATAGAGGGATTATAACTGGGCAATAAACAAAGACAGCAAATTGTTAATTATTCATTCAATTAGGGGAACACATCAGATTGTTTTTTATACCTCAGAAGAATTACAGTGCCCCCCATAAGCAGTATGGGCAGAATGGTAGAATGAATCTATTTGTGAAATAATGGAAAATGTTGAAGTGATTCTTTCTGAAGTTCTTCTTCACTCACAGTAGCAACTCAGCTGCCCTCTCATCTGAGAGAATTAACTTTAGTACTTCATCTTCTGTTTCCACATGCGTCCAATGTGGGGAAAAAGACGCATATGCTATCCCTTTCACTTTAATGGGAGGTTTCACAGTGGAAACAAGCCCTTACTTACCTGAACTGGTACTCCTCCAGTGGCTGATGGTTCACAGCTACCTAACCCTAAGCCACTCTACGTAACAATCAAATGGCAAATTCACGTGGTCTATAGGAAACACATTTCCACAGAAAGATCCTGTAAAACCTTACTCGGGTTCCATGGTGAGTTTTCAGGCAGTTATTCATTAGTGTCACCTGGGGGCGTTTTCCAGTCATTCATCCCTAAAACCATTACTGAATTAAGGAAGTGCCATCTTCCCTTACAATGCATAGCTTATGGATCTTTATTGCAAAGGGAAGACAGAGGATCTGTCCACAAAATAAAGTGCGGGGAGGAAGACAAAGCCAGTTTTAGTTGTTCTTTAACAACAAACACTTGCAGTTGGATGGAGCAGCCACCATCGTGTAAAAATTAAAAACTTATTTCAGATATCAGCTTTAATGAAACACTATAAAGCATAACTAGATGGTGATGACATATGGTCCTCCAAATCCAGGCTTTGGTTTATTATGTCTATCACTCATTCAAAACTTAATAAAGTGCTGGAAAAGCTTTGTTAGCAAGCTCAGTTACACTCATCCTTGAAATAAAACTATATATATTCTTATCCTTACCAGTTATACCCTTCAAATGCAACTGTACAGTAAAAACAATATTGTATCCAAACCCTGGGACATTCATTACACCATTGTGAACACATAGATTATAATTATAAAACTTCACATATGGATAAAACACTAAAGGTCACAAAATCAATTAAGAATGCATTAAAAGATGTAAAGAATATTTAATCCCTGAACAATATATCACTGTCAGCTCTGAAAAATAGCAAGCAGTATTTTGGAGTGAGAACATCCAATGAAACCAAAGCCAGTCTGAGAAATTTAGATCCAAGTATAGTAATTCAGGGAAATCACTGACAACATTTAAATGCTATTTAAATTTATGATTCCTTTGTTGCCACTCTTGCCTGCAAGCCAAGATCTCCATATATCACACATGATGTCCATTGTGTACATAGTGACTCACAATAAAAATATACAAGCCGTACTAGTAGGAATTCATCACTGTGAAATTAGTAAAACATGAAGATGTATTTGAGATTGATACTTTGGTCATGACATACAGTCTATTTACATAGACTCTTAACAAAAGTATAGCTATTCTTTTAACATTCTAAAAATAAGGCAGTAGAATTACACATCACTTGACAAATGTTCATACTTGAATAAAATGCATTCACAGGATTTAGTTAAATGAAAGTAAACAATGGTTCATTCTTTCCAGCACTCTCGGGAGAGGTTGGTCTACAGCTTGTCCTGAACATTTACTGGAGAAATCATCTAGTAATTAATAACTTGGTTATAGTCATAAGGAAGGCCAGATCCTTCTACTATGTAAGCTGCTGTGTGTGTGGACCAGCACGTGCGCTCCTAACATTTATTTGTTGAGAATTCATCTTACTGGTCTGTCTACTCCAGGTAATTTAGAAGACAGTTAGGCTATTTAAGGCTCATCCACACAAGTGGTTTCTTAGGCTTAGTAGAGATCTATTGATCAGTAACATTGCTGTGGTCTTAAAAGGTCTGCAATCTGAAGTAGAGACCCCATTCCTTGTGTACAGTATGTTAGATTTGGTCCATGTTCTTCATGTTCTTGTGCACTATTGACTTATGCTGGGCATACATGGCTCGATTTTGTAATAGATTTAGCACCATTCACGTTCATGGCAGCTGATTTGGCTAGAATCTATTACAAGAATTGAGGCATCCAGGCTTCTTTCAAGCAGGAACAATTGACCCCCCTAGAAAAAGCTTGGTAGAACAGGTTTCCAACAACTTGGACACATTTCCCCCTTCACATGCCTACCTCCTAAAAAACAGGGGGGGGTTCAGGGATTAGGCTGAGGGGTTCGGGAGTAAGGATGAGGCATTCTGCAGGTTAGGAGGTTCAGGTGAGTGGTTCTAGAGATGAGGGGTTTTGGGGGGTTAGCATGAGGCACTCTGGGGATTAGGGGGAGGGCTTTTGGGGTTAGAGTGAGGGGTTCGGGGTTAAAATTAGGATACTATATGCAGAGTAGCACATCTCAATGGGTAGCACAGATTGTCAACAACATAAAGGTTTGTGCTAATGTGAATAGGTCTGTGGCAGGTAAACTACCGCACTGCAGTATTAGCATGTGTATTGTGAAAGGACCCTTAGCGGTGATTTTAACACTGCAACTGTTGCTAATTAATGCAAAATTAACACAGCACAAGCACTATAAAACAACATTTGTCTAATAAATGATATTCACTAAATATAACTTGTATTTGCCTTTGAGGATACATTGTAAATAAAAAAAAAATCCCTTCATTCAGACATTTACACAATACCCTATAAGATACACTTCTTGGTTGTCGATTAAATTGGATCACAACTCATTGCAGATAAATCATTAGACCTAAAAAAAAATACAAAATAAATGTATGAAAATTAAGAACTAAACACTGTATAAGGGTTAACTTGTATGAGTTAAGGTTTGGATTTTCTTTTTAGGCCTCCCCAGCTACACTTATTTAGGCAAGAACTGTAAATAGCTGGGAAGGTGTGAACATTTAATGTTATGCACAATGTACCGTGATTGGAAATGAAGAGGGAGTAGGGAAGAGTTTGGAGAGGGCAAAGCAAGGTGAGTGTGTGTTTCAGGCAGGAGAACAGCGAAGACTCATAAACACCAATATGTAGGAGGTTCCATGATTGGAAAATTACTTCTTTTATTCTTAGACCTACACCTGGGAGTGTTACCCAACCAAGATGCTCTCTGTATGTGGTTTTAATTAGGTTCTAAAAGCTTTAAAGGCTTCAGCAAATATTTGAATTCAAGCTTAGCAGAAATTTTATATAGATGAAGAAACAAATCTTTAATCTTTGTGATCATTGTGCACAGACTATATATAGACCTTAAAGAATAACTCATTCTTCAGAAAAAAAAATCTTCCACTCCAGCAGACAGCCCCATTCTGCAAGAGCTACATCCTTGTATGTAGTCTTCATGTGTAGTTAATGTTGTGAATAGGCCATGCTCATACTAGTTGGGGATGACACCAGTATGACACCAGTATCTGCAATCACAACCCAATCACAAGCATTAATAGAGGGGGTATTGCGCATCCCTAAACGCTGTGGAAGCAAAGCCTAAAGGTAGAAATACAGGGCTACATTTTTGCATATATTTTTGCAATATAGAGCACTATGAGCGTATTTAGCCGAGTATGGGTAGTTTTTGATCCGCCCAAAACTACAAGTTACCAACATGTTGGTAAACCTTGATCGATGTCTATACTTTGGGGACCGAGGGTATATAGTATAGGAGCTGCTGCTCGATAAAGGGGAAGGTCGGTTGCAGTATGATGATATCATCACGTTGCTGCAAAGATATCGAGCCGTGTATTCCCAGCATTACTCTGCTTTCAGACGGTCGGTGTGCTGTGGTTGCACACATTATGCAGGCAGTTGGGTAGTGGTTGTCAATCACTGACAATCAGCCTCATATAATCAGCATAAAGCTTTCAGATTATGATAAATTGGCTAAATTCCGTTCCTGTGAAAAAGAACCAACTGACAACTGTCTAGGTTGAATTTTTAATCACAAACTCAAACAGCAACACTATTGACAACCATGACTCCCTCAAAAGATACTGCAGATACATTGGTTTAACCATGCAAGGACAAGTAGAGTGTTATTTTTAAGGTTATAAAGAGAAAAGGTACATAGTTTTACAATAGAAAGCTAAATGTTTGTATATAGTACAATGGTGTGAGCTTTAACCTCCCGAGCTCGGCTGGGCTGCAAGGTCCAGATTTCTGTACCAGAACGAAATGCACACACCATAGACTCATAATTGAATTTTGTTGTTTGTGTTGTCAGGCTTGTAACTTTTCAAAAATCTTCCGTAACAAGGGTTTCTAATAGGCATCCTGGACTTTTATAATAATGTTTGAAACACACAATTGATTATAAAAAAAGTACATTAAAAACAAATTATAAATGTATTCATTTGAATGCTAAAATCTCTTGAATACTTATTTGGTATCAAAGATTTCAAAACTAGTATTTTATGTTTGTTTATAATTAAAAATTTTATCTTTTTATTTTGTTTTTGTTTTGAATTGTATTGGATACAGTATTTCCACTGTATCCATACAATGGCATTTGCAACCCTCTGAAATGGTTAACTTCAAATGATCACATCTGGAATGACAATGGGGGTGATATTCCAGTGTGTTCTTTGAAGATATCCCAATTTGCATATGAATCTCCCAATTTGCAACCATAAGGCTGGTTTATAGAGAGCAGAACAAACAGCCTTCTTGCCTTAAGATCCCCGGACAGCACAGAGCACGAATGTGCAGCACTGCGAGGACTGAGCTTAGTCTGGGACAGGCTGCCATACTCATCAGCTGCAATACTGCATAGCAAAGTGCAGGACAAGATGGGGCCGTCAGAATCCTAGGGAGGTAATGCATTATTATATCTCCTCTTTTACCTCTGCTTTTTGAATAGGTTTACCAGTCACCAAATAAGAGAAGCACATTGATTTGTGCAACCATGTTTCAATTTTGTGAGATGATGTAATACACAAAGAGAATAAACAAGGTGACGTATTTTCAGATGCCCCCATTCTTTATAAGGTTCACAGGAGTTGAGCAGGGTTGAGCATCCCACTATACAGTGCCTGCTTAGAAGATATGTGAAACCCCCTCAAGGTGGTGTAGATTTCTTTTGTTTAACCTATGATTGTCTCATTCTATTCATTAACACCATTGTTTTATTCATGAAATGTCAAGATATATGTTCAATCATAATGCATGTACTTGTTTAGTAGTTTGTTTAATTATCCGCAACAAAACTTACAGTGAAACATGGACTTAGTGTGATGTTCAAAAGTAAGTGAAAACCCCCAGCTGCATTGTTAAGTCGAGCTCAGGTAAAAGACCAGTGGAAACACATTTGGGTGCTTAATCAATCACTTCACGCAGACCAATAAATGAGACATCCTTATCCTGGAAAATGTTTTGGCCTGCCACTATACTTAAACAAAAAAGAGGAAACCAACATGAACCACTGTTTGGTCCCATACAAAGCAACACAATGCCAATATCAAAGGAGATATCCGACGGACCAATTGAAGAAGAGGGTTATGACACGCCCATCAGTACTGGGAAAGCTTTTCTAAGCCAATCTCCAAAGATTTTCCAGCTGCCATCCTCCACTGTAACACACAGATAATTTACAAATGGAGGGGCCTTTCAACACTGACTACAACCTTTGCCTTGAAGTGGATACACGCCCATCACAAAATTATCACCCAGAAGCACAATTCCAAAATAATTAAACCAGTATAAGGCCAACACCACACATCACCTCTAATAGAGTTTCAGGCCTCTCTGGCCAGCATCTGGGACACAATTGCATGCGTCTACAATCATACTGCGAAAATTGAATAGCCAGACAATGTCATGGGAGGGTTGCTAGAAGGTCAGTCCCTCTGCTCTCAAAAAAAAGCACCAAAACTGCCTGTTTCATACCTTTGCCAAAAGAGCACATTGAAAGACAACTCAGAAGGCCTTCTGGAAGTCCCCATTCTCTGGACAGATGAGTCTAAAATCAGTAATTATTGGTCACAATCGCAAAACCACTCATGTTTGGAGAAAAATCAACAACTGGCATATGAAGAAAGAACCCTCCTCCCAAACGCGTTGACAGTTTTATGGCTGGTGAAAATGTGAAAGTCCTGGCTGCTGGCTCTTTCTCTGCTGCTTAAGGCCTGGACACTCCATGATTGTCCAAGGAATCATGATTCTTCGGTTTGTTACTCAACAGATTAGATCTCGACCAGAATCTCCTTGCCATCAGTCACGGGAAGTTGGGGAAGCTGGGACCAAGATGGATTATGCAACAAGTACATGACCCAAATCATTCCAGCAAGATACAAAGTAATAGAGCATTCAGAGAAAGAGGATTCCGCATCTCTGGATTGGCCCAGTCAAAGTACTCCGTACCTATACCCAACTAAAATGTTTGGAGATACCTGAAAAAAGTTGTACATTCCAGATTGTCCCTCCAACGTCTCTCAACAACTGGCTTGAGTTACTTGCAAAGAGATGTTGGTGGCAAAAAAACAAAATACCCCATAAGGCATATGTTAGAGAACTGGTTTAGTGGTTCAGGAGACGTTATTCGTGAGTAATGGCTGCAAAGGGTGGACCACACTAGCTACTAAACAATTCAAGGGTTCACATACTTATGCACATGTAAATCGATTTTCAGTTGTTGGGACATAAAAACCTCCTGTGTTTAACTTAAATAATGAAAACTAATATCTCTTTTTGTGTTTGTGTCTACTATTTGAAAGGTGTGCTTTACACATTGGGATTGTATGATTATGTCTAATAAGGTTTCTTTTATTATTATGTTTTTTGCACAAACAGTGACCATGTCTGGAGGGTTCACATACTTTCAAGCAGCACTGTATATATATATTTAATTTGTTTGTATATAAATAATAAATTACAAGGAGGAAGGTTATGAAGACTGCATATTCTCATAGTTGTCCCCACTTAAAAAAAAATGTAAATAAGTATAGCAAGGGTGCCAATAGCTATAGGAACAAAGCAACTGTTTGTCTGCATCTTGAAATACGTGTAGGTAATATTAAGGCTATGGCACATGTACAACAACATAAGTATCTACAACATGTCACGTTGATGTAGAACAGCAGTTTATATTGGCAGACACTGTAACAAAATTGTTATGCCAATTACAGGTGCCATCTGGTCTTATGAAGCTGGATACATGGGAGATTGTGTCACCTTGAGTTTCTGTCATGTTTTGAGATGTGTTAAGGAAGATTCCAAAAGTCATTTGTGGTGATATCAGGAGAATACGGGGGTAGGAAATTAGGATTCTGTTTTATAAAAAGGACACAGGGAAGTTTAGAATTATCATTGAAGAAGATGGCACAAGTCGTGTACATTTAGCAGTGTGATGTCAGAAACCATGATCTAAATCTTAAATCCAGCCAAGTATATTTATGTAACTTTTGTATAGTGTAGAGTTGAATTAGGAACATTTTTACATTGCTTTTAATCTCTTTTTCGGTCTTTGATATAAAAATTTGTTGTCACTCCTTGTCCCTTGTATGACACTCATACAAAAAAAAACTAAAATTTATGCCAGAAAAAGAATGCCGAGACATAAATCATTTTTATAAGACAAAACGTGTTTTGCTCCCTTGTCAATTTTATAGTGTGGTAGATATATCTATTACTAGATGTACCTTCAGATATGTGACTATCAATGAGACCTAATGCTAGCCCACCTCCTTATTTTTCTGATTCTACAGTAAAATATTTCCCATTATAAAATTATTTGCTGATTGCAATGGAATTGATAAGTTGAAGTGGACAAGAATAATGAAACATATTGTTCTTTTCTTTCCTGCCAAATTTCAATGGCTTCATCTGCGATCTTCTACTGTACTTCTACTCTACTTCTACTCGATATAGGAGCCGTTCAAGGTTACCTGCAGCAGGGTGATGACGTAACCACACTGCTGCCCGATGTCGGAGGAGCTGGGTCTCCAGCTCAGCTGATGCTTTGCATGGATACCCCGTGGTTTCTATGCAAAGCAATGGACATCGACGGTGGTTTAAGTCATGTTCGATATCCCTGTTTTCGCGCCGGATTGATTGGTCCCACTCAACAACAGGAATGGCTGCATATGATATGGGCCAAATAGATGGCCATGAGCGCGCGTGGAGCTCGAAGCGGCCATTGATGTGGCCCATATTTACATGTGTGTTACTTGCTTTAAGCTAGCCATACACCTTTAGATCTCTCTGTCAGATATCCTTTAGATCTACCAATAACTATGTAGTATAGGGCCCTCTGCGATTGAGCACAGGCAGACTTGATGGTTTAGAAAGTCCCTCATATTACATGGTTTTGGTAAAACAAAAGGAGATCTAAAGGAAATCTGACAGAGAAATCTAAAGGTGTATGGGGACCTAACTGAAAAGGTGTCCAATAACATGATGGTGGTTTTGAAATATTTTTTGTTGTTGGTGATGTTGGTGGTTTTGAAATATTTTAGAGTGTATTATAAAATTGTATGATAATCTAAATTTCAGATTTCCAGCTCTAACCAATACCATGTTAAAGAAAAAAGTGAGTATAGAAATATTTACCACTTGACTGGCTATAGGTAAAAGTTTAAAAGTCGTGGCCAGTCAAGACCCAAAGACAGAGCTCAACACACCTCAAGCAGATGAGCAGACCAGCAATGCACCACTGGATAAAAGTAGATGGTGGAGCTTTCTCCATTGCCATAATTATCTATATGTTTATGCAAAATAGGCCGTAGCGTACGATTTTCAGAAAATTTTAATAGGGAATTTTGTAGAGAATGGATCTAGTTACAAATTATCTGGAAAATATTCACCAGTGTTTATTATAGCGGGGTATAGGGTATAGGATCTCACTGTGGGGCCTCATTTTAGATATTGCAGTGCCTTGGATTTGTGCTATAACTTAGAAGTCAGCACTCTGATTTTTTTCCCCTGATGGTTTTATTGGAATAGGAAAAAAAACAGGAAAAATGTTCGTAGAATGGATGTTTTAGTGTGGATGTCAGACTCCGCTGTGAAGTAAAATTAATAGAAGTCTAAAAATGACTAATGCTGTACCTTTCTGGGGATGCAACAAAAAGCCTTGCAGCAGCAATCACAGAAATGCTACATACTGCCAATGGAGAAATCCACCTTAGGTTTTCCTGTGGAAAGTATGCACCAGCCAGAATCACTGAAATCCATCGGGAGCGTATCTGTCTTCTGTACGTCAGACTCTTAATCGAGATTATGTTGGAGGAGGCAGAGAAAAGTTACTCGCATATCATTATGGAATGTATCCAATTCTACACTTGGGACCTGCGCAAAATCTGCCTTTGCAGCATCTGACTTTGCCAAGTCGGACTTTCTGTAAACTCTTCTGATTAATGTGCACAGTCCAAAGCATGAAATTAGACTGACAAGCTTAGTATATTTGACAGGAGCAGACTCAAATTAGAAGCAAATCACAGTTCACGGCCCTTCATGAATTATTTAGAATAATGCTAAATTTGTGCTGCCCTTGGCCATTTTAAATGAATCCATGGTAAATGACTGATTGTGTTATATGTGTTTTCCTGCTGTCAATACATAACTCCCTCTTAGGACTGACAAGATCATCAGTTACTATAAACATTTAAAGCCTTTCAATAGAAATGAATACATATTTTACTGTTATTCTTCCTTTTTTTAATATTGCATCTGTAATATGTGTTCTTTAAAAACAGTGCTAGCAGTATTTAAGTCTGAATATGAGGTCTAAAGTTAAGCCCCCCATACACCTTAAGATCGATCCATACAATTTCCATTAGATCTACCAACACTACTGTGTAGTATAGTGGCCTCCTTGATAGAATACATAGTGATTGGAAAGTTTAGAAAGCTCCTCATATTACATGGTTTTGGTAGAAGAAAAGTTGATTGTACAGAAATTGTATGGTAAGATTGTGTGTGTGGGGGCCTTTATTCATATATGCATGAACCTTTACTTGATCCATTGCTTGATCCTTTGCTTGATCCATTTTTAAAAACTGGCTTTTGCGATTAAGATATCGACTGTCATACTAAAACCAATGGATCGTACTACCACACACTCAAAACAGACCAATTAATTTCCTAAAGCTAGCCATACACGTGTAGGATTCCATGGCCAATTGATCACTCCCCCGATCGATTCCGGCGATTCTGCCGGGAATCGCAGGTGTGATCAATCGGCCAATTAAGAATATCCATCGCTGCATACCACCTTAAACCAACGGATTCCGGGACGATTCCGTGTCCGATTGTCCACCTCACAAATGGCAACTCCCCCTGATCTGGGCAGAATCGGATCAGAAAGACCAACATGTTGGTTCTCTGTCGGATCCGATTCTGGGCCCCTGAACGATCGGACCTGATCGATTGGACAAGGTGGGCTGCATGCGATTCCGGCATGATCGTTCCGCGTGCACGTGCCTGGAATCGATCGTGCCGGAATCCGGTGGGAATCCGACACGTGTATGGGGGCCTTAAGCCTGAGAGGCATTGGATACCAAATAGATAGTAGAAAACCCATTGGATACTTAAACAATCACCTGAGATTTACCAACATGTCTGATCACAGCTCAATCAATTTGATGTTCCAGTTCCATCACTTTCGGTTAATCGATTCAGATAAAAAGGAAATAAATTTCAAGCGATCAACTTAAACAATTGATTTAGGCTGTTTGAACAGAATAATCTGAAAAAATTGAAAATGCTGATTTTTAGCGATGTCTAACTCAAGCTTTGTAGAAAGAAAATCTAAAATCAAATTAAACAATAATAACAGCTTTCATTTCAATACTAACCAATATTCATCGGTTGTTAATGGCCCGGTTGACGAGCATTAAGGGCAACTTGTGTCCGCCGGTGGGTTTTTCTAAGTTCATACCCCTGTAAGGCCTTGTTAAATCCCTCCTATGACCTTTACCCCTCTTTGGCAGGATGTTGGAGATTTCCATATCCTGAGTGTGATAACCTATTTCATTTTCTCCTAGCAAATTCCTATTTTACTAAGTAAAACACCATTTTGCCCGCAGTCTTACATTTTTTGTTGCAGTTTAGCGAAGCTTGGATTAAAAAGTGAAGAAATCATTATTAAAAGTAAAAATATGTTATATAAATTGAACACAATGCTTTATATAAGGAAAATAAATACGATATAATTCAAAGGCAAAATATCCCAATAAAGCTGCATTATGGTCTTTATAATCTTTATGTGAGAATCAGCTGTTTGCGCTCCTGCAGTGTGCAACTTGGCATTTTTTACATGTGTAATAGCTGTGCTGTGTATTTGTTTAGAACAGGGCATGAAATCAAAATAAATGCCGCACATATATCTGGCATTCTTTGCCTTCATGTGGCTTTTAAAATAACTTTTCATAAGCAATTGCAATTTTAGACTGTTAAACCTGCATGCAATTCACTGATGATGGCTTGTTATTCTACACAGTGACAACAAACGGGAACAGCAATAAAGATAAAGATAAAATTAAAAAGCTGTGTTACATGACATGTTCCACTAGGGGAACATAGCACACGGTTAACAAAGTGAAAACAAAAACACCTCCAGGCAATGTCACCGCAAATGACAATAAAAGGCTCAGTGGTTGTATTACTGGGTGATCTGATGACCGGAGGTGGCGCCATGTAATAATGTCATTCTCTACTATTGCTGTTAATTAGAATGGTCGTGCTGTTTTTCTGCTTATGTTTTTAAAATTACATAGACAGGATGTGATTTGGTTCTCTACATGGCAGAATAGAAAGTTATGAGACTATGGTTAAAACTACAGCGAGAGTAAAGTAACAAAGTTACACATGGAAATCAGGATGCTGATGCCCAAGTCTTCTAGGCCTGGGAAGAAGTGGCATTACTTAATTTGGTGTCATCTGGTGCCAGAAACCCATGGTGTCACCCCATAGTGATCTATATGGCATGCTGCAAGAATTATGGGTGTCAATTTGAGTGGCAATGTTGGACAGATATATACAGAGGGAATACTAATATATACTACTAGGCTGAAGTGTTAAACTTTCTTTTATTAGCCTTAGGGTTTGTTTCCACTATACATCGGGACCCCCTTCGCACATAGACTTTGCCTGCTCGGCGGATGCTGTGTTTACACATGCGCGATGAAGAGGCCCAACGTACTCGACTATGTTCAGCCTTGCATCGGTGGAACGGCTCGGCGCATTGAAGACATAGCATCCGCCGAGCAGGTAAGTAAGTGTGATCCGTCTGGATCCCCGCCAAGCAATACGCTTAGCGGAGCGGGCCCGACTTATAATTGCAACATAGTCTAAGACACATTGCAAACATCTTCCCACGCCAGTATCAGAATCAGCAACACTAAAGAAATCCTGAGGATGTAGAGATAAGTGTAGTCAGAGATCAATGGGAGGTGCTACAGGTACAGATAGAAAAGCTATGACCAAAGCTAAGCTTTTTGGTAAAACATTTTTCTACTGTTTACTGAAAATAGAATTAGGCCTAGAAAGAACACAGTACCTACAGTCAAATATGGTGAAGGTTCAATGATGTTTTGATGCCTCTGGCACTGTGTGATCATGAAATCTGAGGATTACCAAAGGATTTTGGGTCGCACTGTAGAGCCCAGTGTCAGATAGCTGGGTTTGTGTCCGTGATCTTGGGTCTTCCAGTTGGACAATGACCCCAAACATATGTCAAAAAGCACCCAGAAACGGATGGCAACAAGAGCTGGAGAATTCTGAAGTTGCCAGCAGAGTCTAGATCCAAATCCCATTGAACAACCTTAAAATTGCTGTTGGGACGCCCTTCCAATAAGAGTCCTGGAGCAGTTTGCAGAGGAAGAGTGGTACAAAGTTCCGGCTGAGAGATGTAAGAAGCGTATTGATGGTTATAGGAAGTAAGTGATTTCAGTAGTTTTTTACAAAGGGTGTGCAATCAAATATTATAGCAAAACATGTGTTACTGCAATACCTGGATGCTGTTGAGGATGTTAAGGTATTTGAAATGTCTGGCACGCACACATTGGGTCACTAAGAACCCACTAAACATTTCACAGCGCATTATATATCAGACCACGCACAGAGCTGGTAATTACAATGTTTTGGGACTTTTGTTAGAGATTGTTGTGAAATTTCAACTAGCTGATTTAGTTTTACGTTAAGTCAAAATTGTGAGTTGACTTATTGTATGCAAAAACAATATGTGCAAATGTTTCCACAACCCTTCTTTACATACAACAATTTGGGATGATACCATGTTCAGAGGCTTTGCATTCAAGTCACAAAGTTGGCTAGTCAAAAATTCTTGATTTTCCTCTCTAGAAAATTTGGCTTATACTCGATTATATATGGTATGGAGTAAATACCTTTGGGACTATACACACCAGAAAAGTGATGCAGCCAGGTATATGAGATATTAAGCTCCCCCTGCCTGCTCCCTTTTCATGCGTTCAGGCATACTTTCATGGGGATTACTTATTAAGTACACTATTATAGTATAGATTTATAGTATGAAACAACATTTTTAACAACATTGTAGCTTCCACAGTGGCCCAGGCATTGACTATGATGTATAGGAGAGAGGTCCTCATGACTACAGTTTTCCTAGCGCACACGTGTACATATATATATACTGTGTATTTGTACTGGAAATTAGATTTAAGATGTAGGCCTGGGGGCATTATATGTTTTTTACAGTGAGACTTGTTATGCATTATTACACCTCCATAATATTTTAAAATCCCTTTTACTCTATGGATAGAAATGGTTATTGAAGCCATATAATTCCTGTTGTTTCAGATTATATTTGTTTATGTGTAACATATTCCTACAATAAAAAAAAACAGTTCTGCATTTCGGAGAATTTTCTAACCCAGCTTTACTTTGCTGCCTTCATGCAGGGTTTCTGATGATTCCTGCCATACCTGCAGTGTCTTTCTTTTCACCTTCCAACAAAAGAAAGGTGAAAACCAGAATGGCACATGTGGAAGCGCTGCTAATTAATCTTCCCGGGCTTTAATTAGCAGAGGCTGATCATTTATCATCCTGGAGCCATCGCATTGTGAGCTACAGAGTCCAGAGAAATAATTATCTCTTACACCCTTATGTTGTGCAGAGTTATTTCATGCTGTCTGTCTCTTCTTCTTTATCTACAGGTCGGATGTACAGTAGAAAACATGAGTGCAGCTTCATAGTCCCCCCTTTCCCGTGTATAATATTTAGCATTTTAGAAACGATGGCACTATTTTGTAAAGGGTGCCTATGTAGCCCCAGACAGGGAGATCCTTAAATTGAGGGCAGTTCTTCAATATCATTCTGATATAGAGGAAAGAGAGGACTCTTTCACACTCTTAATATATGACTGATGGATTCATCAATTGTGTCCCCATACCAGAACCCCATAAAAACACACAGACATGGATTTTAAATGGCATACATATAAAAACCATTAACGTTTAATAAAACTACCATAGAAAATGGGTCTTTGGCGTCCATTAGTAGTGATAAGCGACTAGGCAATATTCGAATTCGCGTAATTTTGCAAATATCCGCCGTAATATTCGATTCTATATTCGTAATCTCGAATATCTGCACTTGTGGACATGAATTGTGATCTAAAAATCGCAATTGCGAGCAAATATGCGCAATGCATGCAAGTCAATGGAGCTCGGATATTTGACTGGGAGAATATCCGCCATTTCTGTTTAAAAAAAAATTGCATCGTGATTATGTTAACAATCGCAATAAATCGCAAAAAATCGGGGCGGATATCCGATGATATATTCGCGAACATTCGCGAAATGGCAATATTCAAGCTAAATATTCAAAAATCAAATGTTCGAGCTTAACACTATCCATCAGTCAAAAACTTAAGTAAACATAACCGTTGTATAGTCGCACCCAGCCGCACCCTAACTGACTCAGGAACCGCCCCAAAATAAACCATTGCTGTATCCAACAGGACCAATTCTATGTTATAACACAGACAGCACACTGGGGAAGAACCATACCACCAGATTAAC
>CM070033.1:34689933-34701475 GCA_036250615.1 Ptychadena robeensis | reverse complement strand
GGACGAGTCCAGCTCGTCCAGTGCACTTTTGGCAAGTCAGCTCTGGACGAGCTGGACTCGTCACAACCGCTAGGGAGGTTAATAGAGCAATATGTAAAATATAAAAAAATAGTTACCTGTGAGGAGATCTGTGTATTTCCCCCCTGGACATCGTCAGGTGACTTGCTGGTGGCAGGAAAATCACCAGGTTGGGGAAACATTGAGCACTTACGAGGGTCAATGACCCACATGGTTTTGGTTATGTTTAAATGATTTGAGTTAAAATGGGAAGGAGTCAATGCAAGGGAAGTACCCACTGAGCTGGTATGGTTATGGCTGGTACAGGCAGTTGTTGGTTCTAAAATGGACACTGCCTTGGACCTTAGTAGTTACTTGTATTCTATTGTATATAGTTTTTTGTTAATAAAGCTGTAGCCAAACAATTTATATCCACTTAGAAAATGGACACTAATGAGGAATTAAACTGTCACTAATGTATGTATAGAAGTGTACCTAAGCAACCCGCTAGACACAGGTAATAAGAGACATATACATATCAAGGAGAGGCCTGTAAAGAACCCCTCATGTTGAAAGTGTGGTAAGCATCTCTCTGTAGTTGAGTTGTGGGGTCAACCCTGCTGATCACTTCTTTAAATTGTAAACATAAAGGCAGAACAGATTCCTCATAAAGGGTAGACCTCATATAGTTGTGTTTTTGGTGATATTTCTGGTGTTTATGTATTTTATGTATTTTCAGCCATAACCAGCCAGAGCACATTGACTTTTGGTATTTATACAAGACATTTTTATGATCTCTAGACATAGACCTAATAGAATCTATATGTGTACTGAGATTTATTAGAGGGAAAACAAAAAAATGGTTGTAATATAGACCCAATTTAAGAATCAGCACATACTTTTTATTTTCAATAGTTGATTGTTTATAATGGATTAACTGCCTTGCAGGCTTAAAATAAAATGACTAAAGGATACATAAGAAAAATCACATTTCAATGATGAACTGTAATTGTGGGAGATTCTCAATGTAATATTACAATGTGCCCCTATGCAACATCACAATAATTTGTTAATAAATTCAGTTTGCAGATGTCTCGCTTCGGGAAGTCCCTCGACCTGTAAAAGTACTTATATCTTTAGAGAAGGAAGATTTAGACACTTGGCAGTGTGTGTACATGCTTATTTTATTGCAGCATATTCATTAGTGAACCATAAGGACCTTTCACAATTTAAATCACTTTTAGATCACATATTGGCAGATCTGTCTCAATCTATTTCAGACTTATACAGTAAATCCTTCCACGCTGTAATCTTTTGTCATTGGATTCTAGAATGTTACAAGCTTAAAAGGACAGATAAACCATCTTTCTTTATGTGCTACTTCAATAGCACTAGAAAAGAGTATAATATCATTCTAATTATTTACAGTGTCACCCTTGATAATGCAAACATGCCAAGGCCCTCAATGAATATAAAATAACTGTCCTGTCCTTAAGTGCATGAATTGCCTTACAGCTGAACTTAAGAGAGACATTTTATTAACCCTTTCTACTAGGTTAAACGGGGGTTTAGGTTAACAGTGACTGATCTTGTGCCCCTGCCACTGCTCTCTCTCCCCATTCTTTAGTGTTTGGTGGGTCCTCAATATCCTCCTTTCACAATGCAGAGCTGTGACATCACAAGGCTTAGTAATAGAAGCCAGCAGTGGCGTAGGAACCACCATAGCAGCCATATTGGCCACTATGGGGCCCATAGGGGGGGGGCGCGACTCCTGGCTGTCTGTTTGGCTTTTTTTCCCTCTGTGCTGACCTTCTTGGTGGTATTTCCAAATCCAAAAAAGCTTACTGAAATCAGTAATCCCGCATTAGACTTGGCTGGTGAAATGTAAACAAACATAGGTGGCAGCACCATCATGGACGTTTTACTAATTTGTACTAGAGGTGGCTGAATTTAATGTAGAAAATTCCACTATCTGACTTTGCAAGTTAATTAACCTTTGTACGTGTGATGTCCAAGAGGGGTCCAGGTAGGTTTTAGATTGTAGGGGCAGGTCCATGTGGGCCCATAAAAAAATTAGCTATGGGTCCCAGTCATTTCAAGCTACGCCCATGGGAGCCAGAGAAAATTCTAGGAGAACATGCAGGTTCAGGTAAATTTCCTTTCCTAAACCTTCTTGTCCTAAAAAAGCATTTTACCTTTGCAGCAGGTTGGTTAAAACGTTCCCTAGAGTTCATGATACTGACACCACCACACCACACCCATTCTTCATATGGGCATAGTGTTGTTGGGATTATGGGGTATGATTGCAAGATGAAGAAAGAGTTTGGATGAACTTTTTTTAGAAAATCTAAGTTTTTCTTTCAATTTCACCATTCCACTCAATGACCCTAAACACACATCCAAATCAACAAAAGAATGGTTTCAACAGAAGAAAAGAAAAAAGGGTTTGGCAATAGCCCAGACCTAAGTCCAAACAAAATATGGGGGGGTGCACTGAAAAGGGCCGTGCACAATGACATGTTTGGTGTGCTTTTGCATGTGCCACTCCTACCCAAAAAGACTGAATGCTATATTTAAATCAAACGGTTCCCTAAAGTAGTTTAGGGCAACCTATTCAAGCAACTTACTGTAAGTTTTTATATATTTTTTTTTTTTTTAAACCTGTACAGTTTATTGACAAAAAAATCTGTCTTTAAAGTAACCTATAACCTATAGGTTACTTTAAAGTTAAAAAAAGATTTGAAACAATTTATTGTGTATTTATGTCACATAAATCTATACATATATCTCATGCTGAAACAAAAAAGGGTCTTTCCCAAACTGCTCCATCAAAGTTGGAAGCATGAAATTGTCTTTGTATGTAGAAGCATTAAGATGGAAGGTAAGAGCTTAGTCCAATCACCACCACCATACCATGATATATCCTCCACCATGCTTTACAGCTGGTGAAGTATGCTCAGAAATTTCCCTCACCCAGAATTATATATCAGAGAAGCGTGATTTCATCACTCCACAGAACACGTTTCCACTGTCCCAGAAACCAATGCAGATTAAGGCTTTTATACAGCTGTTCAGCCATAAAAGCCCATTCCCAGCCTATATGAAAGTTCACAGTAAATAGTTTTTGTGCAAAGGTTAATGCCAAAGAAAGTTAGGTATACTGTAATTATTTAGTCAAGGAGCTTCTTTTTGAACACTTGTAAAAAGGGGTCTGATAAAATGTAAGGATTAAGAGGTGTCTCCATATTTATCTCTTTATAGTGTCATCGTTTGTGGGACTAATCTATTCCTACTGATGAAGAAAATACACTTGTAGCCAATAGCCATAAAGAAAAAAGCTGTTCGCTGATTGCTGCCCTTAGTTGAAGTAGGCACATGCCCATTCAACTAAATAGAGGCGCGGTTGTCGGCCCCATGGCTGATCGCCTTTGTGGGAACATAGCCTAAGCTGCATGCTGTAGACCAGTGGTGGGCAACTGAGTTGATATGGAGGGCCACAAGTGCGGCTCTCGGCATCACTAAAGGGCCGCACACAACATTTTCTATCTACTTTTCAAAACTAGAGCATGCATAGCTAGAAGATTATTATTCAATCAATAAATCATTATTTTTTAATTTTTAAATAACAAAACACGTGTTAAGCTTTAGATAATGCTGTAGTATGGTAATGCACATAAAGCCAATCAGCGACCAAGTGAAGAAGAGTCAGCTGGGGATCGGTGGACAGGTGAGTTCCTATGCATTAACAGGTTTTGGGGGGGGCGCTGAAGAACGCCCAAAGGGCCACATGTGGCCCCCGGGCCGCAGGTTGGGCACCTGGGCTGTAGACAAATAGCAGCAACACTAAGTATCATTGCCCATTACTAAAAATCTATGCTGAATCTTTTGACAAAACTAATATGTTTTGGGTGTTTGATTGTTGCCCATTTTTACAATACTGCTAACTCTTGCCATATTGGGATAGATCACTACTCTTTTTAAAAATCCTTTTGGTACCTCTTTTTACTTTAGGCACTCAATTTGAGTCATAAATAAATAATCACACTGACATTTTGTCTGTTGAAATCATAAGTAATATATAATATTGCTCAAACATTGCTACAAAGCCGCTTTTATTGGAGAACATCCTATGCTTGGAACTAAAAATGGCAAATACTGAATTTCCAGCTTACAGAATACTGCAATGGGTGGCAAAGTTTCAGAAATTGTTTCAAAATGAAAATCACATGTTCTTCATGCTCTTCACTTTCCATTTTAGAGTATCTTGATTTCCTTGAACCAAACTTGCCTCTGTTTTTTTCAAGGTCCGTTCTACCAAACTGATCCATGAAAGCCTTTGGGCACCATATTTTCCATGTTTTCTGGAGAAGGTTATTGTCACAACAATTGCATGGATTTAGGTTTGGAATAAGGGTTAAAATGCATATAATTTGGGTTGTATGTATACATTTGAAGTATATGCTCAGTATAAAAAAATTTCATCTGGAATGGTGCTAGTGCTGTTGGCCATGCCATAGACCCTTGGCACAATGACTTTTAGAGTATTCTTTGTTATACATCTACTGTTCTGATCCAAGACTAACATGGCACCAGAATACAGAACACTTTCCAGGGCACGTTTTGACCACCCTCATCTATTTCTTCCCTCTGTCTTTTGTTCCCCTCTAAATCTTTCTGCTGTGTTATATCCTCCCATTTTTTTCTTCACTCTTTGGGTGTTTCTATCCAGCAGCCATCCTCTGTCAGGCCAAAATAAACATCTTTGAATGGTGAGTCAGGTTTTAATTAAGAGTTTGATTCAGTTTTGATGAACTTTTGATTCTGAAAAGATGCCTGCTGCTTTCTGCAGAGAGGAGAGCTGATTAAATGTGACTTGTGCTCGGCATTCTGCACTGCTGCTTTTGTCATTTCCTAGCTTTTCATAAATGGCTAAGATTTCTGGCCCCTCGTTAAATAGAGAAGAAAGGGATCAGGAGCCCAGTAAAGAAACAGAGACTGTTTATGATCGTGGGGCAGGTTTGGGAATGCGGAGCAATATGGAGCATTGTTTTCTTTACCCATGCTGGGATTAAGAAGCTTGGTACCTTTCACCAGCTCAAAACTGGAAATATCGAGCAAATACAAAGACTTTTTTCATTTTTAGTATTGGATTAGAAATTTTTGTCCACATGCTCATTTACTATTGAATACAGATCCATTGTTTTATACAAATGTAGTACATAAGGGGTATGTTTTTACTATTACCACTTTTACTATTATCAGGTCAAAAATAGGAAAGAGTACAATGGTTTCAGAAAATACTGGTAGATTACACTTCTCAGGACCCCCCAAAAGAACAATGATTGTTAAAGGATATTTATCTATACAAACTACAATGATCAGTTTTTGCCTCCCCCTGGAGCTTTAATAATCTCTGACCCAGGACATTTGAGGAGTCTCTAGCCAAAATCACCTTTTTTGCCTGTATGGCCCAATGCCAGTACAGCCCAGACCACAATACCACAATCTCAGCCACACTCTTTAACTATAGACAAGTCCACCCCCTCCACTAAATCTCAGGCAGAAGAGACAGGAGTCATAGGGTCAGGACAAAGATTGGTCAGGTACAAAGCAAAGGTCAGAGTCCAAACAAGGTAACCTGAGGGGTCAGCCAAAAAAGTGTCCAAGCGGCGTCAGGCCAAGAAGCAGACAGGGTACAATAGTCCAATATAATCTGAAAAACACACCACACCCAGCAGACTACTATATGCTATCATGGGCATGAAGCCATGCTGCATCCCGTCTTATATAGGCCAGGAAGTGCTAAAGGTATCTAAAGGGTGAAGAAGATCACCTTGAAAAGCACAGTGGCTTTACCTATGCCTACAAGAGGTGGACATGAAAACCTGGCATGGATCAGAGATCACTTAAGCATTTAGTGGCTGTGGTGGCGAGGAGAGGCGGGCCAGGGTTGGTTGCACAGCTGATCCATATAGTTGTCCATGGGGAATATCCTGATGAAAGAAACACTTAAAAGTCAGACTTGTTAATCTCTATAGGTATCAATTCCCAAGGCACAACCAGGAGAAAACTGATTTCAGGATGCTAAAATCAGATACACATGAATGTGGGGGAATGAGGTGTAGGGTAACTTTAGGTTTAGGGGTAAAACAGAAGGATAACTGTACTTACTCTGAAAGAAGTTATCCTTTAAACATTAAATCCTTTGGTGGTTTGCATCACACCTAGTTTCTCATATCCTCCAGGACCACTAATGGAAAGATTTGGTAGTTAATGTCACTTCCTTTTGCCACAAAGCCATTACAGTTTCTACCAGCTAGGTTTGCAAGTTATTTATTTAATATTATAGAGAATCCACCAAGGAGCTTACCTCATCTTTTTGCTTTGTAGTACTTACAACAGTTTCCTGGAACTGGGAATTCTGGGGATATGTCAACACAGCAGTCCTAAAGAAAAGGCCAGCGTGTGAATCTGCTCACCAGATGCTCTACATAACTAAAACTTTAGTGTTCTGAGGACATGGCTTATAAAGAGTAACTCCAGCAGAGAGCAGGAAAAATGGGTTGGAGTTTCTACTTAACATGTCTTAACAAGTCATTACAAGAATTGGAATCACCCTTAGTTTCGATGGAGACAGGGATCTGTCGCCCCATGTGGGCACCCCCGATTTTGCCGCCGTTCGACGGCTTTGAGCGTGCACGCACATCGGTCGGCGGCAAAATCGGCCACCGCTCAGTGAGTGTGTTGCGGCCTCAGCCAGCCACTTAAGATGTTTGCACCTGATAGTCTCAGTTTCCGTCTGTATACAATATGATTGCACAATATGATAATGCAGAAATTCCCTCATTGCAACTAGCCAATGAGCCACCAAGAGATTCAGCACTATATCCCCAGTTTAAGTAAATGGCTTTCAATTGGACTACATGTCCCTCTTTTGGGACCAAACCCCTTTTATTCGCAAAATATCGCACATTTTCACCTAATATTCGCAATAAATAAGACAATTAGTAATCTCCAGTTATTTTAACCTTTATTGCGCAAATCAGCACTTGTACATGCGTATATTGCGAACGCAATGCATGGTACTTTCCCCAGAATCTTGAATTCGAGATTATGAAGATATAGCACTATATTCAAGATCTTCGCCAATTTTCTAAGTTTCGAATATTCATGCTCAACACTAATCATAGACAGTAATAAAAACCTGACAGTGGTTCTAGCTCTTTACTTACGGTATCTAGCCAAATCTAAACCAAAAAAAGTTTAGCATTTAGTTGTGACTCCTTAAAGTTTCATGGGACAACTATTTTCTCTAAAAAGAAAAGGACTTTATAAAATGCTTTAGTAAACTTTCCCACTGCATGGATATCTTTCATTGTTCTACCAGATGTCTAGAGGCTTCCATATTACATTCTAGCTTCATGCTACATTACTCATAGAAGGAACCAGAGGCCACCAGTTCTGTCAACACGCTCTAATTAAAGGCTTATGCTAATGCAATATTAGAAACATCTTTAACCCGATGTGTAATAAGTGCTCAGTCAAACAGCAATTAATAATATGTGATCATGGGAGGTAATACATAGGTGGAAATAGACCCTGAATCCTTAAACTTGACTGATTTGACCCTTTTATTATTCCTGTGTTTTATCATCACTGGCAGTATGGTCATATTGAGTTTGCTGGATGTAATTATCTGTATTCCTGCTGTGTGTTTTCATTCTTCAACAATGAACTGATCCTTAGTACCGCGGCGTCATCATATCCTCATACTAGGAAAGCAGATCAGATTGCAATGTGTGTGCCCATGTGAACGGTTTCCTCTATCGTTCTTAATTTCACTCAGAATTAAATATACTGTATTTTCTGGCGTGTAAGACTAATTTTGAACCCAGGAAAATCTTCTCAAAAGTCGGGGGTCGTCTTATACTCCGAGTGCAGAAACGTCTGAGCCAGAGGAGTCTGCCTGTCAGACATCGGAAGCGCCCCCTTATCTCTCTCTTCCTCCTCGATGTGTAAGACGAAGCCGACGTCCTCATTAAAGGCTGTGGCTCCAGTGGCTGAAACTGGTATTGCAGCTCTAACACATTAAAACACCTTCACTGTATCATGTGATATGATATCAGTTACATTTTTGAATTAAATGTATACAATTTATGTTACTTGGATAACCACAGGTAAACATTAATATGAGAGGTTGCAGTTAGGGGTGTGAAATTAGAATGTAAATTACAAAATAATAGGACTTTTAAGGTTGTTGGAGTATACATATGTAAGGCCCTGGGTCCACTGCCGTTTCCCTGAGCTGGCCAAAACAATTACACACGCCGGCACATTTGCTGGTGGATTTCCCGTGACTTGTAGGCAGTTTTACCATGTCATAAGAATTAAAATAACCATATTGAAAGCAAATCTGATGTTTTTTTCAGTTTTATTTTGTGTGCGTTGGAAGGGGTAGTCTTATACAGCGAGTATACACCAAAAATCTATATATTAACTGGAAAAGTTGGGGGTCGTCTTATACACCCAGTCGTCTTATACGCCGGAATATACGGTATATATATAATCTTGGTGTGTTTACAAATGAATTTTGACATTAAATAGCTCACTCTAAATTTACATAGCGTACAGTTTTGACATTTACCATTAAGCATGTGGACCTAGCCAAAACCTGAATATAAAGGGTTACACTGAAGGAGAGGCAAAATGTAAATTAAACTCATATGAGGATGATATTCTTCTTTTTACTACCAGTCAGTAACATCTCTTCCAAACTTATTCGCGTTACCAGATACATTTGGAGAAGTATCCGGTCTTTCAGTTAATTTATTAAAATTGAATGCATTGCCCATAAATAATCCTGCAAAAGCTTTGGAAGTCCTAGAGGCAAATTTCAGCTTTAATTGGTGCTCACACTAACTCCTGTACTTGAGAGTAACTCTTGATCCAAAATATGCATCCAAAATATATGAATTTAACTATACCCCAGTAAGTCAAAAACTTTTTCTTAAAAGGATTGGACACCATATAAAATTTACAAGGATTGAACTATGACTGTACTCTCTTTTTACTTATATTATTAAAAGGTTTTTTTTATGTTTTGCTAACATTTATTACCTGAAGCCTATATATATTTATATATATTACAAGTGAGTGTTGCATGATGGTGAGATCTGTGGAGGACCAAGAACCACACAAAAGTGTCAGTTTTCCAGTGTACTTTAGGTCAGTGGTTCCCAAACTTGCCCTACAAGACCCCCTTTTCTAGATAGGAACATATACTTCTTATACAGCCATCTTTGCAGTATCATGTACTAGTACTAGCGTGAACTGAATTTCAAATAATATTTGAGGGCCAACTCATACAACCTTATTTAGATTTCACACCAATCATACAGAAACATTCATCATCACATAGAGACACACACAGTACACTCATGCAGAGACATGAATCAATCACATAGAGACATACACACAGAGATTCAGATTATATGCACCCTACTTACATCCTCCATGTTTGGCTTCCTGTTTGTCCCTCCCTCAGCACCCTATCTATGCCCCCCCCTAAATACCTCTGTGCCCCCCAATTAGCGTTGATTGCAAATATTCCTATCCCAAATTATTATTGCCAAATTCAACACTTCTTTGTAATCACAAACATTCAAGATTGTTTACATCAGTACATAACTACGGTGCATTCCATTCACAATAAACGCATGTACAAGTAGTGATTTGCACAAAGAAGGTAATAATGACCAGAGATCACAAATTCTCCAATTCACTAATTTATTGCAAATATTATGTGAAAAATTTGCAATATTTTGCAATTACGATCATTGCCTATGTTGCTAATCACTAATGGGCAATTGAGAAGGTAAGTAGCCCCTTCATTCTTTAAGAAGTAAAGTTTGACTTAAACTTCAAGCTATGAACAGGGACATAAATTTAGGGTAACCTCCTAACCTTATACCAACTGGTATCCTCAATCCCACCAATCTCTGACCTGACATTATTATTTAGCCCCTAAACTAAGCCCTGACTCTGAGCTAACCCCGTGCTCTGTATACTTAGCAGCTGAGCTAAATCAACTCACTTGTGCTGACAGCTCTGAGCTCAGGAGCTGAACTGACCACACTGAAAATTATTTATCCATTCCCAAAGTGAAGCAAAAAAATCTGATCTGTTTGAGAACTTTGGTTGGGACCCAGGAAGTAAACTGTAAAAAAAAATACTTTTTATAACATGGTAGCCTAAAATAAAATAAACATTGTTTTTATACAACATGGCAACTATGTTTTATGGTTTTGTATGGTATTTGATTGGATAGCTACTGTTTTTTCAAGGTGTAGGAACATTTTGTACACTGTTCTGCCTATTTTTCATTATAGATAAATTGCATCTTAATTTAATGCGACCGAATGTAATGGTGACATAATTGTATAGTAATTTATTTACACTGTGATAAATTGGAATTGAGCTATAGAGTTTTTGTATTTAACTATCTTATGGTGCATTAAACACAATTTCTCAAGACTAATTTTACAAATCATGCCTTTTTTTGGAGGTACAAGGGTTAATGTGCCATATGGTGCACAATATTATAAAAAGCCTAAGAGCTTTGACCTTTAGACATGCCTTTGGATTTATTGGCATGGGGATGACCAGTGACAAAGACATGGTGAGTCCACAAGGTGAGAGGTGGTTTGAATGGAGACCTTTTCTGTCCAGCATCTTCTTATTTATTATCCCACATTCCTGTTAAATACTTTACATGTCATATGAGAAGCTGAAGGGATATGGGAGAATCCTAGGAAGATGATAGGGTTTATCGTTGTTTCCTCAACTGAACATGTACCTCATTTTAAATCTCACATACTTTCCCCAATTTCTACTACCAGTATCTCCCTACCAACCTATTAAAATCTTTGTTTGCCTCATGTACCACTAATGGGGGCATCTTCTGTAAAGAATGCCAAACAATAGTTGCCATCTGAGCCAATCTCTGCTCACTTATCAACACACATTTTTATAATATCCTTCCACACCAAGATTTAATACCTTTGTAAAGTTTGTAGAAGTGAAATAAAGTGTGCCAAAAAAGCAATGTATATAATGTATTGATCTTCTTAAAGCGGACTGTAAAAAAAAACATAAAAAGAATAAACATATGAACACAACTCACCTACATTCATTCTTCATCCAGTGACAGGCACATGGTGACATGGGAAGGTAGACGTAAGAAGGTCTTGCCTCCCATGGTCCCTTGTATGTGCTGCGGCGGTACATCACTGGGGGAGAGAAGCATCGCTGTATTTTCAAAGTTTATCTTTACTTTTCAAAGTATTTTGTTTTTTACTATTGACCTTCGATCTGCCCTTTAATCAACACCGGAGAAGGGCAATGTAGAATATGATCTGTATATGTGTAGGGGTGTTGCAGTCACCAATAGCTGGCCATAAACTCGTTGATTTTTCTGTTTAACCAATGTACAGGATGCCAGGGATGGGTCCTGAATGGGGTATATGTTTCGCCCATTTTTGGTTTG
>CM070033.1:34668377-34686466 GCA_036250615.1 Ptychadena robeensis | reverse complement strand
CCCCCCCCCCTACACATAAGCCTGTGAATTTATAGCATAGCGCTATAGATTTACCCCCACTTGTAATTAGCTCAGAATTATACTCTGATCTCAATTTTCAGTGCTCGGGCTGTGCTCACTTCTCTCTAACCATCAGCTATAAATTTTCACTCACCCAGATGCCATTATGAACTGAGAATTTTTACTTGCTGATCTTTTTTTTTTAACTGTAGCAGTGTTAAAAGTGAAAGGGCAGAACAGTAGCAAAGAGAACACTCTCTTTTCTTGTTAATGGGGAGAGAAGCTGGGAAGAAGTCAGTTTTCAACCTTCCAATGCTTTACAGGAACACAAAGAAACAGACATTGCTGTCCAGTATGGAGTATAAGAAGTCAGATTTAATGGAAAGGAAAATAAAAAAATGGAAGCATCGCTTATAGCAGCTAACTAGATTCTACCGCTCATATTTATAGGACTTTTAATAGTTGAAGTAGTTTAGATAAATGGAAACAGAGCTCTTTAATCTAAAATTTGGTGGAGAAATGCAAAAATAGATTGTCCACTACATAATGTGCCCATTATGTTCTGTATTGCAAGAAAATGCAACACTAATAAAAAAACACTTGTGTTAAATCCGCAGTCCCCCTTCCTCAAGGCTATGAGAATGACTGTAATAAAATTTAGTTTTAGGTATTAAAGCAAACCTATCATATAAAAAATGACAGAATGGCACTGGCAGCTGCAACCCCTACTTTATGGACAAAAACAGTATCTGAAAAGTGGTTGTTGTAAAAAATGCCAGGACGTTCCACATCCCCACTGATGTCACACCATGGCGAGATCCCGGAAGCAAAGAGACTTGGGAAGTCTACCTGCCCAAGTCCTTTTATTCCTGCCAGCCTGCTGGTGTCAATATAGGGGTGGAGCTTTGCAGGACTTCCAGATAGGCACTATATGAGCTTGTGACAGCTGTCTAAAGGTGGGTTTACACGTGTAGATTTTTTGTTCGATCAACTGCCGATCCGATTTTTTGATAGATTCCCCCTCCGAGTTAATTGGCTACAGTCTGACAGGAATCGGGTGTGTAAGTGGAACACACAGGTTTCCTGTCCGTTCTCTAGCCGACTCCTCACAGTGTGGTGACATCACCACGCTGTGAGGAGTCTGCTAAAAGCCGGCCATAGATCGGGACGTCAATGGCCGGCTTTAAACACTGCATTTTCATCGTGGTGATACACGTTCATTTAACATCAATACATGTTTCAATGTGATGGGGAAAAACTGTGCCCAGAAAGCATAGATCTTTTGTGATTGTCTTGGGTAAAAATGTAGCATCAATCTAACCCAAAATATTTTTAAACAATTCATCATGTCTAATTTCTAAATTAAACAACAAGTTGTATTGGAAAACATTAAGAGCACATGGCCAATTTCATGGCAAAGAAGCTTTCACAAACAACAAATTTCAATAGAATGAAACATGCCTATTGTCTAAAAGCACTTTACTCTGTAACAAGGCTGATCAGTTGTATGGAGCATTTCTGGCTTTGCATTAGATGCACATGGTTTGTATTGTTTATCACTGTTGACAGGGTATTTTGACTAGTGATTTCCTTTCTGTAAACTTTCTGTCTTCTATTTACTACTTATCTGAATACTTGACCTCCACAAACAGGCCTCCTCCAGCTTTGTGTGTGGCCCTTCTGGTTGGCATATTAACAGATTGTTTTCCTGAACTCAATAAAGAGTAAAATACAGAGCAAAATACATATTTTGTCTGTTACAAGATTTTGCTACAAGATTCTAAAACTGTTCTTCCATTTCTGTAACACTCACACCCATGTCAGATTCTGTAGTCCCTATAGGTTTGGTACAAGATTTACTACAAATGAGAAATAAAGAATTTGCAACCCCCTACTTTAAAAAAAAGTCCCCTTTCAGAAAATGATTTCCTAGTGTACCTAAGGCCAAGGACTTTAGTTGGCCAAAGAAGGGCAGATTCCTGCCTGATTTTTTGGCCATTTGACCACTATGCCAATCGGACGCACCCACCTAGCAAGATCAACCAGGAATCTGCCACATGTCAGATCGCACAGTGATCTGACATGCTGGTAAATTCCCAGCCAATTCTGTTACTTTGGACGAAGGGTGCACTAGTGGCCGTTCATGATGACATCATCACGTATGGTTGATCTGCTAGAAATCGGCAGCAAAATGATTCTTCTCTGCCCAGCTATAGGTCTTTTGTTGTTGTAGATGGTTCTGTAATGGCAGAAAGAATTATGCTTTTTTAAATAATATTTTTTCAAATGCATATACCAAATAATATCCAAAGACACACTGTTTCCTAGGGCTTCCTAATGCTTCCTTATCTCAGCTGCAGCTTTGCCACCCATGTGTTCAGGGTCCTTCAACTGCAGTTCTCCAGGGCAGCAAACCACCCAGGTTTAGGTATAAAGTTAGAAGAAATATTAAAAATCTGCAGATCTGGCCTCCAGGGTTTGAAGTTGGATAACCTTGGACTTCCATTATGTCATAGTCACCCCCAATAAAACATATCCAGAGACTTCTTCAGCTTGTACATGGAATGTTCATACAGGAAGGGTCCAGTGCTTATACAGTAGCAGAAATTATAAGGTATATCTGATTTTCTGAATAAATACAGCATGGCAGCATATCACATGGAAAGTTAAAATGAGGACACTTCCCATGGAGACTGAACTAAGATGTGTGTGCTGGAGGTAGCGGATCCATCTTCCACACCTGATATGCAGGCCGCGGAATGACAACTGGTCATAATGACAGATTCAGGGTGTCACACAGACTTAAGTGCTCTAAAGGAATGCTGGGGAAGAATCCAGCACTTAGCCCTGGCCTCGTGTAATCACCCACAGTCTATTAACTGTAAATCTTCTGACATCATCTATACAGCAATCTCACTGCAGCAGCACCTGTTTTCGTTTGGTCCGTCTCTTTCGGCATTAACCCATCCAATGCTGTAACAGAGCGGAAGTAGGAAGCTGATACCAGACTGTAAAACATTATGATTATTTTGTAGCCTGCGGTCTAGTTCATAAACTAGCAGGGTCACCTATTGAAGTCAAAATAGCACACCGGCACTAGGGAAAAATGCACAGCCGAGCGCCGTGCGCGTTCAGGGCACCGAGCTGTGCAGAAACCTGGGAAAAATCAACCCGTGTATGCCTGGGACAAAATTAACCCGTATATGCCTGTGACAGACTGGTCATCTGTCACTTTGTGGTTGGACCTTTATGTGGTATTCCTGGAAGGAGTCCGGGATTAATTTGCCCAGAACCGTTCGGTTGCTGAGTGTTTTGTTTTGTTTTCTTAAAGGGCTCCCGGACTCTGGGATAGAGAGGATGGCATTGGGTGGGCCTCTCTATTCCACCAGGTACACTGTAAGAGAGTTAACACCTGGGTTGCAGGTGATTGGAGCTAGGTGGGACTTCAAATAGTCAGAGTTCAGTGTGTGAGAGCTCCCAATGTAGTTGGAGACAAGGCTTCTGACTGTGGAGACAGGGGGCACCCAAAGAGTGTGGGGCCTAGGCCTGTGGTTACGGGGGCAGCTGCTACTGGGGGCTCACAAAGAGTGTGAAGCCCAGGCCTGTTGCTGCCAAGAAGCCAAGGACGTCAACTTACGTTGAAAGTTGCTAAGCCAGATGGCATTTTTGGGACTTATTTATTTGGATTGATCTCTACCCCTGTGAGGGTAATCCTTTGTTTTGAACTTATTTGTGCGCAAATAAACGTGGGCAGGCGCCCTTAAAAGATAAACAATCGTGTGGATTACTGCTGTTTGGAGCACGTTTGAGTGAACCCCCACAATGCCATCAATAGATCTCGTTTGGCCGAACAGGTTACCAACATGTTGGTAAACTTGTTCGATATCCTATACTTTGAATAGGGACCCGCAGTTCCCTATTCAAAGTATGGGAAGGGCTGACAGCTGGCTCCCGATATCGGGGAAGCCGGGCAGTAGCACGATAACGTTATCACACTACTGCCGAGATCTCTCTATTGGCTTAAATTTCGAGCAATGTATTCCAGCCATTAATATCAACAGGTCTCTGCTTACAGGAAAGGTAGAATATCTGAGTGTTTAGAATTATAAAAGAGCAAGTCTTTGGGTCAATTGTAAAGCTGGGTATAGAAGTTTAGCTTCTATGCGGATTTCGCAGCAGATTGACTGCGCGTGATGACGTTGTGCCGAGAATAGGCTGTGTCCCCATCCAAAGTAATGAGAATTACATTAAAATAATGGACATGTCTGTTATTTTGCAGAGTAATTTCTGGGCCGATTTAAGGTGGGCGCAATGGATTCACGGCTGATCTGTTGCAAGCTTGCATGGTGGTTCATCTGTGGTGGAGTCGGCTGCAATTTTAACGGTCTATGGGCAGTTTTACAGTCAATTGTGTTTTTAAGATATGTTGCTGGGTATGGGGGTTGAAACCTTCAACAAGATGCAATTGTGGTTAGAGGTAATTCCCCAGGGTTATTCTATTTTTAGGGCTTGTTTCCAATAAGTATTTTTGGGGACGTGTGGGGCGTATGTGTGTCTCAATTTTTATTTGAATACTTCACGAACTCAGCATATACAGTATGTATGTAACTTGAAATGTATTTGTAGTATTTTCATGCAATGTGTGAATTGTAACAAATAAACACAATCTTCCATTTAATAAATGTAGAACTTAAAATTTATGTTATATGTATATAATAAGTGATGAGCGGCATAGGCAATATTCGAATTCGCGATACCTCACGAATAATTCTACTAATATTCGATTCTATATTTGCGGATCTTGTAATTAATCACTAGGATGTTGGCATAGATTAAAAATTTTGTGGAGGTTATCCGTATTCCCATTTGCAGAATCTTTAAAATTTATCACTAGGATGTTGGCATAGATTAAAATTTTTTAGAAACCCCCTCTTTATAAATACGTTTTTTTCCCCATGTTCAGTGCGCATTGATCCATTTGAATGGAACGTGCTTGCACGACTTTGTTTCTAACACTGGGTACCACATTGTCATTGCAACAATGCTGGGGGTCGCTGTCAATGACAACCATCCTACAAAAGCATTGAAAATGCGGCAGTAATACTCCTGCCGCCTAGTGGAAACTAGGCATTAAGCCCATGGCCCATTCATGATTTTTTTAAATATTCGCGAAAAAGAAAAAGGTTTATTTACCACAAAGATTAGAGGTTTTAAACAACAGAACCCCTACCGTTCCATATACTCAGCCAACTCAGAACTGCACGGCCTCTTCAACGTTCTGACTGTTGGATAAGATCATACTGCTAATCAAAATTGCCAGATTTACCAGATAGCATAGCCTGATCACCAGCCTTACATGTTACCCAGTTACTGAAATGCTTGATGGCTTAAATGTTACTATGCTTGTTGAAAGGGAACAGATCACCCATCCTTAAATATGGAGTAGAGAAGAAGGTGTTGTGTAACCCTAAAATTCTTTCAGTCATAGGATGACCACTGTGCTTCTCAATAGATACACTGCAGTGAGTGTGCATTGTGATCCTAGAACAGACGAGGGCAAACTAAGGCCCAGGGGCCAAAATCAGCCATTTAGTCTTTTAATTTGGCCCTTTGTCACCTTGGTGTCAAGGCGCTCTGGCTCCCCGCATTCCCTGCAAATAGTAAAGCTAGAGGATAATTGTTTGGATTATTTCCTAGAGGCCATATTTTGCCTGACATAGAATGTTAAGGCTTCTCTATCAAACGCTTCTATATACTGTATACATTTTTTTTACATATTTTCTTTTTTTTTATATCCTGTCCTAGCTATGAGGACTAAGGCTTTGCAGGCTCTTGGTCCGGCCCTTGTGTCACATTTTTAAAAAAAAGTTTACCCACTCCTGTCCTAGAACCAGAAGTGCTACTATCAGAATCACCAGGTAAAAGCATGGAAAAGGGGAATCTAATGCAGCTACCCATGTATTGAATAATTAGTTTCAATCATTTTTGCAGTTGCAGATTTAACTTTCATTTAATTTCATTTTGCATTAAGTTAAAAAAGAGTAGTAAACGTTGCCATATAGGACCTACTCCAGAACCGAGCAGTCCATATACAAATTCTTCTACTTTAGGGGCATCCCTAAATTGATAAAATTTTATTCATCCCCTTCCAAAGACCTAAGCTAACTGACCACATAGATGCATGCTTACATTGATCCCACAGACACTCTTTATTTACATGTATGGTCAATGGCTATGATAATTATAAGATGTAAACAGAAGTGTATTACACCTCACCAGCCAATTTTTTTAGAACATTTCAGATACACACTGCAGATAAAATATAAGGCTAGGTCAGGAATCAAAAACTGAACAGGAAGAGCCATCTAGAGCACCCTCCTTTTCATGAAATATTGCCAAAAGAGCTATATGGAAATCAAGAGACGCTTTGACAGTAGATGCAATAAAACTAAAAGGAATAGTCTGCTTTGTCACCACTGAGTGTACACGGTGATAACCCTACTCAGTGATTGCTTACTCTATCATTCTGACAGAATTTAAAGTTCATGGCGACATTTCGGTATCCCACACATGCGCTTGACATTGCTTAAGGTAAAAGAGCATGACACTGATATTTGCACCATCTATGGGATCTACACAATATAATATACACAATAAAATGGCAATAGGGGACCAGGCAAAGTATAGCAGTGGTCATTGTGTTGCTGTTAAGTAAATACAATTTTGGATTTTAGCATTGTTTCTGTTATTTCTGGTTGACAAAGATTGTTGTACCAGTGCACATGCATTGTGAATTCTGTGTCTCTTTTCCATATGACACTAATCATTCTTAATTAAACAGTGATATGGAAAGCTTTTTTTTTCTAATGAAGAAGAATATCATCACTCATCAATTTTGCACAATAAATAGAATATGTAAATCATCATCAAACATAACTTTGCCTTATGGACTGTTCTCAGATATTAGTTACCACCATTCATAGACCATATCACACTTGATTCAGTTGTAGTCACTTGGGTAGATTTAGACAATCCACATATAAGCAGTGGACAGTTATTACAGTAATTATGTTTGATGTAGGCCTCCTTCAGTGGGCAGACTTGAATCCATCGGGTGCTGTAGAATGATGGTTGCAAATTAAATTGGAAACACAAGGTTGTTCACCTCCACCCTCAGTCACTGGAGCCATTCTTAATTAAACAACAAAAGATTCAATAAATCTAACACTTCCACTCAGATTTTAGCAGCCAATGTAATTTAAGACCTTCCCTATATTTGGTTGTTTGTCTTTTCTTTCAATGAAAAGGGACTTTTTTAATTTAGCAAGTGTAAATCTGTTTGTGCACTACACACAAGTGTTCCTTCCACTAATTGGGGAATACAGTTACTGACTAGTCAAAACTTTTGTAGCTTTGGATACAATGTGCAAGGCTTGCATCTTTAATACCAACATCGTTTGAGGTATTTTTCCCCAGGTCCCTGTCCAAGAGTCACACAGCACAGAAACTCTTGAAAATTTTCCCCAAAGGGAATACTGGAGACTTGACTGAGGGTTTTAGCTAAAGCTGGGTACTAATCATTATAATATCAATGCTTATGCAGAGACAATTTACTTCAAAATTTACTAAATTCTAAAAAGTCTGCAGTATAATCTGAGAAGCAATAATTAAATAATAGGTTTTACCAATGTGTATGGTAGGTATTTACTGAAACACATTTGCTCCAGTCTTAAGCCGGCCATAGAAATGCCAATTCCCAGCCATAGTTGTGGGCGATCGGACCGACCAACTTTGAATTGAGTAAGCCAGTCGGATGACTAGCGAAAAATCTTTAAGAAATTAACACAGCAAGTCCAGTTGATTTTAATTAATCACTACAGACATACAATGACCTGAATGAATGAGAACCTTCACAAACTTATCATGTCCACTAAAGTTTTAAGAGAAAATACATTGAAATTTTGGGCTTTCATTGAGCATGCATTGTTACATCCTTATCGATCACTGTCTGGGATACTCACCTATACCCGATCAATGATAAAGAGGTGCAATTAAAAGGAGGTGGTGCCAGTGTTTTTCAGCACATCGATGGCACCGGGGATGTGAAGGGGATTACTGTCATCATTAACTAAACTTCTTCCAGTTCCAGATACATAACATACTTTCAGGCAGCTCCTGTACAAAAACACCAATAGTAAGTGATCTGAAATAATTGTATAAACTGGAGACATTGAGAATGTTCCTATGCCTTCCTGTGCACTTTACCACCAGCTCATCTGACACCACACTGGTCAGTTACAGCATCAAAGAACAGCAATATATTTAGTCATCTCAGTCACAAGGGAGATACAAAATCTTGGCCGATGCCTTTCGGTCAACATTTAAACTTAGAGCACAAGGTGATTGCCGTTTCAGGCTCACCTTTGAAAGGCTTCTGAAAAAAACAACATAAATTTGCTGACACACTAACCTCAGCCACATAAAGACAGGAGCTGCTTAGACCAATTGTTCCAACAACTGTATTTCAGTGACAAGGTTAATAAGTTATAACATCAGTGTTCAGAAGTCCATGACTGAGCCAGCCACTTCAGAGGAACAACATTACACGTTCACTTAACACCAACCTCTACACCTTCGTAATATGTATGTGAAGAAGACTTATGCTTTCTAACACAATTGAAATCCACAACTTGTGCAATATGCAGGGTTCTTCTGGTATATGTAAGTGGTCTGGAAAAGGAAAACAATGTCACTTGTGCATGGCCCACTACCTCACAGAGTTATTAAAAGGAGTAACATCTAGCCATGTATTGCAAAGAAACTTTTGAAAACTCTCTGAGATCAACTAATGATTATTTCCTTCCTTCTGTACAAGTGCTAATAATTCTTAAACCACAAGCACATAAGAGCTGAACCTTGCCTGAGGTAAGGAGTCAGGTGGCAATTTCTCCAAGGCAAAGTTCTTCTAATGGAGAAACACATGATCAGTTTTCCTGATCAATTGATCTGGTGAGAATCATTTCATCGTCTCAAGCAGTACTAATTATCAGCTGATTTTTCTTACAAATTGCAATCCCTAGTAATAAAAAATCCCTATGTGACTTCTTGTACAAACCTTGGTAATAGTGAGTGGGTAACCTGATTCTTGCTGCTCTGATAAAGGAATAAGTCCCATTTTTTGTCTCCACGCTTCATAGATCGGCTGTATGGCTAAATTCACATGGTTGTTCAACGAACGAGTTATTGACAACCATGTAACACAGCCGCCCGGGGGGCTCAACAATAGACATCTGCAAGTCGGTTTTCTGGCTTCCGCCCACTTCTGTGGGGTCCTTATTTAGATGACCCCGAGCGCCTGCACAATTTCGCAGGCACTTACAGATAGACATTTAATTAATTTAACTATTATATCCAAATAAGTCAGTGCATGAGGCTATGGGTGCTTTCCTCACCTAACGTGCCAGAATATCCAGTGGATTTGGCTTACTAAAGAAGATACACTATGACCTGGATGTAATAAGACTTCAGTCTTGTAGTTGTTATAACTACAACAGGCTCCGGTGATTGTGCACAATGTGTGTACTAAAAATACCAAAATGTTTGAAATATCTTGAACTTACACTTATGCTACATTTAAATGGGCACTTTCCAGGCAGCCCAGAAAGTGACCTGGCATTCACACTGGTATCTGAAAACGTTGCATTTCCAGTGTCCAAACAGCCCTGCAGCCTGGAAGACGTGACATTTGGCAGTCTGCACTTGACATGGGGTATAACATGGGGGTGATTCTGAGCGCCCCTGAGTGCCAGCACACAGGGGCAGGCAGGCACTTTGAATTCTTCCTAAATAGGTATAATTTTTGATATCTTAACAATAATACCAACTTGCTACATTGCTATACTGTCAAATCATAAAACATTTGAAAACATGTAAGTTGTCAGTGATATACTTATTTTTGTATAGGTTATAAAGTTGAAAATGTTACATAAATATTAAATAAATCAAAATATATATATTTAATATAATATAATATTAATATGTAATATTCTGTAATATAAGTACAGAAAAAAAGTTCCACTGGCCAGCATTAAAGTAATTAAGAATATTTTTGGTTAATAAAAATGTGTTTAAATAAACAAGTCTTTACAGGAGCTATATCCTTTGCTGGCTAATTTGTATTTCCAAAGACAGCGTTTTTCTTTCCAACGTGTTATAAACTCATTATGGTTTTCCAGAACACAGAAGATAAACTGTGCAGTTAAAACATTATGGTTACTAGAATACGCATTTGTAATAAACATATATGGGAAATTTGAAAATGACCTCCCTTCAAGGCTCTTGAAAAACATTAACCCAAAGATTGCAATCTACAGAGACTTATTTATTGGAAAGTAAAACTGAATTGTACATTTTAAAGAGAACTGAACCTGAATGTTTTATACCTTGTGCTTAAGGAAAACATATTTTAAACAAAGTTAATCTATTTTTAAGGAAGGGAAGTCCATTTGGTGCACATTATATTATCTATTTCAGTTATTACACAGCATTATCACAGCACACATACATTACACATGGTTGCTTTGAAATATATTTCATAGTTTTATATATTTTAAAGCAAATTCTACTATGGAAAACATATAGTGAGCTGATCCCAAATGATTTGAATTTCTGTTTATGCAGCCTTGAGGTTTACACAACCCTGGAAGATTGCAGTCTGTTTGGTCACCAGACTTTTCTTAGCCTCCATTGAGTAATAAAGCTTGGTCCACTTGGTATGGTTCATTTACCACAGAATACCAATACGCAACACATAGCAGAGGTCATATTGCTAGGAGAACATTGGATACCTTTAGGACTTATCTCCTCGTGGCGTCATGGGCGTGTTTCTCAAGCAGAAGTGATGTGTTTTTTAAATGCAATGCATTGCGGCAATGCGAGTGTGGAAATAAAAGGGCCTAACGTACTTGTGAAGACCAGAAAACACAAACTAATGTAACACGTTGGTGACATGCCAAAATCCACAAGGTCATCACATGTACAACACAGGGATTTGGCCTTAATTATATGCACTCAACCCCCCAAGAGGTTGAGACAAACCCAGTTTGTCCGGAGTTTGTTTGAAAACTCTGAACGAACCATGATTGAAAAAACAACCATACCCCCAGAAAGCTGTGTCAATTCTCTATTAAGTTGCAGCTATTCCGGAAGTCCGGGACCACCCCTTGTGCGTCATCTGTGACACCAAAGGGACGGAGGGGGGGCATATCATAGACATAGACATGGAGGGGCGTCGGTTTCCCAGCCCACGTTGCCAGGGTCATAAGGCCTTTGTTGTTTCCAGATAGTATCCAAATAAGGGAAAACTCACTGGAAGTGATGTCACAGATGCCATGCAAGCCACCATCATACTAAGTACAACCTACAGCCTTCTGACAGAGTTCATGGGAGATTTATGGGAAAAATACTAATCCGGGTTGGGGCGGCAAAGAGGTGTGAAAAAACAGTAGTTTTCCAGCTAAAACAGGGTACTTGGCAGGTATGAATTAGTGTAGGGGCTCAATAGAACTTAATGTATGATCCTATGATGATAACGATATATTGTAGTAGATTGCCTCATGTCATGTGTATGGTTTGTGTGCAGAGAATGTCTTCCTATTGGCTGATAAAACATTGTATTATGAAGCATTGCATCTTGCAGGTTAGCGATCCAGAGAGAGGGTCACTATGCCTCAGGAATCTCAGTTCACAGAGAATCATAGATCATGCAGTCATGCTGAATTAACCCATAACCCCACATGTACGCTGTAATAAGGCAAAGTTCTTACGGCTGACTGATATATGTCTCGCATGTCTTTTCATCAACATCTAAAATTGCTTTTGGGTGTTATAAAGACTTTAGTAAAGTCATTGTGGTCATATAACTCAGAAATACTTTACGCTTCCTATACACTGCCAGTTCAGCTTGTGATTTCATGTAAAAGATTTTGTAATGCGGTGGGAAAATGTCAGTATATTATTGTTTGTGAGCTAAATGTTAATGTTTATTTACCCGCATTCCCTCAAATATTAAAGAATATCCAAACATATTTATGTCATGAAAAGATCTTTCTCTTGGTCGCTGTTTCAGGTTTGTTCAAGCAGTAGATGCCCAACACAGACCCCAAACATTTGGGTGGAGTGATAGTCCTAAAGCTCGTAGGTAGACCCCTGGAATCCCTGGAATGAACACTGGCAATGTGAAGAGAAGTATGGGATGACCTGCTTTTATATGATCCCAAATAAGATGTGACTACATCATTTTTTGAATGGAATATATATTCTACAATAAAAGGTTCTTCTATTTTTAGTTTCTGTTTACTTATTCATGCTTCATCAAATTTATGTTTGTTTGTGAAGCTCCCAAACAAGTATGACATTGACTACAACAAAGACTGATGGAGTCCAGAGATGTGGAGGATTTGGGTGTAATCTCTTAAGAGAATGACAGAGCTGGACACTGTGTAATGTCAGTTCAGCTCCTGGTCCAGCTACTCATTGGTTTCCCAGCTAAGAGCTATTAGTTTGTATAAAGGTAGTCATACACAGTTTGATATTTTCGATCTAACGACTTACAATTTTTAAATTGATTGTACAAAAATCGACTCCCATATACTTGGTACGATCGACCAAGTGATCGAATGAAATCTAACAAAAAGACAATTGAAAAGTGATCAGATATGCTAGTAAATTTTGCATGATGGTACAATTATCTGGTATGTAGGTATTTCAATCGATTGGTTTATGATCAAATTATGATCCTACTATGGCTACACTCCATAATACTCTTTATAGTATCTACGATCAATCACACTGTGTGGTGGTAAAATTAATCGATGTAAAGGTAGCCATACACAGCGCGATTTTCACCCGATCGGACGAAAATCAGGTTGGTACTCCTGGTGAAACCAGCCAGGAATCTCCTGCATCTCGGATCGTTACTTTGAATGGGGACGGCACAAAGGGTGCTAGCCGATCAGCTGAGGGGCCGGCTCATCTATCGAGGGGGGATCGCTTCGTGTATTTTTTGGTTATATTTCTTACTGTCCATCCTTCTTACTAATAGTACTGTCTGCCTCAATAAATGTGGCATTGTGGCAGTCTGTACAGATTACACATAAAGTTCATACAAACTGTTTGCCATAAATAGGCTGACTCTAGAGTTTCTTTCAATAATTCTTTCAATCAATAACATCTGCCATTGACCACTATTTTTATCCTTTGCTACATCTTAGTGCCACTGATCTATTTGCATCCACTTCCGATCCCTTTTGTATGATCCATTGGTTTCAAAATCAATCACACTGTGTGGTGGTACAAATGATCAATGTTCGACTGATCATTTTAATTCACGATCAAATCACAAAATAATCGATCCCTGCATGACTACCTTCAGCTGCAGTCCTGATAGAAAAAGAAAGCCAATGCACCCACTACATCTATTGTCTCCAAAATATTACTGTGAATATTTATTCTGGGGTTTAGACAGATTTTAAAGATGGGCGATGAGATTCCAAAATTGTAACATTAGCATGTAAATTGTATGCAAAATGAAACTGAGCCAAACACAATGTGCATGCTAATGTCACAATGTTGGCATCTTATTGCCCATTTTTTATCCCTATCTTGCCCTTACCAAAAAGTAAAGATGAAACATTAAATGGACCCTTGAGAATTTTGCAGTCTTGTTGCTACAATCTCAAAATTCAAAGGGTATCCAACCAACTACACAAATCAAAAGTATCCTAAATTGGTCTGTAATCCTATACTAGAACACAGGTATTTTACTTTTGATTTAGAAAACAATTGGATTAGAAATTAAATAAACAGGGAGTTAAGCTCGTCCAATTGCTGGTCTGAAACATCCCAACAAATTTATGTATGGAGAAAAGAAATGTTTCCACACCCCTGCTAAGGGAGTGAGGATTAAGGGATTTTTAAGGCAGTGAAAAGTCCATTTCTGATTCCTTCCACAGAAAACGAGATTATCTGGAATACATCTCCTGATGAAGCAAAATTCTTATTGCGAAGCATGTCGAGATTGAGATATCTTAAATCAACTCATGAGGTGATGATGTAACAACATGTTATGATATATACTCATTGTATATGCCTTTATAAAACAAAGTTATGTACCTTAGATATGCAGTGCATTAAAGCATTTTTCCTTACAATAACTCAGCTTTGATCAGCTATGTTAGTGGTTGATCAAAAATACACAATTCATGCCGCTTAATAAATCCATATATATATATATATATATTGATAAAACATATAAATATAGCAAGGGATGTTAAATGAGATGACAAAATGTTGACATTAGCATGCAGATTGTATGCAGATTGAAGATGAGCCAATCAGGCTCTGCAGATCCTGTGCTTAATTTGCTCAGCTTCAGTCTTCATACAATTTGCATACTAATGTCAAAATCTCATCTGACCAAAAATTTCCAAATGGTTTGGTCAGTTGAGCACAAACCTAATATGTAATCTGATTGTGTGTACCAAGCCTAAAGATTCTTTCTGGGCCGCTTCACTGTGTAGTCATAGCATCACTGCAGCACAGTAACATACAATGAAAGCAGTAAAAAAACAATAAGATGGATTTTTACAGTAAACCTTTTTCTTTTTTTTTCTTTTTTTCTGTAAATAAAACAGAATTTAATTTTCATTAGGACAATGACCTTACAGCATCACAAGCATGTGATAAAATCAATGAGTCATTGATCAAGAAAATATACATTTACTAATCAATAAATGGAAAGGAAAATGTTATTCATCTTCTTTATTTTACATTTAAATCTGTTTAGCTTGGAAAGCATAATTACGTGCATTGTTCTCATAGCTCCTAAGTGGGAGCATCACTAGTTTTGGGTCCTTAGGGACTGATCAGGATACGGTCTGCTGGATCTAACGTGGAGAACAATATATAAAATGTGACATTGTCATTAGATGTGTATTGATGGGAGACAAATAAAGTTCTTCAGAATAAACCAGGAATAAAGTCCTGACTCTTCCAGCATCTGATTACCATTGTTAAATCTTAGGATAAGCCATCCCAGAGCTCTCAAGCTGCCTTTAATGTGAAGTTGTTCATTCTCCAAAATCCTTAACCTCCCTAGCGGTTGAGACAAACCCTGTTCGTTCGCCGATCAGGGTCCTCTCAACCGCAGGGGAAGCCAGCATCGGAGAGACCCGATGCCTCCCCGGAAAGCTGCTGCAGCATTTCCGGGGTTTCGCCACGGTGACGCGGAAGGGGCGGGGGGGGCAGAGAGCCCCGGAGGGAGAGACTGACAGGCAGTGTACTTTGTACACTGCCTCGATTGCCCGTTTCGCGCCGTTATAAACGGCAGTGCGCTAGGAAGTTTAAGTTACCCATGCACGTTTAGATTCCTGTTTGTTTTGTGATGAGTGATTGACAGTTGCCCCCATGTTGGGCTGAAGGAACTATGGATCTTGACCCTGTATACATGATTTCCCAATGGTTCATTTTTGGTCATGAGTAATATCTCCCCCCCCCATTAGACTTGCTCCTACCTTTGGCACTTTTAAAAAAGCCCTGAAAACCTACCTCTTCAGTCTCACCTACGCATCTTCTCATTTCTAACATCTCCACCATGCCAGTCCCATCCCCCCCACCTATTATATACTCTGTTCCCCAACTTATTATATTGTAAGCCCATCCGGGCAGGGTCCTCTACTCCTGTGTTGTATCTCCACTCTACTGCATTGTACAGCGCTGCATAATATGTTGGCACTTTATAAATACAGAAGAATAATAATTTTGGTAGTAAGTAGTTAAAAATGACACATTCACCATGTAAAGCCCCCCAATCACCCATGCAAATATTCTTTCTTACCCAGCCTGCCAGGGGCCTGCAGAGTATTACAGGGTAGGTGCCCTTTACCCACGACACCTGCTTCCTGTTCTAAGGCAGCCTGAGGGTACCTCGAGTACGTCCCTATTTTCATCTAATTATTACTATTTAACTAGACCTCATTGTCACTTATTTAAACAATATTTTGTACAATACCAAAACATCTCCGAGGTGCCTGGATACAGTTTCTGGGGCTATGGTTGTTACATTAGGAAAATGACAATTAGTTTCAACCCATTAAATACACTGCAATGTGTTTTCCTGGTGAGGGTATTTAAAAAAAAAATCAATTAATCAATGTGTAATTTGCACTTAAACTGCTAACTACAACCCTTTATAGTCTTATTACCACAGGACATATTGAGGCGATAATTTCAGGAGCACAGTTAGTTTGTAAAGGGAAAAGTGCCTGCATCATGTATGTAAATATACTTTCAATAATGGAGGATTATATAATGAATATATATGTATTAGGAATCATATTGCCTGAATCGTCCTTCTGGCAGAGAATTTTCTCGATAAATAGGGAAGAGAAAGGAAGTAAACAAATTCCTTTCCTAAAGCACATTTTATTTCGTTAGCAGGAAATATGGTCATGCTCAGAGAATCAATAGAAGTCCATTGCTTGTAGCAGAAATATTACTGCTGGGCTGGCTTATCTCCCTACAAAACGACATTGTTGTACAGATCAGGGAGAGAAGGGTCAGCACACTCCTCCTGTCTAAGGACAAGCTGAGGGGTGCTGCCACCCCATATGTGATAAATAAGACCATAGAGTCACCCTATGTTAATTACCTGTAAATGAGTATGCTGCTAATGAATCCCTTCCCCTCTTTCTTGCAGCAATTGTGCAGAGTTTCCTATACCACAGCTTACAGGGGATATACATTGCTATAGACTGCATTAAAAATGCATCTGAATCATGAAGTTATACATTCATACAACAGATGCAAAGTACGCACAAAGATACAATAACGCTTTGTGATGGGCAATAGATGCTTTTTATGGCATATACAACACTTTTGTAGATAGCATGAGCTAAATCAGAGTTGCTCAAGCATTGGTACCCAAGGGTGTACATCTGGCCTGGAGCGCTGTGTTCTTTTGTTGTACATAAAAAACACAATTGAAGTTTTAAACTTTAGTATATAATAGAATATTACACAGGGATTACACAGGGACAACTAAAAAGACATTTGCATACATATAGAAGGAACTGAAACTTAATGTGTAAGGCAACATCAGCTAGCCCTGCACTGCATGCTTATTTTTAATTGTGACAGTTAATGAAGAGTGCCTCATTCTGAACCTGTATTTGAATGGGGAGAGGGGGCCCGATAATGTTCCTAAATAGAAAAGAGGGGCCCTGCAAAAAAAGTTTGGGAACCCCTGGTTACCTGCTGAAGGGGCTATCATTTTAGTCGAAGTTGTCCAGTTTTAGCTCTACTGGACTTCGCCAATACATATGTGTCCCCTTCCCAACCCAGTGTGTGGCTAGACCATGGAGTGGAAGACCAGAAGTAGAATACTGAAAAGAATTGCCCTGTTCCCCTCCATACCTGGATACAGGCAGCGCCCCACATTGGATCCTAGTCTCTACTGTCTGTGAGTTCTGATAAAATGTATTTATTTTAAAAATTTACCGGTATGTAAAACAAATTTAAGTCAAATTTAGGTATATACATAAAATGTATAGCCATATCATTTTCAGTGTTTCACCTACTAGATCAAAAGGCAAATCAAAAGTGCAGAATTATTAGGCAAATTAGTATTTTGACCACATCATCCTCTTTATGCATGTTGTCTTACTCCAAGCTGTATAGGCTCGAAAGCCTACTACCAATTAAGCATATTAGGTGATGTGCATCTCTGTAATGAGAAGGGGTGTGGTCTAATGACATCAACACCCTATATTAGGTGTGCATAATTATTAGGCAACTTCCTTTCCTTTGGCAAAATGGGTCAGAAGAAGGACTTGACAGGCTTAGAAAAGTCAAAAATTGTGAGATATCTTGCAGAGGGATGGAGCACTCTTAAAATTGCAAAGCTTCTGAAGCATGATCATCGAACAATCAATCGTTTCATTCAAAATAATCAACAGGGTCGCAAGAAGCGCGTGGAAAAACCAAGGTGCAAAATAACTGCCCATGAACTGAGAAAAGTCAAGCGTGCAGCT
>CM070033.1:34647209-34668277 GCA_036250615.1 Ptychadena robeensis | reverse complement strand
CACTTGCCTAATAATTCTGCACTCCCTGTATATATATATATATATATATATATATATAGTATTTGACCAAACATATAAAGTAATAACATCTGGAGTTATAGGCAGCAGTGCAGTGTCTCCGTGCTCCTCCACCTTCCCTGATCTACTATCAGTTAGTGCCAGACTGAATTAGTACATTGTCTGAATGTGGGGGAAACACGGAGAGCCTGGAAATAACCCACGCAGACAGTAGTCACCATACAAATCCCAAGTCCCTGGTGGAAGTCATATCTACTGCGGTATTCTATTCAAGTATAATGATCTGTCACTGCATGTTCATCCAGGCAGGTTTAAGTCTTATCTACATTTTCTGCATACTCTGGCAGAAAGTGACATCTATTTCCAGTGGCTTGGCCAATTTCAAAAGTGATTTTACACTGAGGGAAGTATTTCAGAGAGACAGAATACCTAAAGATTTCCTAAAGATTTTAGAAAAGTCCTTTTAAACATTTTTGTGTACTTTTTTACTTGCTGAATTTAGTCAAAGTCAAAGTTTCCACAACCAAAGCCCAAATCTTCATCTTCAGGGCTATCTCTGACCATCATATGCTGTTGATGGCTTTTCCTTCGTTATGATGATGTACGAGGTTTAGTAAAAGTAGAACAGAATGATCTCCTTTATCTGACTATAAAGCCTACAACTTGCGGTTTCTGTAATGAAGGATCATGTTTACAAGACATGTAATGTTGATTAACAATTCAAATATTGCCTCCCTTCTCCCAGAATTCGCCTTATGGAGAGGTTTGATGAAGAGTTGTCTAGAACTATTACTCACAGCTGTTTCTTAGAAGAGACGCAAAGGTCTGACTTTTGTCATTTGTAGCAAATCTGCCTTAATGTACAGTAAAGTTCTGTTCTAAATAAGGCAAACATCAATTCCTTATTGTCCTTATTGTTTTGGTGTTTGTAGGTGCCACAAAGACATGGTGGGTACCTAAAAATTGGGTGAGAAATGTGGCTCCAAGCTCCCTTTAGATGGCATTTAGTAGCGAGCAATGGCTGTCCTAGAAAAAGTGCTCCTAAAACAGAACTCATGTAGAAGCACATGATCAATTTAATCTTTTATTATTCATGATTGATTTCTGCTTTCCGTGTATTATTATAAACGGGATCAGCCAATCAGAGCAGTACTAATTAATCAGCTGACCATATTGCTTATGTTCTTTTAATTAATGGCTCTGCATGTTTCATAAGCACAATTCAATTATGTTGGCATACACATACACTTTCATTTTTCCTTTTTGTCTTGGTGGTATTCCACAAGCATGGACACTGTTACTAGACTGGTCATTAATAAAATATATAACACAGTGTATTACAATGCAATGCATATGTATATAAAAACAACTGACATACAATATGTGCATTCCTTGATTATACAATCAAAATATAGTAAATACACATATGTAGAATTTACATAGTTTTCTTTTTATAGTTTTAGAAATACTGTTTTCATCTTATTATTAACTTTTATTTATGTAGCACCAACATATTACACAGCCCTGTTCATTGAATTAGAGTTCAAATGCAACACGAGATAACACACAGGTAAAGGTTATGACACAGGAGGAGTTGAGGGCCCTGCTTGATTAGGCTTGCACTGTAATAGTTTGGCGAACATAGTATACAATGGGCATTACTTTTTTGTATATAGGACTGAAAATACAATCCTTCTCCTTCACACCGCCAGGATATTTTCCACTCTGAGGTTGATTGCTATAACTGCTTTTGGCACTGGCTGCTCTCCATGCTCCCCATCGGCTCGTATCTCATGACCTGAACAGTACTGGTAAGCAAACGTGTAATAATGCTTTATATTATTGTCAACCTAGTTGATACAGATATCATGTGGGTTAAACTAATAAGAATGGATATGCAGATGAGGTTTACATGACCCGATTACTAATGGTCTGGTGGAAAGAATCGAGAGATCAATCAATTGTATGCACTAAAGAATTGATTTGATTTCCCTTATTATAGGATTGGTCTCATTTAGGCACAAGCACGTTCTGGCTTCTAGCACTTTAATAAGGCTTTCTTGAACCCTGAAGAAGTCCTGAGATCAGACAAAACGCGTCAGAATCAACTCAAGAAAACCAACCTTTTGGACCTCATACTTTGCAGGCCAGAACTGTGCCGTAATTTTTATTGGACTGTTTTGACTTTTTTCTTTTAGGGAGCATATATAGTTTCAGCTATTAGTAGATTGGGAGCTGCATCCCATTGGATCATTTGTATGATTACTGTTTTGTATAATAAAAATTAATTTCAAACCCCATTCCTGGAACTGACCTAAATAATTGCCTTAAAAGTCCCAGAAGTTGGCCATCTCACTTGGGCTGTTTTCCCCTTTTCTAACTCTTACTTTACTCAGGGATGTGGCAAGGTGCTGGTATAAAATACTAATTATTCTTATAGCCATTCTCAATTTCAGCCAGCAGGGGAAGTGCTGAGCCCCTTTTCATGATTTCCCTTGTCTCCTCAGCTCCTTGCTGTAATGTTTAATCACAAGAAAATTAGTCTGAGGACTCTTCCAGGCATTTGCAAACACTGCTATTCGAGGTTTTATTAGACAAAGCAAGTTAAAAACATCAACTGTGCTCTTGTTTAGAATACTCAAAGTGATCCCACATCCAATCTTTGCAAAGACACACAAAAGAAGGAAGAACTGAAGGACAAAAAGTGTTTTTTTTTTCATTTTAAAGATGTTAAAAAACAATACAACCACCTTCAAGTACCTATATCACTCTGATATGAGCTGACTTCCAACCAGAATGCAGATATTGAGGATCTCTAGGATCCAGGGCCAGCAACCTATGTCTCTCTGGCATTGGCAACACTAAAATATCTGAATTCTGATGTCTCTTATTTATCTATTTGCTATGATATAGAATAAAAATCTGTATTTGATTGCACCCATTTCCATCGGCTGTTCAGAATATTTAGTCTGTATTTTCTCTTCTACAATCCAGCTCTTTCTATCCGCTGTTTCTGGCACATCGGGTCAGCTGGCAGCTTCTCCGGCCTCCCTGTGACTGATGGCCCTGTCCAGTTCCATTTCCATTTACTCTGCCTGCCAGTGTATTTGGTACTGTGATATCTCATGTGCCACTGTGATTTAGCAATTGTGCAGTCTTTCTCTTGTCACTCTATTTTAACTCCTGCTGTATGTGTTTATTTTCTTCTTATTGTATATGGTAGAGTAATGATGTTGTTTCTCCACTTTGTTAACCATGAAATGTAGCTGAGCAGTGTTTATCTGACTTTCCTTGGCCTGCTGTACCGTAATGGTGGTTCTGTTTACCAGTTACTATGCATAAAAGGATGTAGGGTCTCTGTGGGCAGCCACATAATATATATATATATATATATATATTGTAAAGTTTAGGGGATGGGCATCACCAGCTGTTTTTGTTTTAAAAAACTCTGGTATATTTTTACCAAAAACAGGAAACAAAAAACAACCATCTGCTGCTTTTAGTCATTGATACTCACCCATTAAGGCCCCCATACACGGGTCGGATTCCGGCCGGATTCCGGGCCGATCGATTCCGGGCGCGTGCACGTGAATCGATCGTGCCGGAATCGTGTGCAGCCCACCTTGTCCGTCCGATCACGTCCGATCGTTCGGGGGCCCAGAATCGGATCTGTCAGAGAACCAACATGTTGGTCTTTTTGATCCGATTCTGCACAGATCAGGGGGAGTTGCCATTTGTGAGGTGGAATCGGAGGTGGAATCGGACACGGAATCGTCCCGGAATCGTGCCGGAATCCGTTGGACAAGGTGGTATGCAGCGATGGATACTCTTAATTGGCCGATTGATCACACCTGCGATTCCCGGCAGAATTGCCGGAATCGATCGGATGATGAATCGATTGGACATGGAATCCGACACGTGTATGGCTAGCTTTAGGTTTAGTTTTTCAGTTGGTTCAAAACTACCTAAGTAGTCCTGGACTTCCGATGAGAGCACACATTGTAATACAGAGAGATGAACCCCACACAGATTAGCCGCTTGGCCATAGTTTCTTTGGTCCATCACCTTTCTTGACTTCTTGTCTGGCTGAAAGTTAAAATAAAACTACAAAGTCCGGGACCCTGTAACAAAACTAAACAAATGGCATCTATGCTCCTATCTAGCTCTTGACTATTTAACTAGGATACACCTGGTAACACAACCTATTATTGGTGATATATATATTTCCACCCACCCTTGAGATCCTCTACTATATATATATATATACACAGTATGTTTGAACCTTACTCAAAGGAGTATACTGCTTATTGTCTGTAACAAGGTCATGAAGTTTCACTCTCTTTGGACAATTGTTACAGAAATCATAATACATCAATAGATACTAGATTTTTCTAAAGTTCTCCCAAGGCAAAGATCAAAGTGCGATCCTTTCCTTTCTGGATGTTTAAGAAGCTTGTGCAGAACATTAAAGGTATTACTGCTATTTACCAAGTTGACGTCTTTGTTTCAATAACACGAATCATCACCTAGGCTATAAAGGTGAAGCATGACTTTAATTTAACAAATCAGTTTAGACTCTTATTACAGCAAATCAGTCAACAATAAGGATTATCTGAGAAATATATCTATCTACATTCATTCACATCGCTTTTCAGGATTTTCTTTTTTTATTGAGTATTTTTGGCAAAATGGTCCCTTATGTCTGACAGTTGTGTTGGCTGTACCTTTATTTGTCTCAGCCAAGCGCCTGTCTGCAGCCTAAACCTACATTCTGCTGCCTGGTGATAAGGCAATATTGGCACCAATATAAATTATTATAGAGAGGGAACAGAAAAGCCGGACATGCGAGGCACAGGGAATGATGGTTTTGCCTTCATGTTGACAGCAGGAAGAAAATGGGCACCCAGGAAGGGAGGCGAGCATGGAGAAAGGAGAGGAAAGCACAGCTTGGATAGACAGAAAGCCAAAGACATAACACGGACAGGAAAGATATATTTTTAGGTTTATCAGCCACTGGCGGTACCAGATGTGTAAATGAGCATTGGACTCCGCTGGCATCGCTCCTAATGAGCAGAGCAGATTACTGTAGCTGAAGGCAAATGTTGTGCAGAACGCCTGAAATTTTGCTTGTGTTCTAATTTTCGGAATGCGCATTTGCATAACTCGGCGTCGGGAGTGTTATTAAATGACTTTGACGAGATTTTCGCCTCGTATAGATTTGCTGCTTTCTTCCAAGTAAGAGAAGGGAAATTTAGATGATAATTAAAAAAAGAACCCTCAAAAAGTCATTAGGATGTGTACTGACCATTGGCCCATTATGGTTGTGCAGTTTTTAGAGGAATCTTTGTTTCCAATTATGTGTAAGTACAGAATAGAAATGTGTTATTACTGAACCTTTCTGAGGGGGTAAAATCACAACAGTACAAAGATCTGTAACCCATTGCAACCAAATATTTTGTGAAATGATGACTTCTTAATATACGTTGCTTCCTTATGTTGCTGTTTTACTTCTTGAATTACTTCTAAATGTATTTATTGATGTTTCATTTCTTTCTGCAAAATCTGATAAAATTTTTGTATTTGATAAAAAAAAAATTTTAAGAATGAATTTAAAAATACAAAAACTACAAATGTAAGGTTTAGGGCAGGGGAGGGCTGTAAGGTTTAAGGTCCTCAGGGGCAAATTCAGTAAAGTGGCCTATTGCACCACTGAATCAGCTCACCATCCACACCTACCTTTTCCTTGTTTTATAACGGATATTGACGTTATGAAGCAAGACAAATATGATACAATCAGCCCTCCAGCAGCCTCTCTCCTTCTGCCCCCAGCAGCCTCTCTCCTTCTGCTCCCAGCAGCCACTCTCCTTCTGCCCCCAGCAGTCTCTCTCCTTCTGCCCCCATCAGCCTCTTTACATCACCCCCAGCAGCCGCAGCCTCTCTCCATCACCCCCAGCAGCCTTTCTTCTTTTGCCCCCAGCAGCCTCAGACTCTCTCCATCACCCCCAGCAGCCCCCAGCCTCTTAGTCATTCATTCTCATCTCATACGCATGGTGAAGATGAACAGAAGCTGGCGCTGGCAGTGGGACAAAGGCGTGTGTACAGTAAGTCCCTCCCTCCTTCCGTTTCCACTTCCTGACTTGAAGAAGCTCTGTGGAGCCGGAATGCGGTGGAGGGATCTGAGCCGTGCCAACAGCCGGTGCCGCTAACAGCTGCTTGTCCAGAATTGGTTAAGGGCGGCCTGGGGACAGCCTGGGGGGCAACTGCCTCCCTGCCCCCCTTTCCAGCCCTCACCTCCTGTGTGGAGGGATCTGAGCTGTGCCAACAGCCGGAGCCACTAACAGCTGCTTGTCCAGCACTGGTTTAGGGCGGCCTGGGGGCAACCTGGGCGGCAACTGCCTCCCTGCCCCCCTTTCCAGCCCTCACCTCCTGCGTGGAGGGATCTGAGCTGTGCCAACAGTCGGTGCTGCTAAAAGCTGCTTGTCCAGCACTGGTTTAGGGCGGCCTGGGGGCAGCCTGGGGGGCAACTGCCTCCCTGCCCCCCTTTCCAGCCCTCCTCTGGGTTAGGGTAACCTAAACCAACAGACATCCCCAGAAGTCATCATTCAGTTTCTGATGGACATTTCTTAAAGCTGGGTGGTCCTTACAGTTGGTAGATACTATAAAGAATATTTAATCAATGAAACATCTGTTACAGACCAGTATACAATATAAGATTCAATCTGGGAAGAAATATTTAACGCATTAAATATAGAAGTTGACACAGTGCAGACCTGAAATCTCTGGAGGCTTCGCCAATGCATGCTGCAGATGTCTGCTGGCTACCATATCACAGACTACAATCTGCCAAAGGCTACCGTGATACAGATCCCAGATACCTTCCAAATCTATCACTGTTGTCAAACTGCTGGATGACATGTTTAGGCAAACTATCAGACAGAACAAAAAGATAGCAAAGGGTTCTTGTTTGTATTCATCAAGTAGACTTGCATAAAATATCAAATTTCTTATTTAGCAAAAGAGATTTTCATATTTAGCAATTCAATAATCTTTATAAACGAATCAGCAATCATATTTCAGCAGTTCAGGCTAAAAAGATCGATTTTAACCATTGAGATTAAAATAATGTGAAATCTCATTGCTTTGTATTAGTGCAGATTGCACATGACGTGTGCTCTTTGTGCTCCGAGGAGCTTGACTTAATAAATTGGAAAGCTCATTCAAATGGTAGGAAAGGATTTAAAATATTGAGCTATATTTTCACAGGTTTGTATTTATAAATAAACACACATGCACTACACTGTATTACAATTTAAATCAGTATACATTTGCAAACCAAGCCAATATGTTGAAGTCATTGGATCTACATGATAAATATGGAAGGCAGGTTCTCCTAGAAAGTTCTACTGCAGGAGAACTAATTATCAAATTGATGCGGTTTGATCTGATTGACTGGTCAGAATCATTTGGCAGGATCAGCCAATCAGAGCAGTATAAATTGATCAGCTGATCAAATTGATCACTGGAGTTCTCAGGAACTGGCCCTCCCTAGGTACAGTTTTCCAACTTCCAGGCTGGCCACATTGTTGTTTTTCTTACAATTATTTTTCAGATCTGCAAATTTTAACAGTAATTTGTGAGTGTCATGGCCTGCTCCCTCACACTGCATATCTGCTCGGCAACATTTACTAGATGTGCATTATTTGTTTGTTTCTACAGAGTAGGTAAGAATTAGATCCCTATCTACGTCCCCATATCATATTTGTCACCAAATAGGTTGAGCAGGGAACACACAGCTCGATATAGGAGCCGTTCAAGTTCCCCTGCAGCTGTGCGATGACATTGTCACGCTGCTGCCCGTTATCGGAGAATGCTTTGCATAGAGACCCGCGGTCTCTATGCAAAGCAATGTTTATCAACCGTGGCTTACGGTCATGTCCGATATCCCTGTTTTTGAGCGGGATTAATTGGTCCCGCTCGAAAACAGGGATGGATGCATAAATGTGGGCCAGATAGATTGCCGTGAGCACGGCGCTCGAAGCAGCCATCGATCTGCACCATATCTTCATGTGTCTTCCCTGCTTTAGTTGGCTATACAGTATATCTTCAGCTGAGATCTTCTGAAAACAATTTCCTTAGTCCTATGTATTTGCAAGAAAGCAAAATTGCACTTGTTTAAAAACAAAAAGGTATCCAAAGTATATATACATTTATAAGAATATACATAACATAATGTACATATATATGTTAATGTTAATTAAAACATAACACATGTCAATTTAAGTAAACTAAAAGAAACTAAACTAAAAGTATTACATACTGCAAGCTCAATAGCTATGTCACCTAAACAGATACTTCATGAGCATTTCTATAGGAAGCTGGTAGCAGCTTTAATAAGTATATTTATTTTTTTCCGTGTAGTTAAGCTTTAGAGCCATAAAACCCGGAGGATTTAACGTATGGAAGATTTTTACATCTACTGTCGTACTGTCCTGTACATGTCTGATGATGACACGCTTGTAGGTTCTTTAAAAAAGAAGTTTTGGCGAGAATGTTTTCGGGTATAGTTAACTGCGGCGATATATCTTGTCCTGAAGGGCTATATATTTTTCCTCATTAGTATCCGATATACAATGCAAGCATCGAGCCTATTCACTTATGTTGCAAACTATCACCGGGGAAAAAAAACAGGCACGTCAGGCGGCAGTAAAAGGAAAACAGGGCCATATGTGTTGGAGGAAGATTCCCTTTGAAAGAAGACATTTCCCTGGAGATTAAGGCAATCCATTTGCACTTCCTGGACCCCTGCTCTGCAGCTGGGAGACTTCAATAACTCCTCAAATGGCATTGTCTGCTCTGCAGAATATTCCCCGTGATTTACTGCCTGTTGTACATAGCAGCCATCTATCTATAAACAATACAAATCTACATAGATAAAGATAAATGTGAAGAAAATAGATCTATTCTGGAATACAACTGGGGCAGGCCTATGGGGTTCTATAGACAGAGCTGTCTGGGTATTATTTAATAGCTGGGAAGTCTATGGCACCTTTGGAAATACTGGGTTTTATTTGCAGAGGCTTTACATAATGTTTGAAATCATTAAAAAAAATAATCAGAAAACTCTATAACAGAGTATCTAATGGGTGAGCAATCAATAAGTAGGACACTACCCACATGGAGTGTATATGTGCTCCCTGTGTGTGCTCAGTAGTAGGTATTGTCTATATCTCTCTATATCATTTCATGATCAAAAGACCATTTCACAGGGGTCAAAGCTTCCCTGAAAGCATCAGAGCTGTTGCTAAAAAGCAGTAGCTCCCGATGCCCACAAGTACCCCACTTGGAAGTTCGTCGGGAGTGTAACGTCCACTCGCTAACCTAGAAGTGATGGGGCATTACACTTATCTGATCGTGTAGGAGGTGATATTGCATCTGGTATTTGGAACGTGGATGTGACTCTGTGCACCGGGACTTTCACATTCCAAATACCAGAAGTGACACTCCATAATGTCACCTCCGGGGTTGCGGATCTAAAAAGAAGGACTTTTTAGATGTACATATTATTTTATAGGTTATAGCAATGGTTCCCAAACTGTGGGACGCAAAGGTATTACGGGGGGGGGGGGGTCGGGCCCTCATTCTGACACACAACCAGATGCAATCCAACGGCCGTTCCAACAAAATTTCCCCCTTCTGATGTCCCGTCCGAACTTCTTATGGAGCTCCTGTCCATCCCGCTCCAGTAAGGCACCCCTGTGGTTATGGTGCCCTGAATGGGGGTGGGTCAACTGTACAATCTGATACTAACACTAAAAACCCATCTGATTGCACCATCGGCTGAAACTTTTTACTTATGGTACATCAAATTAAGAATTGTGAGGATTGTGAGCTTCTTCAGATCTGAGACTCATGGCAATGTTTCCATGTGCTCGTAAAAACTGTGCAATATGTTGGCATCATATAATGCTCAAAATAAATATTAATATGTCATTGGAGTTGGGTGAAAAGTGATAGCAGCTTTAATATTGCAGCAATCATGATGATGTTGAAGCTGCCAAAGTATTTTACATGGTGTGGTGAGGTTCTGTCTATATCTCATCAGCTGTCAGAACGGATAAAAGATATGTCTGTTCATAGTCACCCTAAGCTGGGTATAAACCTCAGATGGAGGTTGGGGACACTCTGCCAACTGCTCTCCCAGCCTTCTGACATTGGCACGGACATGCTGTGCCATTTCATTACATACAAGTTTATTTCAATGAAAAGAATAAGGTAATAAAGGTAAAAAGGTTCAACTTAGTTGATCGTTGTCCTCAGCTTGTTATTAATCTGACTAAAGTCCTTCTGTGCTCAGTGGCATATGCCATAATGTGTAATGATGCATGGCATGCCTACAGTATGGCACATTCCTCCTAGATTACCCTCAATGATGCCACGTTCTAATGCACTGCTGACAACATAACATCATCTCTGATCATTCATCTGGCCTTCCTTCTCCCGCCATTGTGTACTGATGGAATATATATCCACACCATGCCAACACCCAACTTTCTTATTAATTAGTATCAATCACCATACAATTAGAGACACACATATCTCTGCCTTCTGTGTTGTTAGGTTTAGCTCCACTTTAAAGTGAGAATATAAGGATAACATTCTACTACTGCTAAAGGATCTTCCTGGCTCTCATCCTGATTCTGTTATATAATATATCCTGATAATGTTATATAGTGATTTACTGACATTTACTGACATTTACTGGCATTTACTGGCATCTCATGCGGTTTTTAGCGGCGGCCATTCACCCCTATGGCCGCGGTCAGTGCTGGGCGGCCGCGGAATCACGCGGACCGCCGCCTAAAAACTCGGTCAACTGAGTTTTTAGGTGGCCGTCCGCGCGATTCCGCGGACAGGGGAATAGCCCATTGAAAAGAATATATCCGCGCCGTGCACAACCGCGGGCTTCCGCTTCTAGTGGAAACAAGCCCTAAGTCTCCTGTGCTGTGTTGGTTCCCCCTGTGTCATTTTAAGTGATCACCCCACCCTGATACTCCAGTGTCGTACTCTACTTCATGCAAAAATGATACAGCCCCCAAAAATAAGACATAGGGCATCCCTGGGAGCAAAAATTAATATAATACACTGTCTTATTTTCAGGGAAACACGGTAGTAGCAAGATTCATTTGAAAAGCCCCTAATCCTTTGTAAGGACCACCGTCCTGCATCGCCCCTTTCGCCCCTATGTGATGTCACACATCCATCATCATTCTTAATGTTTACCAATTTTGTATAGTGCATCTCATGCCACCTCTGCCCTTTAACCTCTACTGCATATGGGAAAACTGGCCTCATCTCAGACTGAGCAGCATCTTCTGACAATGAACCCCTTTGTATCCAATCGCCTGTCCATCATTCCATATTCGCAGCACGGAGGATAATCTTTTAACACAGTAATATTAGGATGGCTCTCTGGAAGATTTGGTGTCGGTATATGAATAAGCTGAGGGATGGAGATCTCCAGTATAACATACAAAGCTTGGCTACCACATCGCACGGTAAAGTCTGACATTACCGTGCCTTAGTGCAGCACACGTGACATAGATTTTTGTCTGGCTGCTCTCTCTGTATAACACGAGGACACGGCTGCGGACAATGAGCACACACGTGTGCCCGGCATGACATGCATGTTACATATTAGAATAATGAGCTCAGCCCGCAGCCCATACACGCAGCACATTAGTATAATGAGAGCCCGCCCGCCGCCTCCTCCTCCTCCGCTGCTGCTCACTATCAGGAGCCGTCTCATAAATTTCAGGCACATCAAGCAAGCCAATCAGATCGGATCTATAAATCAGCCTGTCAAAGACCGACCAATCCTGAGAGCTACTAAATCAGAGCTGCCAAACGGCCGACCAATCAGGGTCCGGCGGCTGTAAATCTGCAGCAGCCTGTATTCCCCTGTCTGTGAGGGGAGGAGGGGGAGGGAGGCGCACACAAGGCTGCCCCTCTCTAACATTCCCGCTCTCTTCTCTCTCTTTGAAGACACAAATAAATGATATGGAGAGTACAGGGCGGAATATTTAGGATGATTCTCCATTAGACCTGTGCTGGTCTGTGTAGAACTGCCATACAGCCCCATAGCTGAGCACCTCCATGACATGGTTCTGTGTGGTAGAAGTTGCAGGATTCTTCCTATTATAGTGATGAAGCTGCACAGTGCACAACACATCCATCACCTCCACAACTGCTGTACTGTACTACACTACATTGTACTACACTACTGACTGTGTTATATTATACTGTGCTATACTATACTACACTACATTGTACTACACTACTGACTATGTTATATTATACTGTACTACACTGGGCTATACTACACTATATTATACTATATACTATATTATATTATACTACACTTATTATACCATACTGTACTATTCTACTGTATTTTATACTATATTGCACTACACTACACTATATCATTCTATTCTGCTGTATATTATACTATACTATTGTATATCATATAATACTGTACTACAATTATATACTATACCATACTGGGCTACACTACTGTATATTATACTGTAAAATGCTATATAATACCATACTAGGCTATATTGCATATTATATTATATTGTGCTATACTATCATATATTATACTATACTGTTGTATACTCTTCTATGTTGTACGTTATTATACTAAAATGTATTATACTGCACTGTGTTGTTATTATATACAATACAATATACCATACTGGGCTATACTATCATATATTATACTATATTGCACTATAAATAATATTATACTATTCTCCCATGGCCAACATCCTAACCTATCATCAAAGAAATGTCCCCTGATACAACAGGGTTATAGGCCTTTAAAGCCCCCATGCCCCTGTTGTATGAGGGGATATTTATTTGATGATTGGTTTTCACTTATCATCTGTGTTTTTTTATTATACTGTACTATAATATACTGTACTGTACAATAATATACTAGATGAGACTATACTACCATATATTTATATTGTACTATACTGTAATATACCATAGTAGACTATTCTGCACTATACACTACTATAGTGTACCTTGATTGTACTGTACTATACTATTCTGTGCCATACTATGCTATATATACCACACTATCCATACCCTACTATACTGTACCACACTATGTCACCTGGGTATGATACTGTGAGCCTTCCTTGCTGCACAGTGGGTAGAGCTATGGTACATAGGGCAGCCCATGTAAATGGCATATAGGAATTCTTTATCTATATTGGAGAAAGTCACCACATCTTAATTATTTCCTATTCATTTTATCCGTTCTCTGTGGTGCAGCATTTAGGGATTAAGAGCCTCAAGTTCAATCAATAAACAGCTAATGCAATCCAGGAAACATTACATTGGGGGCATGTACTGGTTAATCAAAGCCAACGAAATCTACTCTAAGGGTCCCCACACATGTTACTAGCCACAGCCGATTTTGCCGCCGACCGATGTGCGTGCGCGCTTGCGGCTGTTGGCAAAATCGGCTGCGGACAGCGGGTGCCCACACAAAGCTCGGTCAGCCAGAGAACCGACATGTCCGTAAATCTCTAGCCGATGCCATTAGTTTGAATTGGTGCCCGCCAATACTGTGAGCGACATCATCACGTTGCTCTCCACAATAATCTGTCGGCCCCCGCTTGTTAGGAGTGTGGTGACCCTAAGTCTGTGTATAATGGAATCCCTTTCTGCCACATTCTCAGCCCTTTCTTTTTCTGGACAAGATGACGTTATTTTTATGTCACACACTAGGAGTGGGAGACAGGATGGGGTGTGAACCATGGAACACACGTACATTGGTTCATACTTTGTGTGGTTACCAAAACTACAGTTTGCATATTAAATTACTGAATTTCTAGTTTGTTGTTTAATTATGTAACGGGGATGGCCGGTTTATAACTACAGAAACATAGTTGGCGGATGTGCAGTAAACCTGGTAACAGCAACAACCAGCATATAATGACCACCAGTGAGAGCTCTCATTGTGTCCGCTTTGTAATACGGCTTTACCAGATGTCCTATGCTGCTTCTGAAGGCGTTTTAACACCCAAGAAGCAGAAGTTTTACCATAAAGATGTCCTTTAGCATTCAGTGACCACTATAGATCAGTGGTTCCCAACCTTTTTTCTTTAATGCCCCCTTTGGCAAGGCTTGCCAGATCCCCCCCAATCCCAACTTCTACCCGCATACATGTATTGAAAGAAATGTTCCCAAAAGTGATGTTGTAGTGTCGTGCGAGTACTGTATGTAAAACTACTCACAACACCAAGTTCTTTAACCTCCTGAGCGTTTCGCCCTTGGCACGGTTTTTTCAAAACCGTGCCACGGGCAATCGCGGCGGAGCACAATATGCTCCGCCGCGATTTCCTGCTCAGCTGGAGGACCTACACATAAGCCCGGCGTCACTGGAGATGCCGGACTTATGCTGAAGAAAGGAGACGCCCCTCCAGTTTGACTGAGGTCTATTGCGCCGCCTACCCCCGCCCCCTTCGCGTCACCGGTGACGCGATCGGGGGCGGACCTGGAAGCATCGGCATACATGCCGATGCTCCCGACCGCCGTAAGAAGATGGCGAGACCTCGAGCGTGCCTCTCGTTAACTGGGGCTGAGTTTCATGATGCATGAAACTCAGCCCGAGTTAACTCGGGGAGAACGCTCAGAAGGTTAAGTGGGATGTCCTCTTCTCCGGTCCGCAGTACACCGTTTGCAAGCCAATAAGCCAAGGTCCACGCATGTTGATTTACACAAGTTTTTATTAAGGATTATTTACAGCTGCTGCAACTCCCGAGGGCGGAGAAGGGGTTCAGGTGTAGGGAAGTTACTGTGCTGCCGCCAAAGTGCTGGAATCCTTAGGCTGGGTGCAGGGGGCTCACTCTTGCTGGGTCCAATGCTGTGGCTATGGTACTCCAGTGAGAGTCAAACAGAAGAAGCCGAGAACATTCTGAGGGCTTCCCATTTATGCCTTCAGTCAGGGGCTGGCTGGAGAAAGCGAAGGGGAGTGCAAAGCTGAGTTTATAGCCACTCTCTGTCACTCCCCTCCGACACCACTGATGATGCTCCCTTCCCACCTGCAATCTCTAATGCCCCACAGGGTTGGGAGAAACTGCTATATATCATCTCAATGTAAAGACCCAAGACAGGTAGGTTATGTGCACTGTGGGGTACATATGTGCCCTAATGTCCCAGGTTCAGGGTAGGTTTGTTTACAAAATGGGATTGAGCATTCTTACCTATCCTCGGCAGACTCGCTGATCGATTCTCGCTCTTCAACATCATCGGTGAAACAAAAGAGGTGGTGCAAATGACTCCCCACATTGATCAGTCATTGATGTGTAGAGGGGACGGCGGGGAAGACCAGCAGAGTACAGAGTACCACGTAGTTAAACTTGTTTCCAAAAAAATAACATATACACAATATTTATCTCTCAACTGTGTTGATCTGGTTGAACCAATGACCAAACCTAAAAAACACCTCTTTTTTTATCACGTTGCCGCCATACTCGCTGCGTCCATTTCACCACCTTCTAAGATGGCCGAAGTAGACTCTTCTTTTCTTCCACTCTTCCAGGGAACTTCATCTAGTCTCCACCCTGCTCTGCACCTCCAGTGACTTGGGGTGTAGATGTCTCTGGAGGAGCTGAGAATCACCAGATTTAAAGCCTTTTTACCTTTCAGGTAAGTTTTTTTAATCTTTGCCCTATTGATGGGGATGGCTTATCATAAGGGAAACAGGGTAGATTTAGGGCGCCCATGCATTGGTCACAATCTCCCCAAGGATCATATTCCTAGCATTATATACAGTATATTGTAATTTCCTAGTATATATTTTTCTACCTACCCTGCACTGGAGGTGAATGTTGAATTTAGCATTATTTCTTCCCAGACACAGACTGCACAGAGAGATCTAAATCAGATGTGAAAGCGTAATCTGTACCTGCAGAGGGTTTGATAATAGGTACCTTTGTACAAATTAGGGAGGGCTGACACATCTATGACACATCTATGAAATATCACACTTTGAGGGAAAAAACTGTGCACAGTGCTGTCCTTACGGCTGTCACATCATTCTTATTATAAGATAGCTGACTTATTTTATGCAGTGCTCTACAGCTTGAAATCAGTATATTTAATATGCTGAATGACCAACCTAAATGACAGATATTACATTGAAGTGGGAGGTGTAGGGGTCAAAGATGTTCAGATCTCTTCCCAAGTTCTAGTCTGGAGGCTTTTCTTTCATTATTTTTATATAAATCTCCTTGGTCTGTCATTCTGCCATTAAAATACTTCATTTTTAGGTATTTGTCCTAGGGCGGTAACACACTTTGTCTTCCACATGTCTATCCAAGTGCACACAAGGAAAAACATGCAGACGGCCAAGGGACAACATGGCTGCTCACTGGTCAGTAAAGATTTCAGTAAAGTCATCAGTGGGCATAACTTTCATATCTTCTATACATTCTAAGGGATATGCCAAGTGGGCATCATAGGAGGACACCATTGCGTTGTGTGGATCAGGTAAATCATCCCAAGTGTAAAGGCTGCCATACACGGCACGGATTCGTGCCAGATTCTGGCGCGATGGATTCCGGGCGCGTGCACGCGGATCCATCGTGCCGGAATCCCCTGCAGCCCACCTTGCCCGTCCGATCGCATCCGATGGATCAGGGGCACAGAATCGGATCCGAGGAAGAACCAACCTGTTGGTCTTTTCGGTCCGATCCTGCTCTGATCAGGGGGCGTTGCGGTCCGGGAGGCGAGCCATCGGACACGGATCCCTCCCGAATCCAGCCGTACAAGGTGGGCTGCCACGATCGGATTCCCTAATTGGCTGATCGTTCTCACCTGTGGATGCCGGCGGAATCGCTGGAATCCATCGGGTGCTGAATCGATCAGCCAGGGAATCCGTGCCGTGTATGGCTAGCTTTAGTGCTTTTGCAAAGCAACCCCAAGCCACAGTGTTTACATTGTTTAACACCTATGCAACGGAGGTCCTAGGGAGATCGGCGCCCTGGGTGCCCATGCCTAAAACCGCCACTGCACCTGTGAATGGAGTAGGTGTCTGGAGCTCCAGTTATAAAGGGAGGTGACCAGGGGCAGAAGGTCATGCAAAGTAACATGAGAAGGTTTAAGGTAGATGTTTGTTTTCCAGGACCCTTTTGTGTAAGCAGCATAACTAGAGGCCAATGTCTACAGAATCAGTTATTTTCATGAAATCAAACTCTGCCCTCTTTTCCCTACTGGTCAGTTGTGTTTTAAGTGACATACAGAACTACAGAAAGATGCTGCATGTTGTATGTCACTGTAGATCTAATTGCAGCAGACAGATCACAAAGACCTTTCTAACTGAATTCTAAATTCTGCACCTGGATAATCACTGCAGCATCATTATCACTTACAGTACTTTTTAGACACACTCTTTTCCAAATAAAATCAATAGGAAAATGCCTTATGGTTCAAATATGTAAAAATGAAAAAAATAAACTTGTGTAAGTTGTTAGTGCCAGATTGTAAAATGTGTCTCTGAGTTGAGAGAATGGGTACTGCTAGTGTATAAACATATGCTGACAATTCAGACCTGGACGTTCTGCAGGAACTTTTCCGTCTGACACTGGCCTTTTGCCTTGGCTGTAGGAATATAGAATGAAGACTAGACCTGCCTACTTTGCTGGAACATGCTGTATATTCTCTCTATATGTAAATGGCTGTGTCTCTGACTCTTTTTTTAGTTTTCTCTCTAAGGCTTTGTTTCCATTGCGTTGGGACCCCTCCGCTAAGCGTACACGCTTAGCGGGAGGTCCCAACGTAACAGATAGACTTACCTGCTCGGGGGACGGGTCTGTCTTCATTGAGCTGAGCTGATCTGCCGGTGTAAGGCTGAGCGTAGTCGAGTACATTCAGCCTTTACACCGGCGGATGTGTAAACCGACCATCCGCCGGCAGGCTGAGTCTATGGCATACGTCGGGACCCCTGCTAAGCGATTACGCTTAGCGTAGGGGTCCCGACGTACAATGGAAACAAGCCATAAAGTTATAGGGTGTGTCATATAGTTTGGGATTTAAAAAGTTTAATTGGTTCCATAAAAACCTAGGGTAGCCATACACGGGTTATTTCCCTTCAAGCGACCACAAAATGTATATTTTGAAGTTGATTGAATGGGAATCAATCCCTGCCCACCTGGTTCGATCAACCATAAGTGATCAAAGTCGAACATTAAATTAATCGAGCCGTGATCGACATGTCATATCAGAAATTTCATTCAATAGTTGATATGTACATATGTTTTATTTTCCGGACGCCCTCTTGTGGCAGAAAGAGGTAATGACACTTTAAAAAACAAAGAACTGGTTGCTTGTAAATCTATATCACTCTGCAGTGTTACAAATGATCAATGTTTAACTGGCGTAAAAAATTTTTTTTTTTTTGCATATGATCAAATTGACGACCAAATCGCGAAATAATCAAGCTGTCTATGGCTACCTTTAGGCGGGTAAAACAGAATTCTGTTACAAATACAATGTAGAATCTCATTATGTACTGGTAATACAATTGTTTTATTACACCTTTAACAGCTGAGCAAATTACAAAGATATAAAGATATTAAATATTAAATACCTGGTACACTAAAGATTTTATTTTGGATTTCATCAATTGAGAACTGAAGAAGGTCTAAAGGCCCCCATACACGTGTCGGATTCCCACCGGATTCCGGCACGATCGATTCCGGGCGCGTGCACGCGAAACGATCGTGCCAGAATCGCATGCAGCCCACCTGGTCCGATCGTTCGCGTCCGATTGGATCAGGGGCTCAGAATCGGATCCGACGGAGAACCAACATGTTAGTCTTTCTCATGCGATTCTGTCCAGATCAGGGGGAGTTGCCATTTGTGAGGTGGACAATCGGACACGGATCCGTCCCGGAATCTGTTGGACAAGGTGGTATGCTACGATGGATACTCTTAATTTGCCGATTGATCACACCTGCGATTCCCGGCAGAATCGCCGGAATCGATCGGATGATGAATCGATTGGACATGGAATCCGACACGTGTATGGCTAGCTTAAGGGGCCTTTCTGCCTGCTTTAAAGTATAGTTGGCCATATACCTTTAGATCTCTCTGTCACATATCCTTTAGATCTACCAACAACTATGTAGTGCCGGGTCCTCTGCAATTGAACACAGGTAGACTGAATGGTTTAGAAAGTCCCTCATATTACATGGTATTGGTAAAACAAAAGGAGATCTAAAGGAAATCTGGCAGAGAAAGGTGGGGGGGGCCCTTCAGCTAGGCATACACATGTATTCCAGCCAATTGGCTGGCGGTCACTTGAGCTAAAATAGAGTGCCCCCACCTGGCATGGAATCTCCTGCATGTCAGATCACACAGTGATCCAACATGTTGGTAGATTCCAGGCCAATCTCACTACTTCGGATGGGGACGGCAGTAATGTCCGGCACACAAAGGGTGCTGGCCGATTTTCTGAGAGGCCGGCTGCAGCGTGATGATGTCCTCACGCTGCAGTCTGTCCCTCATCTATCGAGGGAGAATCCCTACGTGTATGGCTAGCTTTACTCTGAATTTCAGCTATACATGCGGTGTGCTCAACAGGCCCAAACAAAACCCAAACTTTATTTCAGTATGTACTCAAACTCTGTAACATTTTGCTTGAGCAAGCAGATCTTTTTAAGAAGCAGTTTTTGTCGCTGAAATATAAACTAACTCCGTCATTGACATTTTTGATAAGTTCCTGAAACATTTAGCTATGCTGTATATTTACTAAAATTACTGGTAGATCCTTTAAATAAAGCCATTTGAGTTTTAGGATTTTGGAATGGCGCCAGGACAATTAATAAGCGGAGATAACTACTGCTCGCAGCCATAAAGACACTATAAAATTCCAGCCAAATATGTTTCTGAGGACATTGGATACATCGCCGCTGCCTCGGCCACTGTTTTGGTCCTATTCATTATCGCTGAACAAGTCACAAACTTGATATATATTAAGCCAACTGATTTTTTTTCTGCCTTCACAACCTATAGATGACATTTCCTGGCAAGAAACAGAGGGAAACGTGATGTAGTACAAAATTCTTCTAAAGCATTTCCTGTAGTGTAGTCAACCTTAAAGTATAACTCCAGCCCAAATGCTTGATTTGATTTGGGATTAATTAGGAGGATTGTGGGTACCCTCGATGGGGACTTTTAAATGGCAAACCCATTTGGGTTTGCCATTTAAAAGTCCCCATCGAGGGTACCCACAATCCTCCTATTTACTATTCAGGGGATGGGCAACCCAACTCATGAGAGATACTAGTTATCCTTGGCCTCCTTTGACTCTTATTTGGGATTAAAGTAAGCCTGTGGTAGGCTCTATCTACAAAGTGTTTCTCTTAATGAATTCATTATTTAAACTAGAAAAACCCAGTTCGTCAGCTGTTTGGGTTCATCCCAACCGCTACAGAACCTGATATACCCCCATAAAGCTGTGGCGATTCTCTATATCACACATCATTTAATCCACATTAAAAGGGTAAAATTGTAATAACTGTGTTGTGAACTTTAAGAATGAAATTACCCACAATGCCTATAGACAGGGGTGCACATAACATTTTTAGTGAGCTCTTCAGAGTACCAGGAGATGGTGTTTGGTACTCATCCCATACATATGTGGTCTTTCTCACTGTCTACCTCACTGTCCTCTGCATCAGCCTGCTGCATGGTAGATTCTGCTGCAGATGGACCTACCTGTTCCTGATTGAGCCTCCGATTAGCTGTCTCCATCCACAGGTCACCATCTGGCTTTGGGTCAAATGTAACTCTCACAATACAACATGTTTGAACCCCCAGATCTCATACCTCAGTAGTAAAACCCTGACATTGGCTTAGTAACTAACCCCTAAGACCACCTACAGTCCAAATGTCAACCTTTCATAGTCATATTCCAGCTGTTACACAGTGCTTTTCTCTTCTCAGATTTTACCCTTACACATGCCTAC
>CM070033.1:34595086-34618736 GCA_036250615.1 Ptychadena robeensis | reverse complement strand
AATAATAAAATTATTCCTCAAAATACCACTTGCCTAATAATTCTGCACTCCCTGTAGATACAAATATTTATACCTCTTATAGCAGCTTATATGGTTTACGAAAGCTGAATGGGGATCATTGTTGTCTTATAATCAATCATTTATGATGCAATGATCTGGAGAGGACCATCTCTTCCAGGACATTGCAAGATCAATACACCTCTCGTATACTGTCTTTTATCTCTGCTTCTTCGTTATTCCTATCTCTTGTTCCTGAGTGTGATTACACCAATAATACACAGATGCAAATAAAACACTGACTTTACCAAAGAGTAGCTGAACCTTCCCAAATCTTTGCAGGTTCCAGGTAGTTGGAATGCAGCACAGTGTAAAGTTGGGCATAGACGGGCAGATTCCTGCCCAATTTGACAGCCAATCGGCCGCCGTGCGCATTCTCGCAATCGATTGGTGGTCGGGTCGTCAGAGAATCGGTGTGCCCCCTGGTCATATTGACAAAGAACCCATGTTGGATGGCAGTGATCTGAAATACTGGTAAATTCAGAGCCGATCCCCATTAGTTTCGATGGGTACACCTAGGGTGCCTGGCCGATTCTGGGCACTATGACGTCATCACCCCTGGTGGGTTGGCTGGGCAGTCGACGGGAAAACGACCCGTCTATGCCCAGCTTGAGCTGGTTCTCTGCTGAAACTTCTTTAAAGTAGACACTAAAGTGTCAGAATCAGAACAAACTTCTTTGAAGTTCATGTTAGACACCTCTATAGTACGTGGATGCAATGCTCTCCTGCACATCCTCCAGTTCCAAGAAAGATCTCACACTGATCTCCAAGTGTTCCATTACTGAAGGATCAGTCTGAATTCCATTAAAAATTGGACTCCAGGCTGACAGTTGGAATAAGTTAATGTAAATGGTTTTATTTGTCAAAGGATTGATAATTTATTCAGAGCCTTGTGATCTTGGAACCTCTGGCAGACTGAACAGCCAGGATGTGACCTCATACTCTGCACTCTGGCTAATCAAAATGGCTGCGTCTACCAACCAACGAAGAAATCATTACTCAGCTCTCATCTCGGCCAGGTCCAGGGTGACCGTGCTGTACAATGCATTAGACGTTATTGGCTGACATTGCGGTCTCTTCTCCTCCTGGTTCTCCAGTACAGCGGACTTCAGAAAAGAACATGCAGCTTCTGGAACTTCTACTGCAAGTATTAGTAAGGGGCCTTTCACATTATATGCACTGCATTGCATTTTAAAAACATGCGCGCTTTTTTACTGCAAGCGTTTTTACATAGACAACCAATGTTGCCATTCACACGGCATGCGTTGCGTTTTTAAGAACGCAGTTTTTGTATGTGTGTTTTTCTTTTTTTAAACGCCCTGCTGTATGCATTTTTGATTGATTTGTTAAACAACACAAACTCAAGCGCAGATTTAATGTGAAAAACGCATGCGTTTTGGTATCTATGCAGAAACGCATGCCTTTTAAAACGCATATAGTGTGAAAGGGCCCTTAATTAAACTTGCAGTATAAATTCCAGAAGCAGCGTATTCTTTTTTGAAGTCCACTGTACAGGAGAACCATGAGAAGAGACAGCAATGTCAGCCAATAACGTCTAATGCTCTTTTGTGTGTCTACTTGCTTGAATTAAAAAGTATATAAAGCCAATGTTTTTCCCCCTTGTGTTTGACAATGATTCCAGAAGCCACTTGCTATACTAAAAACTCTCACACTACACACCCTGCATGCATGGTACAGATTTCCCATAGGACACCTGTGTTACTATACACACCGCAGAGCTGGGTTTTACCTGATAACATACTGCTGTATTCAGTTTGGATGTGCTGGCACTTGCAGTTCCAATACACATGTATAAAATGGTGCATCTAAAAATACATACAGTGGGTACTGGCCAATGAACAGTACATCACATGTGCAGCGTCAAGCCTTCTCTAGGGCTGCTCTACTCTCTGGAACTCTCTTTATCGTGCCATTAGACTTCCTCCTACTTTTAACTTTCAAAACATTCCTGAAAACACACAACAGTCTGGCCTACCCATCTTCTCACTCCAAACATCACCACCATGCCAGTCCCCCTCCTATTGTATACTCAGCTCCCTAACCCATTAGATTGTAAGCTCCATAGGGTAGGGTCCTCTACTCTTCCTGTGTCATGACCTGTGTGCTATCTTGTGTTGCACCTCAACTTTAATGTACAGCTCAGAGCTACCTGTGTAGTACCTAATACCACTAAGTCTTGATGAAAGCTAGCTCCAAGGTGGATTTATTCCTTTATGGACCAGTATTAGTCTGAAGGACTGTAGTGTGTCACAGCACACCACTTTACTGTATGGGATGTGTCCAAATGTCAAGATCTAAAAGGAGGAACATTGAGATGTGGTACAGTGCATCTGGAAAGTATTCACAAAACCACCTTTTTCACATTTTGTTATGTTACAACCTTACCTTCCAAAATTAATTCAATACATTTTTCCTCAGAATTCTACACACAACACTGCATAATACATGACACAAAGTTAACTTGAGATTTGGGCAAATTGATAAAAAAATAATAAATGAAGCACAAAATTAAAGTACAGTATTTTCAGCCATGAAGCTCAGGTGCATCCTGTTTCCCCAGATCATCCTTGAGATGTTTCTGCAGCTTAATTGTACACCTGTGGTAAATTCAAATGATTGGACAGGATTTGGAAAGGCCTACACCTGTTTATTTAAGGTTATAATATTTCATGTCAGAGCAGAAAGCAAGCTGTAAATCAAATCTGTAGAGCTCCAAGAGAGACACGTCTAGGGAAGTATACAGAAACATCTCAATGGAGCAATCTGAAAAGAAGGGCCTTAAGCTGGCCATACACCTTTAGATCCCTCTGTCAGATATCATTTAGATCTACCAACAACTATGTAGTGCCGGGTCTTCTGTGGTTGAACACAGGTAGACTTGGTCGTTTGGAAAGTCCCTCATAATACATGGTTTTGGTAAAAAAAAAAAAAGGAGATCTAAAGGAAATCTGACAGAGAAATCTAAAGGTGTAGGAGGACCCTTAGTCAGAGAGGTGACCAAGAACCCAATGGTCACTCTATCACAGTTACAGAGGTCCTCTGTGGAGACAGGAGAACCTTCCAGGACAACCATCTCTGCAGCAATCCTCCAATCAGACGTGTATGCTAGAGTGCCAGGATGGAAGCCACTCCTTAGTAAAAGGAACATGGCAGCTCACCTGGAGTTTGCCGAAAGGCATCTGAAGCATCTGACCATGTGTGGCTAGATGTGACCACTCACCAGGTCAATACCATACCTACAGTGAAGCATGGTGGTGGCAGCATCATGCTGTGAGGATGCTTTTCAGTGGCAGGAACTGGGAGACTAGTCAAGATAAAGGGAAAGATGACTGCGATATGTACCTAGGCGATTACAAAACGTCTGAAAAGCACTCTGCACTAATTACATCAGAAGTGTAGTGACATCACAGTAATTGTTGTCAGTACCAAGACTTGGTCATTTCTTACCCTGTGTGCAAAATGATGTAGTGCTGAAGGAGAATAAAGAGTATACAGTACAAAAAAAAAAACAGATCCACACAGACCTTCACTGAAGTGGGTACACAAATTAGATTAAACTTTGTATTGGGAAACAATTGTTTTTCCGCCATGTATTTCTAGTAATGGCAAGCAAAAAAAAAGTGTGTAATCAAAATCTACTCCAAAATGAAAGTTTTTTTACTCCTACCACTTGGTTATTTACTGTAACGAGTGTCAGAATCGGCCTCAAATAATATTCTCTGCATCTAAAAAACGAAATGTAGGGCCGAGTGCAACTCTGGTCACTACATTTTGGGGTGGCTAGCCCCCGAGACTTTAACGGCACGCCGTTAAAGTCTCGGGGGCTAGCCACCACAAAATGTAGTGACCAGAGTTGCACTCGGCCCTACATTTCGTTTTTTTAGTTGTATAGTTTAGAGATGTTGGCAGCCACCTTACATCCCCACTGGCTCCATTATACTTACAAATATTCTCTGTATGTTGGGAGTATCTGGATTTTTATTACAGAAGACTTAGGCTGAGGCTCTACTAGGGCAGTTAGGGAGCACGCTCTTTTGCATGTGTTTTCTGGCCGCAGCTGTGGAGCCTAAGGCTGGGTATACACTAGGCAGCACCAGTGGTCTGCCCACTGTTCAGGAACTGTTTCAGGGAGTACAGGGCACAGTATTTACCGCATCCTATACAATTTGCAAACTGTGACTGAAAACACAATGGGCGCGGTGAGCCCATCCCACAATGTTCGTGTTTCCGATGCCCGACCAGGCAGTGAATCCACCGCAGAGACCGCACTGCCCCCAAACACAGCCACAGCCAGTATAGATTGGCACATTATTTCCCATGGGTGAGAACCCTGCAGAAAAAAAAAAAACACAGTGTGGACCCAGTGTTGGCCTTACTGATAAGCCAAACCCACACTGGGCAATACACAGGACACATACACCCCAATGGGCTTTTTAACAAAGTGCTCATGCAGTATATATCCATCCCTCTACATAACTGATGCCATTTTTGGTTTTTTGAAGGAATCATTTTATGTTTCCTAGAACAAAAAATAATTATATATATATATATATATATATATATAGCGGACTTCCCACCTCACTGGGCACTTTAAACTATCAGCGGCAGCACTGCTGACTATTGGGCAATCACTGCTTAAATATTTTGAAAAAAAGGTTCCTTACAGCAGGAGAGGCAATTTTTGGGCTCTTCCCTCCCACAGTGTGACTTACCCGCCGCAGTAAGTTTCTAAACTAAGGGGACAGAGACAGCTGAAAGTCCGTAGTCTCCTGTGAATTGGAATGCAGCTTCACATGTGCACAATCTAACATGATGTAATGGAAGCTCCATCTAGAGGCCGTTTTAAAGAATTACAGCTCCATGGTTAGAATGAAGTACTGGAAGTGTGGGCAGAACTGCCTCCATCTGCCCTTAAGAAATATGATTTGCCCCGGAATAAGGAAGTAAGGAAGACAAGTACATTGTTTTTTTTATTCTGTAGCAGTTTTCACAGATGCATACTGCTGACAGGTGAGTATTATGTCAACGTAAAGTGTTTTTTTATTTTGAGTATAGAACTGCTTTAAAAAAATTTTTATGGATGACCCAAATAAGTAAAAACATTAATCTTTGTATGTCATTTATTGATCATTAGAAAGGTCTCAGTTTGTACAGCAGTTTGGAAAGCAATAGAAAATCACAAACTCAATACTAAGGCATAGCTTCTGAACTTGAGAAAGGCTGAGGCTCCACTATAAAGTGGCAAGCATCCTTTGTATGGGCTGTAAAAATCACGGCGCGAGAGGATGGGCACACGTCGGGTAGACAGCCATTCAAAATGAATGAGACACATACAAAATACGCGGTCGCTGGGTTTTACCACGTTTTCGGTAAAATGTAGTGGAGCCTTGGCATAATAGTATTAGTCTGTTGTGTACAGATGCAAGATTTAGTACTGAGGTTGTGCTTTCAAGGTGAAGTACATAGCAAAAGGATACAAGGTATACTCTACATTGGTCCGCAAAGTTATTATAATACACATTTTCAGCTTGATTTAAAAAAAAATAAACAGTTCTCCTGGTCACCCTATGTGTCAGTACAACCTCCTTTAATGTTTATCAAAAGCTCTGCAGTCCTACCCAATTGTAATTCATTTGGCCACCTTTTATCAGTGTGTGGGTACAAAATATACATATTCCCAGAGTTCTAGTATTAAAACCCAATTTTATGGAACAGCAGCAAGAGCACTTCATCTACTATAAACATGAGGGGGGAATTTAATGCTGTAACCAATTTCTGTCAAACATCCAGTTAACAATATTGTTGCCAACAGTAATCACAGTACAAAATACGTGGCTCTAGGTAGTCAGTAAGAAGGGGAAGCATGAATGTGTGTGACACCGGCCACATTTAACTTCCGAGCTGCCATATGTACTTCATAAAGGCTCTCACCATGGGCGGAAAGGAGACCCAATCATATGAGATTCCCACCTACTCTAGCCAATTTTGGTTGGATATACACAATTTTATACAAGGCATTAATGCACTTTAATGCCATAAGCTATTGCCCATTGCTGCTATAAAGGTGTTTTAGTCACCACTGCCCTAAACCATAGAGGAATAAACAGGCAAAGGGTAAGAACTGTAAACTAGGGCAGGAGGTCGTGAGAAGATGGAATGAACATTTCTAGGAGCAGAAGAACACGCTATCGAAGGAGGGACCACTTGATTTGCTCTTTTGCGGACTGCAGCACCTTTAAAAAGAAAAAAGTAGAGAGCATTACGAAGACAACATTGACATGCTCTGCACATATTTATTCTTCTTCTTACAAAAATAATCAGACTCGTGTAAATGTATTATACTATTTTATACTTTACAATGTACACATCAATGGTATCTGAATGTGAGGCAAACAAGACCTCCATCGATGCAAGTTGGCAACCATAAAGCTAAAGGTTGTTTGCATTACAGCGGGTCCCCATCCAAAGTAGTGGCCAATGTCAATGATGCAGCAGTGCTGCGCCTTAATATAGAAGAAGCTCAAGCGAAGTGCGATGAAGTCATCACACTGCGCTCGATACTCCTCGAATTACACAGGTATGGACCCGTGTATGCCAGCCTTTAGGTAGCTTGGAAGGAAGATCAACACACCAAATTTATCATTACCAGCCAACAATGGGAAGACAGACATTTTAATAAAATTTATAAGAAGCCAAAGCTGGTCATGTGACATACGGAACACCTCTTCATTGAGGGATGCTATAAAAGGATTTTGGAAGGTCTATATGCCAGTCTTAATACTTTAACCCCACCATTCTTCTATCTCCGCACACACAAGTTAGTAAGTGATTCTTACCTGAGAGACCGTTTGTTCTGTGAGAGGAACATCATCACCCTAAAATTAGAAGATGAGAACATTACTTTTTATCCTATGTACAATATTTGCTTTTCAGTCCCATAATTAGAGTGAATAACTTTTCACCTAACTCTCAGACATACAACACGCCAAGCGTCTCCCCATATTAACCTCCACACTTCCAGGCACCCTACTGATCTTTGCTCTGCTATGGTGCCAATGACACCTCTTCCATCATTTGGGAGCTCTGCAGGTGGCTCTGCCAGTAGCTGGGCATAGATTCCTATGAGAGCACAGAAAACAGAGTAACAGCATGCTAATGGGGATCATAAATCTGCCTTCTCAGCAGGCATTCACTGTGAGCTGTGTGGAGGACCCATGGGACAGATGCTAGTAAGAGAAACAACATATGGTGATACGGCGCTTAACCACTTCACCGCTGGCAAACCTAATTGCATGCTCAAAAGGCACAACCAACAGCTCTACTTTACTCAACAAAGAGCTCCTCAGAGGACTTACATTATTTTGCTACTAATGTACGCAATCTGCACTGGTATTTCTCTAAAGAAGGTCCTGCATGCACTAGGTAACTAAGATTACTAGGCCAAAGTCCTCACTGCAGTGACAATGGCAAAATGTTGGCCTATTACCAGGCTAAGTATCAATGGGTACGGCTATAAGAAGCCTATGTGCCATTTTATTCATTGTCTAAAGAACAAATTATGCCGGGCATACACCTTTAGATCGCTCAACAACTATGTAGTGCCGGCTCCTCTGCGATTGAACACAGGTAGACTTGATGGTTTCCAAAGTCCTTCATATTACATGGTTTTGGTAAAACAAAAGACTTTTAGAAACTATATAAAAGTGTTACAGAATAAGGCTCTGCAAGACACCAATAACCGTACCAGTGCCTAATGGGAGGTAACCTGCAATACATGCACAGATATGCATACATAGTGGGGCAGGTTTGGGAAACACTGTTCTGAACATTAATTGTTCATAGAAAATGAATCTGTATACATTTAAGGTGCCTGTAAACTAAGACATTAGGTAGAATTCATTTTTAATATTATCTGACAATACACATGATTCACAAATTCCACCCACCTGAATATGCGAAAAATTACAGTGACATAAATAATGGGTAAATAAGGAAGCATTACCCATATGTTGAAGCTTTGAGAATTCACCCCAACAAGCCTTCATTAGGTGACATATTTTATGTATTATATTCTACCCCTTTGGACATGAATCAATTATAACTTTGTCCTTGAAGGTTAACCTTCTGGGTATTATGTCTGAACATAGTACAGTCACAGTTTGTTCGCAAAAAAAAAAAAAAACACTCCAATCATTCTGCATTGCTGCAAGCCCACTGATCCCCTCCGGCACTGGCACCATAGACCTCCGTCACAGTACTCTGCCATGATCTCCCATACGGTGCCGCTTTGCACTGAAAAAAATGGCACGAAGCGGCTGTAACGCCAAGAAGGTTCATAATATATGATCCCAATGATTGACAGAGCAATGTAAAATATTGTTTACGATCAGCCATTAAACATTTGTATTACATCTATAGTAAAGCACCAAGCTAGGCTGCGGCTAAATGGAGCATCGGTGGACCAGCCAATCTCTTCAGGTGACTCCAAAGAGGCAGGGTTTGGCGCAATTGATCACCAAGCCATGGAGGCGGGGATGTGTAGGTGGGTGGTGGGAGAGTGTAGAATAAAAAAGTGCACCGTTGGGGTAACAGTTTACAGCATTGCTCCCGGTCTCATTTCTCCCTCCCTGTGATTTTTTTCATTATTTCTCAATGCTTTATTTTTATTTTAATGCAAACATCCACAATGATGTCAGCATTTTTAGCATCACTAATACATTAATATAGAGCAACCAGTTAGAATGTCTTTTGTTTTTAGTGATGTGTAAGACTATTCTGTTTCTTACCCTCAGTGCAACACGGTGAACCACTTGCTGGGGGTCACTCTCCAAAATGACTCTGTACAGAGAGAAAAAAAAATACATGAAATAGCTTGATGACCAACAACCATATGCTTCAGACACAAAAGAGTTAAAGAGAACTATCTTCTTAAATGCCATTATAGCTGGAGCACGGAAGCTCAATCTGCAGTAGTCTATGATGGAATCAATCCTAATGATGTCATTACACGGCTACATAGCAGCACTTATGCGGTAATGACATTGTTAGGAGCTGTTCTCCTTGTAGAGTCTCTATGGTGGTAACGGCTGCTCTCTCACAATTCAAACAAAAACAAGCACAGACGGAAAATGCACAACTTCCAGATTAACACTTCTATTTACAATCGCAGGAGGATTTTACGGTCTTCATTTGTGGATGTGAATTGCTTGGATGTTCATGCTGGATGTTTAACTACTAAACTGCCAGCAGTTATTCCAGCAGACATCAGCATGGATTTCAAGAGACAAGAAACCAATGCAGTATTTTATGTTAAAGACTTTATAACCTGGAAAGGAAAAGTGAAAAGTAGTTCTGGTTTAGATGGCATAAAACCAAACTAGAAACGACAGCACTATGGGGTTCTGCAATAATCCACAGATTTCCTTATTGATGACTTCCAACGCTTAGTGAAAGCACAGATGTCACCCAATATTAGTTGTCACACATGACAGGTCAAGACGTCGCTTACCCTCCATCTATAATTTCATCAACTGCAAGGAACAGCCCTTCCATGTTCTCTAGGAGAGTTCGCTTCTCCACATTTTTTCTAAAAGAAAAAAAAAGGGAACAAGGATATTTAACTAAAAATGGAAAAACAAGAATTCTTAAAAAAAAAAACAAAAAAAAACAAAGTTATCCAAAGAATTGAATCTTGTGATAAGTAGAGGACTACAATAGAGCATGCTAAGGATAAGAAGATGACCTATCACACAGTCAATGATCTATAAAACTGAATAAAAAGGAAACAATTGTCATTTCTTTTAAAGAAGACCTACCACCTCTGTATCTACCCTCCTATTATCGGCACCAAAAGTGGGGGGAAATAAAAATAAATGAAAGCTGTCTAAATCCGGCTGCGCCCCATCCCTTTAGTGACATCTTGGCAGGATCTAGACATAAGGGGGGGGGGGGGATACAGATGGGATTGGTTTGCCTGGATAAAGACTGCATGTATGTAAGTAATTACATGTTTTTGGGGGTTTTAATGTTTAAATCCACTTTAAAAATGTTCAACAACCACAATATAACTGTACAATAATTTGTTTACATGTTAGCAAGCTCACCCAAAATAGATGGGCTGCCTAAATCAACGAGCCCCAAAGCAGTAATCATTGTCCAATGTGATCTTCCATAGTGTGGCATAACTATACCTTTACAGACAGCTCACACTTCTTTTAGACACTTCAATATATGAGAACTGTACTACCTGCATACACCCGACACTACGCATGCATGATAAAATGTGAGTTGGTGTAATTAGGAGACACGAGACTAGACTGGTTAGATGAAAAAATACAATCACCTACCTGAGCATCTGGCTCAATGAATCAAAAAGGCAATTCAGAACAGCCATCAACATGAGCTGAAAGAAGTTGAAAACAAATTAATGTTGAACAAACCATAACATAATCAGTCAGCAATTTGTAATGTTGTGCAAACTACAATATAAGTAAAATCGAGCTGTGAAATAGTTCATTTACCTCTACATAGATGGCACAGCACAGCTACAAAACATATAGCAATTCTGTGCAACCTCCCATTCTGCAGACACCAAGATGCTGCACAAGAGGAGAAGATGACAGGACCAGGATGTGTCAAGGTTGCGCTCTGTTAACGGATTAAATGCAGGTGCCCAATCGATCTGCTGCACAATCAGACACAAAATCTAAGGAACCCACCCAGCATCCCCATCCAAATTAAATGCGGGCACACAAAAGGTGCGCGGCCGATTTCTCGGAAGACAAACTAACCATCTATGGCCAACTTTGGGGATGCGTTTTCTTTTTGTTTTGTTTTTTACCATTAACGGATTGATCAACTCTTCAAAAAAATGCATACCATTGTGTTTAAACGCATTTTCTATGGTTGCATTAAACTCCCTAGCGCACTTGCAAGGTCCAGATTTCTGTACCAAAAATTACCATTCTGCGCTGCCGGGGCTCTGATCTTCGTCGGACAGCTACATTTTATCCATTGCAGGACTGACAAGTCAGTGCTTGATGAGATGGAGCCGTCAGGAACGGCAGGGGGGTTAATGCACCCATACTTGTGCTGGCTTATGTTGTATTGATCTCAACACAGTGCTCCACATTGGTTTTAAAACAACGCAGCTGAACGGATCACACCAACGTATGTGTAGATGCCTCCATTGACTTTTAAGGCATGTGTCAACATCCCTGACCTAAATACATGTGTAAATCACGTTAAAAAGGTCTGAAGATTCATCCTTGAAAACTGTTTTTTGTTAAGAGGAGACCCCTTTCAAACAACAGTTACAAGACAGTGTAAGAAAGATGAAAATAACTCATTAAAAAGCATTCTTCCCCTTTTATAGGCTCTACACCCCAATATCACTTTGCTAAGCATTTTAGCTGCGGTGTCATTTCAGAATAGCAGGAGGGTCATTTTCTTGTAACATAAATCTACATTTAATGCGGTGTGAAAGTAGGCCACAGAGTTCAATATTAAGTGCAATTCAGAATCATTTACTGAACTATAACAGGCTGAACAAACTATTTAATCTGACCTTAATACCAATAAGTCATAATGGCTTCTGTGAAATGACTTAATAGTTATTTGAGAGCCATTAGAGAGGTTCAGGGGTGTTAGCATTTACCTCTCACCAAAACCAGTTAATGGGCCGAGTTCAATCACTTAAACGCTACTTTACCTTTTCACTATCCTAGCAGGAGGAAAATTTTATACAAAAAGGACAAAAATTGAATACAAATCTGCAGCAGAAGTTATGCTCCAGGCTAGCATTGAATATGAATGTATGGAAAGCGGATAGATCTGATATAGACCAAGTCACTGCGCTGCTTTCCGTGATCTGGTAATCTATTCACTACAGACTTAAATGTACATTCTACAAACTGCTCATTCCCTTTTATGTGTCACAATAATACCACAACTAGCATTCAGGTATAAAATCCAGAAAGCTCATATATACACACACTTTTCCAGATCAGTAATTGAAAAGAACTTTAAGACTGCCACAAAAGTATAACACCACTAGCCTAACATTAAAATAGGCGATGGGGCTAAGGAGGGAAAAGAATATCTGAACACAAGGCTAGTGTTATTGTGGATCAGATTAAGTTTTTCAAAAACGAGCAGGAGACAAACGGTCAACAAAAGGCATTATACAGCTGCCATCATTCTAATTAATATACACACACATTATATATATATATATATATATTACACACACACACACACACACACACACATTGTGACTGACTGTTTATCATTGTGTAATTGCACCACCTCCAGCAGTGAAAGAGTCTCATAAGGTATATCCTTAGAAGGATTTCGGGATATTGGGTGGCGTCTGCAGGTTACTGGACGTTTTTCGTTTGGTTACAGGTAGTCCTCCCATTCCACCCAGTTACACACAGAATGTTCACCTACTGGTAGTGAACAAGGTATCTGGATATGTCTCCACAAAAGGACACGAGACCGCTCAGTCAGGGCTCCTCACTATATTGGAGACAGTGTGAAGCAGTGGATACCAGGGGGCATACAAGGTGTGCCCAAACCTTTTATAAGCCATACATTTTTTTCCCCTGAAGGTAAAGGAAAAAAAATCATGTGTCATATTTGAGGATGCGGATTTAGGGGCCGGCATGCACGAGTACAGCCAATAAGTAAAGGCTCTGCTTTACATAAAGCAAAACCCCTATGTAACTCTACAAAGGATGGTGTGAAGCCAATGTCAATAGTGACAAATATGGCTTTTCCATGTTTAATTACTCTTAACCAGAGTAAACATGTCTCTATCCACATTTAAACATTTATTTTGAAGAGCTTGACATCAAGCCAGAGTGGCAGGAGTCCTCTCTTTTTACTTGAAAAGTCCACTCTTACATGGATGACAAAGGATATGACCTGTAAATCTGCAGTAAACCATGTCCACCATTGAACAAAAAACCCATAACAAAATGGAATACCTCATTCTCATGGGAACTTCCGATAACATAGAAGTATAGGTCTATGCTGCTCTTATATACCACAGTTAACCCTTCGAGCAGAGCAATTTCACCTGCAAAGACAAGAAAATGGTTATATACAGTCTCCCTAACAGATAGTACTATAGTAGAAAAGTACTTCAACGTTGCACAGATAGGGACTGTTCCACGTAATCACAATGTTACATTTCCCAGACAGATTAAACTTACAGGTTTACTTTGAATAACATGATTTTAGACATCAAGGGAATCATTACCACCCTGTTCTTAGCTTCTCAAATAGTCACATTTTTAAGAACATTTAAAGAACATAAGAAAATTTTAAAAACCCACACGCACAGATACAATAATGTCAAACAGGAGCAGCGAGGTTTTAGATTCACATCGAAAAATGTGAACTCAGACTATCAAATACGAACGTTTTTGTGGCTTTCATCACATGTACTTGTATGTTAGGGTTCGCACCAGTATGGATGCCCCCCCCCCCAACTTATTGTATTTAAATGGGTACTTACTCCCATTCATCACATGTACCTGTATGTTAGGGTTGCACAAGTATGGATGACCCCCCCAACTTATAAGCCATCCCCCAACTTTGGAGCTCCAAAACAAGCAATAGATCAGTGGTGGGCAACTGAGTTGATATGGAGGGCCTCTGTATCACTTAAGGGCAGCACATAACTTTTTCAATCTATACTGACTTGTATAAGCATTTTTTATGTGGAAATGACAGCAGGCAGGGCTAGAAGATATTATTTTCATTTTTAAATAACAAAACTTATTCTGATACTTCAAACATTGGGTAACACTGTAGTATGGTGATGCACATTTCGATTCAGAGGTTATGTGATGCAATATGAGTTCCTATGCCCTATGCATGAACAGTAAGGTTTTGAGGGCTGCAAGTGGAAGACTGAGGAGGGCTGCTGAAGAATGCTTAAAGGGCCGCAGGTTGGGCACCTAGGGAATAGATAGTGGATTTTATTTCAAGAAAAGGTGTATGATCTGAATGAATGCAGTGGTTCTCATACTTTCCCCGCAGGGGCCCCCCTTTTCTCCCAATTATACACACACTTTAGTTATGCGTAAACATGCATTATATAACACACACACCAATGCTAATCCATGCTAATTTGGGAATCACTGCCTGAAACTGTTTTCTTAGTGTATATATCAAAGTAAAACGTTTAAGTGACTTGTCTGCATTACATACATTCATGTCCAGCAATGGTACAAAATCACAACTTACTGTCTGTCCTGTGTGTTTTATTGAAGATATTCTTCTCAAAAGACTTTTGCTCTTTCACAGTGGGGTATGTTTCATCATAGTACTGTGAATACAACAAAAGGTAAGAAATCATGTCCACTATGGATTTGCATAGCTACGTTTACAGCTGAATTCCGAAGAGACAGAAGGGTATGGGTAAAACTTTTTTGCACAGCCGTTTTATTAAATGTGCTTCACTGTCCGACTAAGAAACCAAACAATATATAACTATTGGACTCTTTTCTTCAACTGATTTGGCAAAGGACCAGGTTTGAATTTCAAATGAAGATCCCAAACCACCAATTGTGATGTAAAATGTAATCTAAAAGGTCAATGACTGTGATTCTCAATCTTTTTAAATTCTTGACGTTCTTGAAGTGATGTCACTTCCGAGTTTCAAATATTGAAAGTAATACTTCACAGGATTAGGGTCAGAAATCATGTACATGTACAGAAATCATGTACCAACACAGATACACCAGACGTGCATGATCCTACTATAAAAAAAATGGCACTTCACCGATTCAGGATTGGTTGCTACAGACTACTGAATGTGTATTAAGAAATAAACTTGTACAGATTTTTTGTGGACAAGGGAAAATAACTAATGACATCCAACCATGTGTCTGGGTATGAGCTGGTGTAGATACGCCTTCCATTATTATTCTTTGATTGTCCAAGCTTACCTTAGCAAAAAGTCTCTCTCCATCGTTGTCTAAAATGAGAACAGCTTTCACTGTGTACAGCGAGGGGTCCTGCCAGAAAAGAGAAAAACAAATCACCATCATTCAACAAGCACTCCCCACCGCCCTCCATTCACATTTAAACTCTTCGTGAACATACTACATGACATTGACCTGCAGTATACATACATATTCATACCACATTAAGCCTTGTAATTTGAACATTTAGGTTGGGTGTACCCATAAACCGCAAGCGCCCGCTATTCGGGCATTGTTCAAGTCAGTCTGCAATACTGTGCCCTATTAATTTTCATACTACACCCAAAAGCACTTGGGTGCATTTTGCTTACATCGCCCATTTATCAATGGGCATGTTATGCTTTCTGGGGGGGTGGGGGGGGGGGGTCTACGGACCAACAGTGGCTATTCATTACGTTTGCCATGACCCACCAGTACAGACATGCACATAATTTCCCCATAGGGGGAGGCTGTGGGTGTCCGCACTGCGCAGTTTTCCTCGCGGTCGCTGAACAGCAAACACAGGGGGGAAAAAAAAAAAACGTAGTGTAGACCCAGCCTAAATTTGCCGCCACATGAATAATCTGCTGGCGATAAAACATCTAAAGCCAATTAATTTCCTTTTTTAAAAATGACATCACTGGTAACTGTTTATTACTGAGGAAGAGAAGCCAATCTCATATTCAGAATATACACAGTTTCCGCCGCTGCCTTTTACCTTACAATACGCACATACACATTGTAACATTTGATGACACTAGTACTGGCTTTTAGCTTATAGGTTCTGTAGAAACTCTTCTCTTCCCAAAACTTCAGTAAATGAGTTTACTGCTAATTATTTCTACGCAGACTAATCACTCAAACTGAAAACTGGCCAACATCACCATACGCAGTCTTCCTTCGAAGCCCTTCCAGAATAACAAAATGTCTACTGGCCAGAACTGTACGCCCGCCAATCAAAGGCATACTAGGAAAAGATTTATTAAATCATAAATAAAACAGCTGCCAATTCCATTCACATTTCTTGTTGCCAGTCATTCTAGAGTACAAACATGGCGGCACCACCACGCCTCCTAACAGAGAATGCCTCTTCCATGTAGAACAACCAGCATGAGTTTCTTTTTACCACATACAAGTCCATCACTTAATGGAAATAAAGTGTCAGCTTGTATCTGAAGTTTAATGGTAAAAACAGCAGTGATCCAATTTCCCACAAAAGTTCTACAGTAAATCTGTACTGGTTTCATCACAGCAAGGTGGAGCCAGGCACATCTATATGTAGGAATGGTCACATTACCATACACATTGGAGCAGGCTTATATGAAAAGGTAATCAGTCATATTATTTTGATTAAGATTATTTTCTAAGAAATGACAAAGCAATCTAGAAATTGGTGTTATAGAGAACAAAGTGTATGGTGAGTTAGCCTTCCAAACAGTTGTCTACCACGTCACAGGATCCAACTTGCTGGCTGCATCAGAGCCCTCGAGACAAAGTTCTGTGATGCACTGACTTCCACATACTCACAGCCCGAGTGTATAACAGAACTTCACCTCAAACACTGACCATGCGCTTCCAGGTCCAAAAACAGTACTGACATTTCAGGGAGAGCAAGTCTTCAGATCACTGGTGGTGAATTGTTGAAATAACTTTAAAATACTTTCTTATCCAATGCTTTGCTACTCTATTAAAATACACCAATTTGCATATTAGCCCCTATAAGTAGTGTAGAGAGGGTCAATGAAATGCCAAAATTGAGACATTAGAATGTAAATGGTATGCAGACTGAAACTGAGCCAATCAGGCAGAGCAGTGGTTGTACCCGATTGGCTCAGTTTCATGATACCATGTGTTTTCAGGGCTTTTTCTCTGCTAGTCAAATGGATACATTTACGCTTCATTAAAAAAGCACTGAAAACGCATGGTATCAGACTCCGTGGCAATAAATTTTGTAGAAATACAATTATGCATGTTGAAATTTCAGCATCTTATTGACAATCTCTAGAACTGAAGATATTCGTGATTATTATAATTAGCAAACATTTAATTACACATTAACAAGGTTTTGTGTTTTCTTTGTGTTTAACATTGACATCAGGTTTAATCTTTTTTACACATTTCAAAAACATACAACATATCCTGAGCAGTTCCTTTAAAGTTGACCTCTTGGATGCTCTGAAAATTTCCCCAATATTTGACTCCCCCAGGCACATCAGCAAAGAAGCAGTTTACGCTTTTCCTCACTTTCTCCTATTAAAATAAAGTAATAAAAAGAAGAGGAGGAAAGGAGGGAACACTCGGACACAAAATGTTTCACTCTGTATGAACTCCAATAGAGCTTTGAGTCATTACCAATATGGTGGGTAGAATCAGGACAACTGCATAACCTGCTATCTGGATAGGAAAGTGGGCAAGTCAGACACATAGTTCCCTTGCCTGTCAATCGTCTGATGCATGCGAGGATGGGCAGCGCAAAACTAACCATTGTGAGTGAAAACGTCACTCCAGTTTTTTTTTTATTAAATGGCTTTCAAACTGAGAAAAATAAAAACTCTGGAACTTCAGAGAGAAGAGTGAGACCATTAAAGATGGGAACATGGGAAACAAAGATCATCATTGATGAAGTCCAGGTACAGGTTGGGATCACCATTAGAAAATAGAAGTGGTATAGAAGTCTACAAATGCCATAGGTAAGAATACATGCAAAACACGTAATAGAAATACTTGCTGGTCCAAAGTCAACATAAAGCTGACAATTTAAATTCAGACCAGAAACCTTAATTCATACCTCAAATTTCAATAAATAGATTTTTTTAAATCACTAATTACGGAGGTTTGGACAATGCCACTGGTAGTGCCAGCTTTCATTTTAACTGGGCGGGTGGGGGGGGGGGGGTCATTGCAACTAGGACCATTGTCAATGGACCACCTATGCATACTACCAGGCCAAATTAGAGCCCCTTGTGGCCCCCTATTCATTGCTTGGATGTTTTGCATAAATCACAAAACATATTATTAATAAACCGAGTACATTTAAAGAGCTCTTTTAATCACTTCATAAATCTATTGCTGGTGGCCCAAAATAGCTTTGAAGCGCTCCGGCGTTTGATTAATCTCACTCTGGAGATGGAAGATGAGTGATTTGGATCTGATCGTTATGCTGCTGTGGTTGCTGTAAGGTGGAAAGTAAGTAATTAATTCTGAAGCGCACATTATTTACAAGTAGTTCATTACCTCGCTAAGGCGGCTGTAAATAAATACTGACCTGGCCATTAAAAACTGGACAGGATGGGACACTGCTATATGACATGGAGCGAATGGTTTCTGGGATTTAATAACAGTCATCCAATCAACTCGTTCTTATTCAAAAAAAGGGACCATCCATGCTTGGTTCATAACACATCAATTCATTCCTGACCTGAATATCCGTTCAGAACATGAGATTGTGTAAATGACGATTGATTACAAAGCGATTAAAGTGCCCACCACCTTGGTCAACAGATTTATTGTGGATCTCTTCCCAGAAACGATCAAAGGCTCCTAAACAAAAGTTGAAACCTTAAGGTCTTTAGATCACAAATTATGTCAGGTCGGGTGTATCTGAAGTGCTGGTCTAGAAGTGCCTGTGCCCTTCCCTAGTCCAATCGGACAGGAATCGATCAAGGGTAACCCCTAACGATACATGGATCGCCAAGCCATGACATGTCCGATCGCCTTCGGTTCAACCTCTTATTCTACATCGATTTTTTAGGGTTGATCATACCAGGTGGGAAGGAATAATTTACAGATGGATCACTGATTGATCGTTGGGGTGGATCGAACTGAAAAAATCAACATGAATGTTCCGGGACCTATGAGTGTACGTTTGGTATGGCTTGTCTGGTAAAGGATCTGTATTTCTATCCAATTCGTTTTAGGTAGAGATGATAAACCCGAAGTCATGGGTGTGCGGATGACAGAGCTGTGTAAACCTCATGATTAAAGAGGAATTGAATTCAACACGAGCATGCAGACTGCAACTGGGCCTAACAAACCTGGATGCTCTTTTTGATTGGCGCAATTCATAGTTTCTTGCCAACATAACATTTTATGCATCTTATTGCTTTCTACACAGCTCTATCAAACACTCCTAAGCACTGCTTATATAACCTGCTGGAAGCATCATGACCACTGGGCAGTAAAGGAGCAGAAGCAGACTGATTGGATGATCTCTCTGCTCTTTCTAACGGCTTGTTTTGATGGCTGCCAATGTGACTAACCCCAGGTACTATTTTGCTATTATCCAATCTGCATTAAATTCATGATTTTATTTATTTACAGAGCTGGTGGACATTTTGCTTCACCTCAAATTTTTCAGGTGACAGCCGTGTCTTGTCAAGAGGCAGTTGGTTTGTCCAGCTCTCAGATGTAAACTACCATCAGGTCTTTATAAGTCTATAATGTCACATTAACCCCCACTAGCGGTCGAGACCAAGGCAATTCTTCGGTAATGCTGAAGAGATGGCACCATAGACCTCCATGTTAAAAAGGAGGAGCATCAGTTTTCCAGCCCACATCACCGGTGTCATCGATGGCACGGGTGATGAGTAGAGGGGAGTAGGGAAGGTGTCCATACTGTGCCATTGAAATGATGGCTTTTATTACACAATATGTAAATTAAGGTGGTAGTGGTATAACAAAGCAGGTGAACATTAGGTAATACCATAATTAGTGTGAAACCGGCAACACTGAGACGGCAAAACACTTTACATTTTTATAGCATTTCTTTATCACAACTATGTAGTATAGGGTTGTACATCGAAGGTCCCTTCCACTACACAGTTCAGGGTAGGCATATACAGTATATATTATACTGTATATTATAGTATATTAGGACCATTGATTCGGCACCTAACCACCAAAGTGTTCTCTGGTTAATAAATGGGTCCGGCCAGACTAAGAACTAATAGAGACATGCTAAGGGCTTGTTTCCACCGGTGCGATTTGCTGCTGCTGTACCCGCGCGGCTGCAGCCACTCCCGCCAGCACCCCAAGCTGTTTTCATGCGGATGCACACGTACGTCCGTGCGTTCAGATGAAGACTCTGGGCAGCCCCCATGTGAAAGGATGCGGTCGATTGCGGTTTCCGCACGAGAACGCTGTAGCTAGCGTTTGGAACCGCACCGCATCCACATCCGCACCGCATCCACACTCAGCCGCACCAATGGAGCCTGGCTGATGGTTTGCCTATGGATGCGGTCGAAGGGGTGGCAGCCGCGCGGATACAACCGCTGCAAATCGCATGACTGGAAACAAGCCCTAAAGATAGAAAGAAATGTAGTCAGACTTCATAATAAGGACGCGATCTCCAAGCTGCTCCCCACAAGTTGCAGGTGACACTTCTCCTTGTGTATCAGTAATCTCCTTGTGTATCAGTAACACAAAAATATAATTACTTTTAAGAACTTTTTAAGCCTTTATCAAAGTCACCGCATCAATCACAATTAAAAGTTGGCCATCACAATACATTTTCTTCCAGTCCATAAATCATATTATGGTTTAGCATTTTAAACAGCAACAACTTCAGTTATTACTGTATTATACTTATAAAACTATGATGCATATATAAGTAAAATGGTTGCTGTATACTTCACTGAAGCAATTTCTATTATGTTATGAAGCAAGCTCCATATATCTTTATCCTGAGACAGGAGGTGAAGCTGGAGATCTGCCAATGTCTGGAGTGTTATCCTTCTATTGGTTGCGCTGTCCCTATGTAAAGCTGCCAGTTGTAACGTCATAGATGAGAAACCTAAATTCATAACTCAAATATCATGGAAAGACTGGGAGAAGATATCAAGGAGAAAGTTACAGAGCGGTCATAGCCAACATCTGTAGTTCTGACCAGTCCAATATGGTAATGAGCAAGTATAAACGAGGAGAGGGCACAGCGGGAACGCAAAAACATTTTTCAATTATAGAAAACATCATGGAGGTTCCCAAATACTAGGACTACAGACACAAGAAACAGGGTGTCCTCCCTACAATATCCAGATTTCCTCCATACCCTGTGAAATATGTATGAAGTCTAGTCATGACACCAAGCAGCAGGCTTAAACTCCATTCCATAGGGTGTCAGAGGAAGGTGGACACCTTCTAAAGCAGGGGTGTGCAATTAGATTTTGCCTCTACAATTTAAAATAATAATCATAATAATAATAATTGTGTAAGAACTGAATGCCACAGGTCTGTCTTTTATTTGACATTTGATGTCACATATGTATTACACTTGCTTTTTCCAGATTGGCTTATTGAGGTCCTATGGACAGATACTGCTTCAGGGTTATGTTTGGTCTCTGTGCGGCCTCTGATTAATGCCCTGTCTGCTCTGTAAGTTTGGTGGGTGGCCCCTCTCTTGGTAGGTTTGTTGTGGTATCATGTTTCTTTGTATATGTAGATGGGTTTGGCAGCGCTCTGGGGATCACAGAAAACTTTAATTTTTTTTTTTATAATCCAACCCTGACTTGTTTGGAGAGCTCTTTGGTCTTCACGGTATGATGCCTCCTGTGGTGTGGAAGCCTCTGGGGTGTGTTTATACTCACTGATAGAACATGTAACATTGCACACAGACACCATTTCACTAATTATGTGTGGCTTTAGCTCCATTTCCCCAGCATTGGATTTTCAGCCTGTTTTTTTAATGCACAATAAACATAATCATAGTACAATGGATGTATTTAGGGTGTGTTAGAAAAAAAGCACAGAAAACCCCCGATATCAGACACCGTGGAAAAAGCTCCTTTTGAAGGTAATTGGTTGCACCAAAAGGTTTTAGGGGCTTCATGGCAAAGGGGGGGGGGTGATTGCTTGTGCCACATTTCACTTTAATTTTTATATGTATATTAAAACAACTTAAGACTTCTTTTAGCAGATACATCACATAAAATAAGATGATGACAATGTCAATTACAGGTTAGAGCAAAGAAAGGGTAAAAAAAAAAAAAAATACCAATACCACACATTAGGGAAGGGTCGGTCTAATTGTAAACCCTCTTCAGCTACTCAAGCGGATTTAGACCAATGAATATACATGTTCCCTTTATATCCAAGGACAGAACATGGGACAGGTATAGATTTATAACTATAGATAGATTAAACCATATTTGCTCAGTTTTGGTGAGACTGGACACTCAATATATACATACTTCTACTATATACATACTTCTCCAGGTTACTGACTCCCTGGGTACTGAACAAAGATCAAAATGACAGCCTTGGAGTATTTTTAGATATTTCTGTCCTGTTTCTAGCACAAATCAAGCCTTCTTAAAACAGAAGAAGAACCTTCTGTTTTAAGAAGGCTTGATTTGTGCTATGCACTGCTCGAGTTGAGGGCTTTTTGATTCCTTTCCTCCCTTCTCATCATAACCTTCACGGGTACTTCTCTTTGTCCTGTTTCTGTAACCCTGGCCATCATGTGATTTTAAATTCCATATTTATGTGTTGTAATGCAGTAGCAGATTCCTTTCTATTCATAAAGCTTGAGAACACATGATTTGTTATCTAGTATATACGTATCTCCTCTTTGCTTCTCTAGTCCTCTATTCATTTACAAAAATAGAAATAAGAAGCCCAGTCTGAAATCAGCAAATGACAAGTGCATTATTGTTTACAAAACTGTTGTGTAACAAAAAGAAATGGGCGTTTCCAGACGTAAAACTATAGAAGCAAAAAGACCTATGTATTAAGCATGAAAGCAGAGGTATAGGGGTACAATCATTGTACCCCTATACCTCTGCTTTCATTGAATGTATCGAATGTATCAGCTGAGGGTGAATGTATCGAATGTATCAGCTGAGGGTGCACAGAACAAACGTTCCCAGACTGAGATCCATGATAACCAATGAGGACCAGGAATTGGTAGGTCCTCTATCAGCAGCTGTCAGTGGAACGGTAGGTGGGTGAGCTGTACTCAAGACAATGAGCAGCTGTGCAGATTAGGGCATATGAATGGTCAGCACACCAAGTGACAGACATGGGGATAGGGAGTGAACAGTGACCAGCACAGGGATGGGGTAGTGAGGGGTGAAAGTACATTAAGGGTGCAGTGCTCTTAGTATCTATTGGGAGAAGAGCAGTGGTTCTCAACTTGTGTGTCAGACACCCTTTGGGTTTTAACAACCATCTCACAGGGGTCGCCAAGTTCTCTAGATGCCCCCTCCCTTCTAACTTAGGAGGGATGGGGCATTATGCTTCCTCTTAACTTCCCACCGTGCACATCGCTTGCACAAACAGATTTGGAAAATATAAGGGAGGAGACATTACCGGATTGTGCTGGACTTGACATTGCGGAGTGTGACTTCTAGTATTTGGAATGTGGAAGTGACAATCTGCACCGGCACTTCAGTGTTCCAAATACAGGAAGTGACACTCTGTAACGTCACTTCTGGGGTCATGGATCTAAAAAGGATGAGAACCACTGGATAAGACGGATAGAGAGGTGAAGATATACCACCCTGGCAGGGGGGATATGAGAGGTCACCAGCCTAGGCAGAGAGCAGCCATGGGGGGATATGAGGGGTCACCACCCTAGACAGAGCAGCCGGGGGGATATGAGG
>CM070033.1:34579788-34594986 GCA_036250615.1 Ptychadena robeensis | reverse complement strand
GCAGGAGGAGCACAGTGCCGAGAGCAGGAGGAGAACAGTGCTGATAGCAGGAGAGTTCTCTCACTCCTCATTGGAACGCTAATGTTTCTGGAGAACTGTTCTTGACATTTCCTGTGCAATAGTGAATTTATATGATACAGTGTTCTTTAACACTGTGATTCTCATCCTGTGGGTCAGAACCCCATGGAGTTCAAATTACAATTTCACAGGGGTCGCTGCCTTCACTGAATGTATCACAACAAGCAGCAGCTCTGATTCCCACAATCGGGGTGGGAAGTTAGGAGGGAAAGTAACTTCCCCTCTCTACTAACTTAGGAGGGATGGTGTTACTCTCACTTCCCACCTCACATATCATTTACACAAGCAGGGCGGGGACATTACACTTACCTAATCATGCTGGAATTGATGTCACCGAGTGTCTCAGGTTTTGGAACGCGGATGTGACACTCCGCACCAGCACTTTGTCATTCAATATACAGGAAGTGACACTTTGCGACGTCACTTCCGGGGTTGTGGAACTAAGAAGGTTGAGAACCACTGCAGAACCAGATTGAACATGGTATCATCACCAACATTTCTGCAAATATAAGGGTTGTGGGAACATTGCTAAAAAAGAATGTATTGTTTCAGCATGTGTAATTTTTACATTCAAATTTTCAACCAAACTTTTAACCTCCCTAGCGGTGAATCCGTACCATGCACGGTGTGGTATGGGTAATCGCAACAGTACTCTGTTTTCATCGCCTTTCCCTGTACCCTGTACCCTCCCCCTGGCCACATGGCCAGCAACATCAATGACACCAGTGATGTGGGCTCCATTAACATGGAGGTCTATGGCACGCCCACCCTTGGCCTTTCTGCATCACTGATGACATAGAAGGGGCAGTGCCAGAATCAAATGGAGGGTGCGACACAGCAGAGAAACACTGCCACCTTCAGGGGCATAGGTAAGTCTTAAACAACCCCGGCTTGTCCAGAGTTTGTTTTGTTGAGTTTCAACTCTGGAAGAGCTGGGTTTGTCTCAAATGCTAGGGGGGTTAATGTGCTCACATCTCTTCCCTACATCTCCACCAATTTCATCATGATCATGTAATTTTCACTGGCTTTGAAGTTTACTTACTCTGTCACTGCTCTGTATTGTAATGTTCTATTAACTTACCAAAGGCTTGATCAACATTAAGGGCATTGTGTGAATTTAATATTCAAGTGTTACTTAAGTTGCCTTATAAGCAGCCATGGGGGGAGATGAGGGGTCACCACCCTAGGCAGACAGCAGCCATGGGGGGAGATGAGGGGTCACCACCCTAGGCAGAGAGCAGCCATGGGATATGAGGGGTCACCACCCTAGACATAGAGCAGCCATGGGGGGATAGGAGGGATCACCACCCAAAGCAGCTTAGAAGTGTGGGGGGTGTCATTCCTCCATAGGCGACAGGCAGGCAGGAAATGGTGACACTACTTGAATGTCTGCAGAGAGCCATGTAATCCCTCCACCACTCTGTCCACTCCTCCATGCCATGGGTTTGTCTCAAATGCTAGGGGGGTTAATGTGCCCACATCCCTTCCCTACATCTCCAACAATTTCATCATGATCATGTAATTTTTACTGGCTTTGAAGTTTACTCTCTCTGTCACTGCTCTGTATTGTAATGTTCTATTATTATCATTAACAGCCACGGATCAGAGGAGACGACGTCATCACGACTACTCCACCTGTTTGGGATAAAATTTAACTTACCAATGCCGGGATCAACATTAAGGGCATTGTGTGAATTTTATATTCAAGCGTTGCTTAAGTTGCCTTAACCAGGCAGGAGGTAAGTGGAATAAGGTGCAATTTATTGTTTTTGTTTACTTACACAGGGATCTTCACACGTTTACAAAAAGGTAAATTTTTTGACAGACCGGTTGTCATATCCAGCAGTGAAAGGGTCTGATGGTGTATCCTGGAAGGAAGCAGAACTGTGGTGATGGACAGAAACAGTAGGTTGCCATCCAGTTTTGTTTTTGGTTACAGGCATCTGGACTCTGGAGTGGGAATGGAAGGAACTGGTTGGGCCTTAACATACCACCAAGATACACCTGCTGGACCCTAATGAGGAAGCTGGGTGTGTCTCTGCAAAATTTAAGTTGATGATTGCAAACCAGGAGGTTTGGCATTTTCCTGTGTTGGATCCCTGCTATTAACCCCTGCTAGGGCATATACTTTGGTGTTGCCAATAAACACGGGCAGGAGCCTTTGAGAGAAGCAGATTGTGTGGAGTGACGTCATTCTGAGCAACCCTTTGAGACTGATTCCCCAAAAATTATAATATGTTATTATTATTGTTTATTTATATAGAGCCAACATATTAAACTTACATTAAATTAGAGTTGAGATTCAACACAAGATAACACACAGGTACAGGTGATGACACAGGAGGAGTAGAGGACCCTGCAGGATTGAGCTTACAATGTAATATGTTGGTGATAGGTATGGGGGAGGTAGGACTGGCATGTTGGTGATGTTAGGAATGAGAAAATGGGAAGGGGAGACTAAAGAGGGGGGTTTTAAGTGATTTTTTAAAAGTAGGAGCAAGTCTTAGGCCAGGTTTCCACAGCGTCATTTGATCCGTTGAGACCCCCTATGTCAGGGCTACTCAAATGTAAATTTGAAAGGTCCACTACCAATTTCAATTCAGTCTGAGGGTCCGGATGTTTTGGAATAATTTTACAGTGCACTGGCCCGTGCACGGCGCTTGACCGGTCCGCTGGACAAAAGCATGACATAGTCGAGTACATTTATATAAATATTCTCCCTATAGTCTATACAAGACACATGTCTCAAACATATGATTTAATTACTAGACAAGGGGCACCTCACAAGTATATATTGAGGGTCAGTGAAAGGGGTAGGAGGACCTGAGGGCCCTGGGATGGCAATTTTCTCTCTACAAAGCTTTCTTAGGAAATATTGATATAAATTCAAGCTTTTATTAACCTTCCGTGCAGGGGACCCCTACCACTAGCACTTCCCTTTCCCCGACCTGAGGACTCCAGAGATTGCCTATGCACATTACTTTTTAGTGAGCTCCTCAGATGAGTACCAGGAGATGGTGTTTGGTACTCACCCCATATGTAGGGTGGTCTCCCTCACGGTCCTCTGCGTCAGCACCTACCTGAATGGTAGATTCTGCTGCAATGACACTACCTCTGTGTCCTAATTGAGCCATCCGATTAGCTATCAAGGTCACCGCGTAGCTGGCTTTGGGTCAAATGTACCCCCAGTAATGTTTGAAACCCCCAGATCTCATCGCCATTGAGCATTGCAACAAAACATCTCTGTGTTCAACACAGGGATTTAGTGGACATGTAACTAGGGCTTTCTCATGTATGTCTACTCCCTGACTTCTCAACCCCCAGATGCTCCAACAACCTCTCATCAGCTATTATGTTTCCCTGAAGTTATCCCCGTGACAGAAATGTTGTATGCGTTTAACAATAAAAACTGAAAAAAATTGGCAATCTATAAATGAGATTCCATATCTGATAGGAAGATTGTGCTCAGGGACCTGAAAATTTGCATGGTGTAGCTCACCTAGGGTTAACTGGTAACCCCCAAAATTTCAAGATTCTACCATGCAGGGGTTCAAAGATTATGAGTTCAAAATAGGATAAGTGAATAACATGTATATGTCAGCAAGTAGTGCTTTATGCTCATGCGCGGAAGCAAATATTTCATGGCTGTATTTAGCTGAAATTAACATTATAAGTGTTGTAGATAGACTGGGGTTGAAACTGCTGGGTGTTAAGTAGTAGTAGGGGAGCATTACTGATCCTGAAATTTCATGATTGTACTATGAATGGTTTTTATGCTATGCATGTTTAAGTTAGTAGTCTCATACAGTTTAATTTAGCCTAGCTTTCAACAGCTGGCTAGAGTGGTGAGAGGTGGTGTCCTGCCTCGTTTTGATTGGCTGGGAGTACGTATCTGCTACCAACACAAGATTCTAGCATCGGCTTTCAGTAGGAAGGAGGGGAGGAATGAGCTGCAGCTGCCGGTCACATGTGACCCTATTTGGGTCCGGATCCGGACCCGGGGTTCCGCCTATTGAGTACCCCAGGCCCTATGTTATTCGCAGTGCTTTAGCGTGATCTTGATGGATCCCATACACTTGACCTGCCCAGCGAGCTCTGTTCTCACACGCGTTGAGCCAGGGGTTAACGCTGAGCACATAAACACTACCTGATGGCGGATGCTCTGTTCAAACATCCGTCGATCAGGTAGTGGTATTTGTGTCCGACCTGAATCACACAGTGCTGGGAAAACAGGTCCTTATGGGGCGAGAAAGAGAAGATCCAGAGAGTAGAGCTCCCTTCCTAATCCCACCTGCTCCTTCACCCACTTGCGGACTTCCTTATTCCATCTTGCTATGCTCTTTCTTTTCTCTCCACTTTCCCTAAAAGCTATTTCTAGGCCAATGGCTTTGTTCTGTAATATGTTCCTACTCGTTCCTATTTTTATTAATGCACTACTATTTGTTTACGGTATTAAAAAAAAGATTAATACTTCAATATAATGTTTCATGCATTTTTGGTGCAATATCAATGATGGTAGACTTATAATGAAGCAAACTGTAGAATTTGGGAGATTGGAATTTTTGTATCTGGGTCACTTTAAAAAGAAAGGGTGGATCACACAACCAGACAAATTATCTCTCACAGACATCAGTGGGAGGAGGACCATGTAGTAGGTTAGCTGAGCCATTTTCACTTTATAATTTTTTTGCTAAAACCAAGTCTAGGTTTTATTGTTATCACCGTCTAGGAGGAGAAACTCACCATGACCATTTGTTCTTGAAAGGTTTGGGTTTGGGAACTATTCCACCAATGATGATGTTTCTAAGGAACCTTTTTGCCTTCTGGCTACAAAATGAATGTGTGGAAATACAGTGCTGTGCTCCCATTCCTCCTTCCAGTATATAGGTCTAACAAAAGAGGGGGCCTGGTATGTATGTGCACTTTAAATGGCACAAAACTGGGTCAACAAGCACTTTTGGGATTAATGGTCACTGTACTTCTTCTTGGCTTTGTAGACTAGGACTAGGCCTTTTGGCTGGCAGATTAAGGATTTATTTATATAACAGTACCAAAACACCTTGTCATTAGCTTTGCACTTAGCACTTTTGTTGTTGTTTTCTAAGATTTGTTCCTTTTTCTTACCTTTACATGTGTTCTTCATTATTTTTAGACATTGAACCTGTCACATTAGAATGTATCTTTAAGCTAAACCATATTAAGTTTATGTTTAAGATAAAATGGAGAAAGTTAGTCCATTTCCATTGCAGTCCTTGTCCCTATTGCAGGGCTGATTCCCATTGCACATCACCCCTCTATGTATTAGTAGCTTTGGCCCATATCCATTATTTTATAGATGTCCCCAGAGCAAAAATATCTCAAGTAGCAGACTGTTCTAGTACAGGGCTATCAAACTCAAGCACTAGGGGGTAAAAATGAAGGTTGGCCCGCTACCTTGTTTTTAACTTGGACAAAGTTGCAATTTAAATTGTTATGATTACAAGACTGCATACTTTATAGAATTTCATGTAAAGCATCTGCATTAGAACTGTATTTACCCACCGTCAAAGACGCTTCTATGCTTCAATACCTGAAAACATTTGAGGCTATACTGTATATAATTTGACTTTTTGCATCTCTCAATAAAAATCTTATTGTTTAAAAAAGTATATGTACAGTTGTAGAAGATTTTCCTTCTCATAAGGTATAAAATCCTTTTCATTTGAAAACAAACTTTTTTGCTTTAACATTGAATCTGGAACAAGCTAAGCATAATACTTTAACACTGTAACACAAAAAAGAGTTACCCCATCCTGTGGGGATATTGGGAACAAAGCAGGATTATGACAGCATATGGTATACTAAAAAATAGTTTTAAAAAAAAGACAATACATCAGAAATTACGTAGTAAGGACAATCAATACAGTTCAAAATACAATATAAATGTGTGATATTACAACGTAGAGCAACGTGCTCCTAAAGGCCCCCATGCACATCTAGAATTTTCCTTCAACTTAATTTAATCAATTTTTTGTTGATTTATTGAAAATCTATGGCAGCCCACATGGTTAGATCGACCTAAAACAATTAAAATCTGGAAAATTTTCAATCGAAAAATTACCTTAATCTGTTACTACAGTTGCCATACATTACAATCAATCACAGATTTCCCTGATCCAAAAAACTTGATCCTTTAAGTTGATTGAAAGGAAAATCTAGACGTGAATGGGGGCCTTTATTTGACATATTTGGCAATTTGAGTAGCTTCTTCAGGAGAAATTTAAGGATATTGTAATTGTACATCTGGAGTATAGTGTTGCAGTGCTACAGGCACAGAAAAGCATGCAGGCACAAGACGGAGCTGCGCCGCCTAGATGTGGGTGGCAGACTGGGGCACAGGGGGATTATCATCCAGTAAAGAAGATTCAGGTACTAAAGACTGGAGCGTAAAAAATCTTGTAAGGTGTCTCAAAGAGCAGATGTCTTGGTGGACCAGATGTCTGTCTCCTGTGATCAAGAGGGTCCTCCTCCATGCGTAGCTAAGACCAATACAAAGACTAATACTATAACAAATGTCAAATAAAAGACACGTCTGTGGCATTTATTTCTTTATAAATAAAAAAAAAACAATCTTGTGGGCCAAATATAATTAAATCACAGGCCAGATTTGGCCCCCTGGCCGGAGTTTGGCCTCCCTGTAGCACATGTAGTTTTTGCATTATTTAAAGTGCAATGTTATGTCAAAATTTTGTGTTAAAAAAATAAAAAATTTTAATTTATGCAAAAACTATATGTGCTAAATTGTTATTCCTAGAAATATGCTTTAAGGCCTCCATACACCTTACAATCTTTCCATACAATTTCTGTACAATCAACTTTTGTTCTGCCAAAACCATGTAATATGAGGACCTTTCTAAACCTTCCAATAATTATGTATTTCATCAGGGAGGCCACCATACTACACAGTTGTTGGTAGATCTAAAGGAAATTGTATGGAGTGGTCTAAAGGTGTATGGGAGGCTTTAGCAATAATAGAGGCAGGTGCCTTTAGCTATTGTCAATACTATTAGCCTGGTTTCCATTGAGCTAAATCACAGCATGCAGGATGTAAAGTATGGTCAGAATTTTGGATCTTTATACTTGCATTACAATGCATTCATTTTTATTTCATAGCACAGTTAAATTCACCAGTGGGTAAGAATCTGTGAAATACCAGTCACTTCACACTGGTTTTCACATCTTCTTTTTCAGTAATAATAATATAAAAAAAATCTGGCATATCTAAAATGTAAGTCTTTGGAATGGAAAGAGGATGTACTACGCTCTGGTAACAGATTGTGAGAGATACTGTAAGTTGTGGTCTGGCATGGAGAAGTAAAAAGATTGTACCAAATTGCAAAATTACTACAAACGTTTTAACAGCTAAATCAGGGTCCATTTCACAATTGTGTTCAGTTCAAAACAACATGTTAGTCACAGCTGGCCTCTGAACGCTTTCTCTGGAAATAAACTTACCAGGATGGACAGTGAGATCTTAAATTTTCAGTTGATGTGTTACAGGACAGTTAACCCTATAATTCTGCAGAATGTGATTACTCATTGAACTGCATCTGTCTGTCCTGGTTATGAATCAATATATTCAGGGGTGCACATAAGTGGTACTCTGGTACTCATAAGGGGCAAAACTACGTGTGTACCTGCATTATTGTTACAAAGCTCATATGCGTACTAACAACTTGGAGGCACTCCTTGTCTGGGCAGTTGTCACTGTGTGACAGCTGGAATATGACTATGAAAGGTTGACATTTGGACTGCTGGTAGTCTCAGGGGATAGTTACTAAACCAAAAAATGTCAAGGTTATACTACTGAGGTATGAGATCTGGGGGTTCAAACATGTTGTACTGTGAGAGTTACCCAAAGCCAGTTGGTGACCTGTGGATGGAGACAGCTAAATCCAGGAACAATCAATCAGGAACAGGGAGGTCCATCTGCAACAGAATCTACCATGCAGGAGGCTGACCCAGAGGACAGTGAGGGAGACAGTGGGGAAGATCACCCTACATATGGGGTGAGTACCAAACACCATCTCCTGGTACTCATCTGAGGAGCTCACTAAAAAAGTAATGTGCCCCCTGACTATAAACCATGTATTTAAAAAAAATAATCAGCTTAAAAACAACAAATTTTGAACTTTTCTAGCTAGTGTTGTTTGCTAACAACATAGAAACTGTTAGTTTACATTAAAGAACAGACCTGCTGTGACTTTTCTGAGGAGGGTGTCTTATGAGGCAAATACACAACCTGGACCTACTCGAAGGCCAAGCCAAGCTTTATGTCATAGACAGAGCACTGCTCCATATGGCAGACAGCTTCCCTGTCTCCCAAAATAATGGAAGCATGGACCCCCCATGTTAGGATGTCTACTTTTGTTAAAAAACATGTTCAGGTTGGGATTTCTTTTTAAATGTTTGTTTTGAACAAAATAGGATGCTCCAGATGGTGCTGATGGTGCGTCTTATCAACCTGAGCATTTCAGCTGAACAATATGGTAACTTAATTGTAAATACTATGTTGTCAATGAAACAAGGGGCTTAGTACTTGGTAGAGGCAAAGGTATCATTGACATTAAAAACATAACACCTTAATTCATAGTGTATCATAAAAATTGGGCACAAAACTTCAGGAGCTACAGTTCCAAACACTACCAGCTGCAGGGTGACTGATGGCTTCTTGTCCCAGTGAGCAGGGGTCAGGAATACAATCAAGTGGTCAGGGCAACAGGGAGAGCGGGCCATGTGAGGTGGAGAAGGGAGGAAACCTGCGTCTGCCTAACTCAGCATCCATCCGCTCGGGCACGCTTGAGGGAAGGTGGTCCTGGTACAGGGGACGACCCTTTCAGTCACCACGGATGGGGGTCCTTGTATCCCGGGCACTTGCAATGGGGCGGCCAGCGGGAGAACCAGTGCTCCAGAAGGGTGAGACACACTGGCTGCAACAGCTTGAACCCGAACTCTAACTAGGAGGGCCTAAGGAGGTATATTTAACCCCTCTGCCTGGAGGAGTACATACATTACATTACATTAAATATATACAAATTTGGTGTAAACCCTGGTCACTACAGCTACACAGCATAGAAATGTATTATCCCACTGCAGGGAAGAGACACATTTGTATCTGCCCCTGAGATAATAAGGGGAGAGAAGAAGACTTGACCATGCAGCAATCCCCATGGAAGAAAATAAATCTGCTTTATTTGTGTTTCAGTGAGAAAACTAGACCCCTTGTTTGTTACCAGCACACAACGCAGTGCATACAGTAGGTACAGAAAGTATTCAGACCCCCTTACAGTTTTCACCCTTGTTCATATTGCAGCCATTTGCTAAAGTCTTTTAAGTTCTTTTTGTTCCTCTTTAATGTACACACAGCACCCCATATCGACAGAAAAACACAGAATTGTAGACATTTTTGCAGATTTATCAAAAAAGAAAAACTAAAATATTATGTGGTCCTAAGTATTCAGACCCTTTGCTGTGACACTCATATATTTAACTCAGGTGCGGTCCATTTCTTCAGATCATCCTTGAGAGGGTTCTACACCTTCATTTGAGTTCAGCTGTGTTTGATTATACTGTTTGGACTTGATTAGGAAAGCCACACAGCTGTCTATATAAGACCTTACAGCTCACAGTGCATGTCAGAGCAAATGAGGATCATGAGGTCAAAGGAACTGCCTCAAGAGCTCAGAGACAGAATTGTGGCAAGGCACAAATCTAGCCAAGCATACAAAAAAATGTCTGCAGCACTTAAGGTTCCCAGGAGTACAGTGGCCTCCAGAACTTTTTGGTCTTAATTCTAAGCGGTATGTGTGGAGAAAACAGGCACTGCTCATCACGAGGGAAAGATGAATGCAGTCAAGTACAGTGATATCATGAGCAAAAACCTTCTCCAGAGTGCTCAGAACCTCAGACTGGGCCGAAGGTTTACCTTCCAACAAGACAATGACCCTAAGCACACAGCTAAAATAATGAAGGAGTGGCTTCACAACAACTCCATGACTATTCTTGAATGGCCCAACCAGAGCCCTGACTTAAACCCAATTGAGCATCTCTGGATCTCTAGAGGCCTAAAAATGGCTGTCCACCAACGTTTACCATCCCACCTGACAGAACTGGGGAAGTTGTACAAGGTGGAATGGCAAAGGATCCCCAAATTCAGGTGTGACAAACTTGTTGCTTCTTTCTGAAAAAGACTCATGGCTGTATTAGATCAGAAGGGTGCTTCAACTAAATACCGAGCAAAGGGTCTGAATACTTAGGACCATGTGATATTTCAGTTAATCTTTTTAATAAATCTGCAAAAATGTCTACAATTCTGTGTTTTTCTCTCAATATGGGTTGCTGTGTATACATGAGGAAAAAAAGAACTTCAAATATATAATTTGATATATGTATAATATATCATATATATATATATATATATATAACAAAGAGTGAGAAATGTAAGGAGGTCTGAATACTTTCCGTACCAACTGTATATATAAGAGTATATCTAGATCCCAGGTTCCCAACCTGTGGCCCTTTGGGTGTTCTTCAGGCCCCTCAGCCCTCCACTTTTGTCCCCTGGAACCTAACTGTTAACCGCCCTAGCGTTAGGGACGGCAGCACCTCGTCCAGCGCTCCAACTGCTTCTATCGCACTGGACGAGGTGCTGCCGTCCAGTACAAGTCGGGGCTCTGGGAGAGCGCATACTCACACTGTCCCTGTGTCCCCGATGTGACATTCCTCTTCGGCTGCTCGTGTCTTCCCCCCCCCCCCCCCCCCCCCCCCCCCCCCCCCCCGCTCCGAGTGACGTGATGACGTCACTCGGGGAGGCGGCGGGAGATTTTAACAGTAAATAGCATGAAAGCAGTTTTCTATGTAGCAAACTGCTTTCCAACTCCCCCTATGTACTAAATATCGCCAGAATAAAGTCCCTGATGCCCCAGATGTGCCCATTTGCAGTAACCCTTTCTTCCCCGAGTGATTATTAAAACATTTTTTTTTTACATAATTGTTTGTTTCAAACATTATTATATTCAGGATGTCCATTAGACCCTTGTACGGACATATTTTGGGAAGTTACAGGCCTACAACAGGCCTGCACTTTTGGTACAGAAATCTGGACCTCAGCAGTGCGCTAGGGAGGTTAATGCATAGGAACTCACATGTCCACCAATCCTCCGCTAATGCTTCCTCGCCCAAGATCTACTTTGAGTGGGAAGAGAGGAGAAGCGAGGGGCATATGTAAACTCCTACTATCCCACCAACCAAAGGGGGGTGATTGTATAATATAAAAGCTTTCCTAAAAAAGTAGGAAAGCTGACCCGGCTTTCCTACTATCAACTTTGGCTCTCCTAATGACATCAGTAAAGCTGTCAATGTTGAGTGGGAAAACTAGGTCTACATGCTGCATCTAGGTTAAACGGCACTCCGAGCAAGAAGGTAATTTACAATGATTGTCACTACACATTCTAATCTCAGTTTATTACACTGGGCTGCATAAAAACACATCTTTATGTACACATGACACACAATGTACTTTACCATACTACAGTGTTCCCCAATGCTTGAAGTATGATTTAAAACAGGTTTTGTTACTTTTAATTAAAAATAAAGTCTTCTAGCTTTGCCTGCTGTCCTTTCCTCATTAAACAATGCGAATACAATTCAGTATAGATTGAAAATCTTATGTGTGTCCCTTTAGTGATGTTGTGGCCCTCCATATGAACTCAGTTGCCCACACTGATCTAGATGGTATAGTAACTAATATAGACGGTACCACAATTGTGCTGCAATATCGGGCCAGTTGTGCAAAATCACCAGAGATATTGCATTCTTTATAGATGAATCGGGAAAGGTATTTATACGATGTATTATGTTACAAAGACTACTAAATTCGTGGAGAATTATATTGTTTGCTTGGTATAATATTCTTTGGATAGGTCTGACTTTATTTCGTTCTTTGTGATGGACGAGGCACATTGCGGAAGACTGAGGCTTATGATAAACTCTTCGCAGGGTGCTTGTGGGATATAGTTACTGATGTGGTTTCTGTACAAGAAGTTTATATTTATGTAAAACCACATTCTCATCCTGAGTGGCAAGTTCATTGTGCAATGTATCCACCACCAGAACAATGGAAAGACATCTGAACCTTCCAGCACTGTGGACATTGAGAAGTCAAGAGACAGCAGTGATGCAACCACTAAAAGTCTTTTATATCACTGCTGTTCACCTTTAATACATTGGCCAGGTGTGGTGTGAATTTGTGGCCAGTAATATTGGGGACCAGCATAAGACCACCCTACAGATGGAAGCAAGGTTCCACACTGCAGACCTCTCTGTTAAAATATATATTACTGCTTTTTTCTGTATTGCTTTTTTCTGTTTTGCTTGGACCACAGAGTATATTTTGTATCTTTAGTTAGAAATCACTTGTGATGCTTACTGTTTCTTCTACTCACATTCATAGCATGATGACTGCCAGCTCCTGAGTTACTATACAATATCAAAAGAAAAGCCCTATAGATGCTTACAGTGCTCTTAATCATAGGCCTCTTATATGTACTACTGGTATGTAAGCTCAAAAGATGTGTTATAACAGGATGAGGTCAGGAATGTTGACAATGCAGCTTTTTCCAGTTTTTAGGTGTCTTCTTACCTTAAGATGGCCAAACACACATCTACTTTTGCACACTTGATCATCGATTAGATGGACTTGTGCAATTTAAAAATCAACTGTCAGTCTAAAGCCCCCCATAGACATATTGATCTCTGCCCGTAATCACTGACTGGTAATTCAGGAATTGTATGCTGCTCACCTTAACGATCAACTGAACATTGATCCGTCCAGTTGGGGTTCCCGGGCCGAGCGTGGTCAGATAAAACAAAAAAAGCAAGTTGGTGGAGGCACCTATACTGCTCCCTTTTCCTGTGTCCATCTCCTCTAAATATATATTTATCTATAATCATAAAAATTAATTATTGCAGAAAATAACATGGAAGACTTAACCTTCTGAGCGTTCTCCCCGAATTAACTCGGGCTGAGTTTCATGCATCATGAAACTCAGCCCCAGTTAGCCGGAGGAGCGCACTAGGTCTCGCCGTCTTCTGACGGCGGTCGGGAGCATCGGCATGTATGCCGATGCTTCCGGTTCCGCCCCTGATCGTGTCAGCGGTGACGCGAAGGGGGCGGGGGTAGGCGGCGCCATAGACCTCCATATAAATGGAGGGGCGTCGCCTTTCGTCAGCATAAGTCCGGCGTCTCCAGTGACGCCGGGCTTATGTTTACTACCCTGAACCGTGCCACGTGGCAAACGCTCAGAGGGTTAATGTGTCATATTAACCCCTTACTCCTTCCAAAGCTATAAACCCCTGTGTGCCAATAAGCGCTAAGCACACAAACACACACTTTCTAAATACAGTAAAAAAACTGATATCTGTAATAATTACATTAATAATGACAGATACCAGCAAAACCCACCATTTAAAAATCACCTACACAATCTCAATTACCCCAAAACACCTAGAAAGTTTTATATTTAATAGTTTTATCAATTATTAGATATAAAACTACAAACCTGACAATTCTTCATTTCCACCCAAGCAATACACTACAAACTGCACATAAGACCACCTACAGCTATTAAAGAATGACCCCTACTAAATCCAAACTAACCCCCAGCACACAAGCAACACCCTCAAACACACACCATGAAATAAATGTGTCCCAAAAATAAATACAGTAAATGCATCACACAATACATAGTGGCCACAAAATTTTTCCAAAAACCTGGAATAGCAATATAATAAGTCCCATTACATTAACCCCTATCTGACAATCACCGAAAACATATAACAATAAAAAAAAACCAGTAATCCACATGAATTTCCCCATAGCAAAGTTATATGTCCTCATTAACCTCCCTAGCGCACTGCTGAGGTCCAGATTTCTGTACCAGAAGCGTACCATAGACTCTAATTGAATTGTGTTTGTGTTGTAGGCATGTTACTTCCAAAAATTTGTCCATACAAGGGTCTAATAGACATCCTGAATATAACAATGTTTGAAACACACAATTGTTATAAAAAAAAGTACATGAAACACAAAAAATTATGAAATGTATCATTTGAATGCTTAAATCTCTTGAATACTTATTTGGTATGAAAATTTCAAAACAGTATTTATTGATTAAAAAACAGTATTTATGTTTGTTTATAATAAATTTTTATTTTGTTTTGTTTTGAACTGTATTGAATACAGTTATCACTGTATCCAATACAATGGCATTCTCTGAAAGGGTTAACTTCAAAGATCACATCTGGAATGACAATGGGGGTGATATTCCAGCTGTGCTCTTTGAAGATATTCCAAATTTGCACATGAATGTACCCGAGCCCCCCCGCCCCCGATATTCATATGTACATTGGGGCATTCATGTGCAAATTATGCTTGTAGGTGACACAGCCGGCTTGCTTCAGATCATGACAGCACAGAGCAGAGTGTGCAGCCGGGAGATCTGAGCTTAGCTGGACGGCTCTATCTCGTCAGCTGCAATACTGCATAAGCAAGTGCAGGACGAGATAGTGCCATCAGAAGCGCTAGGGAGGTAAAAGACATTATGACATATAACATACAACACAACAAGCGCATGAAAAAAAAAACAATTGTCAAACCCCGATATAAAACATTGGCCACATCATAAAATCACACAATTGAAGAAACCTGACACTAAAAATTAAACATACATATACATTGAAATACTTATAACATATAACATGCAACACCACACAACCAACATCACAACATATAACATACATCACAAGCAAGCCCGACAATTCATAACAATTAAACATGTTTATACATTTATTCTATTATAAGGGCATTTTCAAGGGAGGCCACATCCCAAAATTAATATACAAATAAAAGAGTGTTCGATGGGAGATTTCCTCGCATCGATCTTAGTTCCCCCTGGGGGTCAAACCAGGGGCAAGGGGACTTTTAAGGCCAAAAAAGGTACATGGGTATTTAGAGTAAATACATACAGTTTAATGATGTATATTAGGTAAATGAACACAAAACCATTGCATAGATCATACAAG
>CM070033.1:34568036-34579688 GCA_036250615.1 Ptychadena robeensis | reverse complement strand
TAGTAGTCACCCAACTGGCTTCCTCAATTCAGATTTCGTTATAATTCTCTCTTTATTGATATGAGGCTATTGCTTCTGAATTAAGAAAGTCAGTTGGATGATCAGCAAATTGTTAGCAAGTCCCATTGGGTGATGAGACCTTCCACAGACATAATATATATTTCTCATGGCTTCTGCATGTGTTGAGTTTGCATGATTACTGTGGATACAATTAGGAGCCTTTAAAGTCCCCATGATGCCCCTAGTCTTCATTTGGGGTAGTGAAGGGATTGATGCAAAGAGCATCCGTCTTCTTCACACCCCAGGAAAATTTTCTTTGATATGAATATGGGATGTGGCACACATGCAAAAACTAAAACTATAAACGGGAAGCTAGATACTATGGAAAACATGCGTTGAGTTGTTTTTATCCTTTATAATGCATAGCACTCCAGATCTCACATACTAAATTTAGGGCTTGTATCCACTGCAGTTTTTTTCCCCACTGCCGACACGCACAGCAGGGAAGAAGACACACTTAATAAAGCCCCTTTTCCAAACATCCAGGGGATGGTACAGAAGATACTGGTGCTGTTTGGGTCAAACTATGTTTGTAAGCAGACATTTAGCGTCATGAACATTAACAAAGCCCCTCACAGACTCAGCTTAACTGACGAACACCTCAGATCAATCCTGAGAATAGCCACAACAAAACTAACTCCAGACTTTCATGCATTAGCTAAAAAAGGAGACCAACAACACTGTTCCCACAGAAGTTGATGTTTTAAAGACCAATTTGAGGGGCAGGACGCGCCCTGGGGGGGGGGAGACCTCCTACCACTATGCAGGGTTCGGAGCACGGGGGGGGGATGCAGAGGTATTTCTTTGTCCCCCTTATATCTCAGTGCCTGTTTGATTATGGATGTGTCTCCTGCTGGGGTCCCTCACTGTCTTATGGTATTTTGGTGTATCTGTGATTGAACATGTTCTGCCTTCTATGCTGTCTGTGCCTTAATAAAGATTATATTTAAAAAAAAAGACCAAAAAATTACAACCCAGTCTACATTGCAATCTACATCTACTTCCCTGGCATAATTTGGAAGAAAATGTTTAATTTACACATTTTGTTCTTTTCAAATTGTTTTAGTTTTAAATTATTTTATTATATTTAAGTTTAATTTGAAAGGCTTTTGTACCTTTCCTTTGTTTGCCATCTTCAATATAAGGTATGTTATTGTGCTATGATTCCTCCATTTTTTGAAGTTTCAAATTATAATAATTAGTGTTTACATCTTGTTAAAATGTTTAAAATGAATACTACTATTGAAATAAAAAAAAGACAGTACCCTTTTATGTAATGATGTTTACTTTGAATTTATATTAGTTCATACAAACACTCCATCCATGCATTTGTTCCGGCCCTCCGGTCCAGTTTAAGAACCCATTGTGACCCTCGAGTCAAAAAGTTTGCCCACCCCTGGTTTAGAGGAACATGTTTGAACTGTATTGGATTGCGTATAGAGGTTCCAGAGACCAACAGGGTGTTGAAAAGTGTTTCCATGCTACTTTAAAGATGGGTATACGTGGTTCGATTTGTCTATTAAATCGATTCCATTCCATTTCCATTCATTTGGTAAATTCCAACCGAACAGTCAAGTATCTTTGTATTTCTATATATTTTGTATCTGATGGCACTATGGAACATGAGCACAGGGCAAGGAAATGAATCACACTGTGTGGTAGTACCATCGATCAATCGATCAAAGTTTGATTAAACAAAGGTTGATCCGTGTATGGCTAGCTTATCAACTTGCAAGATGCATTGTGTGATATATTTCTTATTTCTTTTTTATTTCCAAGTCCAAGGAAAATGGGTAGTCTGGCTTAGCTTTTGTACCTACATGCTTATAAATGGATAAATTGTAGGAATATAAATGATACATTAACTGACATACTACAAGCTAGTAGTGCAATTCTGTATTTGAATACTGGTTGAAACCTCTCTGACCAATTACTGGGATTAATAAACAAATTAAAATATTTATATTTCACATGGAGGTTCCTAACATAAGGAATACCAGTCACGTTAAAGCATAAAAACATTAAAAATAGAAATTACATACATTACATGTATGTGCTGTAACTTAAATATTTGGCACATTAAACTTTAGCAAACTCTTGGCCCGGTCCAGATAAGTATTCTCAGAACATAAGTTTTTCTGTGCTGATAACAGAGCTTTATCTCTGGCCAACAGAGAGACTGCTTCACTTTACAGTCAGCTGGTGAGTTTTGAACATGGGTACAGGCTTACATACTGATACTCAATTACTACTATACTAGAACTAACTACTAAAAGTAGTGCTAACAACATACTAGAATGCTAGGTTTGTATTGCAATATATAGCAAAGGGCAGGTTCACAAGTTGCACAACTTGGAAGCATTTAAGTAAGCACCGCATGTTAGGCAACCTGTAAGGACTAATTGTTTCCAGTTACCTATGAACTATGAATGTCATGTGGAAATAAAATTTAAGCTGTTGGCTACATCACAAAACTTTAGAAAATAAGAAGTTGGCTATAGACAACAGATGCACATGACCTCTTTTTTTGTTTTCCTTAGTTTTATAGTACACTATATTGCCTTTAAGGATTGGGTTTAATACAGAGTTGGCCCACCCTTTAATGCTATAACAGCTTCAAATCTTCTGGAAAGTTCCCAAACTTTCCATGCAGGGTGCCCCTTTTCTATTTAGGAACATTATTGAGCCCCCCTCCCTATTCAAACACAGTTTAAGAATGAAGGCCTGCGTCCCCCTGGAATACCTTCATGCCCCTCCCCCAGGGGCCCTGCCCCCCAGTTTGGGAACCACTGCTTTAAAGTATAGGAATCATTTGTGAGGCACTGATGCTGGAAAAGAATGTCTGACTCACATTCTGTGCTCTAAATCATCCCAATTGTGTTCTATCGGGTTGAGGTCACAGCCCTATGCAGGACAGGCAAGTACTTCAATACCATGAATCTTTCTATGCTGCAAACCTAACCCATGAAAAATCCTGAAAAGCAACTCCACTCCATAAGCCACACTGCCCCAATACTTAGCACAATGCAGTTAATACAGTAGCACTCTATAACTGCCAAAACCAGATTTGTCCATTGTATTGTCAAAAGTGGTATTCCTCTCATCAGAGAATACAGCTTCTGAAACCATGGGCTCTACACCACTACATCCGTTAATGACAATCAGACATTAAACTTCACATGAGAGTGCAGGAGCTTTTTCTTTGTTTTGCATATGGATTACAATTAAGAAATGGAAAGTGTGCTGCACCAATGGAGTCCTGACTGCTGGAGAGGGGGTCTGGGTAATGGAGGTGGTGAGTGCGGACACAAGCAGGAGTAGCAACACAGCTTAGCTAAACTGAAGAAAAAAGGCAAGAGCTTGAACTGATTTTTAGAAAGTTTTATGTACAACAAAGCATGCTTATGTTCCTTTCAAATGCTCCTACTCAGAATGCTCTGGTAGATAGAAACTGTTATAAGAAATCTTAGGACCCTATATAAGAGTGCCCAGGACTGCACACAGTGCATAGTACATACTGTAGATGCAACTTATAACTAAAATAGCAGTTTAGTATTATACACTCCACCCCACCATGGACAATAGTCTAGGGCAGTGATGTCAAACCTATGGCATGGGTGCCAGAGATGGCACAAGGCACTCTCTACGGGCATGTACTCTGTTGCCCAAGTACAGAGGCTGTGATAGAGAGGGGCAAGGAGAGAACTTCAGCACTTAGTCTGCCTGTTGGCTCTGCCAAATGCAAACAGTAAAATATAAGGTATAAGGAATTAATCTTACCTACAGAGTGTCCTGAAAATTCATGTTTTTCTGTCATAAAAATGTTTTGTACCCATTTCTAACCCAGGGGTTGGCAGACATTTTAACTTGTGGGCCACAATGGGTTTTTAAATGTGACATAAGGGCGGACCAAGGCCTCCTTGCATAGGGGTCCTAAGTCCTCATAGATAGGACAGGATATTTAGAAAAAGAAAATATGTTAAAAAAATTATAAATAGAAGCTTTTTTTTCTATTGCAGCAATTTATGGCCTCTAGGAAACAATCCAAACAATTATCCTCTAGGTGTTATTTTCACTTATTGCAGGGTATGAGGGGAGCCAGAGCTTCTTGAAACCAAGGTGACAAAGAGACAAATTAAAGGCTAAATGGGCCAGTTTTGGCCCCCGGGACTTAGTGTGCCCACGTCTGATCTAGCCATTACCTTTTCTTAATGGTTTGTTTCTAGCAGACCACCTGCATGTTCTCTTTAAACTGCTCTTTATGCTAAACATTCTCTTTCCTCGTATTTGCTATTTGCTGATTTTTTTTAACTTAACTATCCTACTTATCTCTTACCTCAGGGTTTTCTCTTCCATATATACCGGTACTCTTTGATACGCTTTAATAATAGCAACCATTCAATGTGTATTTTACAATTTCATCAAAATATGATTACCACTAAAATAATGAATTTTAGCATACACTTTATTAAAAAATTTTGCTCTATTATCAAACCAAGGACATTGGTAGTCATTAGTAACCAATTTTACTAGGAGTAGAAAATGAACTCCTCTGGACCTTTTACTACTACTTTAAGGGAAATCTCTTTAAATGCCTCATACATATTCATGGTTTGAATTGTAAGTGTAGCTTGAAACTTTAAATCAATCTTCAACCTTTAAGCTGGTTATACATTATGTGGTATTTTTAATTAACTAGACTATCACTATTGAACACTTTCTACATATATCACATGTTGTTTCAAAAATGTATAGACCAAGATTTTTTTTGGTAATAAAATGATCTTTGAACATGAAGTTACTTTACGTTTGTCAAGTCAAGCATTCATTGGAAACCCTTTTTTTCTACTTTTTATTACAAATATTGATTAGGTTGATTGTAAAAGTTTGACTTTTGAACTTACTTGTAATTCATTGCAAAAAATCAAATTTAATGTTTATTGTTATGTTGATCAAAAATTATATTGGGGGAAAACCAAATAGCTTATACCTACAATAACAGTTTTTTTTGGGGGGGAAGGATAATCAAACACCAACTACCATTTCATTCCTCTGTCCAACTCTATGGTAACAAATTTAGCCAAACTGCAATTTTAAATATTTACGAACTAGATCTTGCCTAACCAATGTACATTTTATTTTATAACTAAAAATTAAACTATTGGTAGGTTGCTTTCCTGTAAATACTACATAGGTATAATGTCCTGTATATATCAAATATACCTACCGCACTGACACCTTTCTATACTGACACTGAAACTCCTGCTAACATGTAAAGTGTGTTCAGTTTTATCTTGCCTAAACAACTGTCCCTAATCTTTACTCATGGACCTCAGTGCCTATGAAGGAGGGAGCTGCAATCTAAAGGGTGGGGAGAGGATGCCCCTGCCTCAAGTTTGTGGTTTTACATCCTAATGCAACCAGCAAGAGCTGATATAGAAATGTGTTCAGCCAACACTTGTGCTGTAATGTCCATAGCTCTGTAATGATGCCTACAAAGAGGTAAAGACCTTCACAGGTCAATGGAAAGTGAAACTATGGCTATTGATCTATACATTTGACATATCTGGAATTTAGGACAGAAATGTTGATACCCAGTCAAAGAAGAAGAAGAATACAACTTGAAAAAGAGGACCAAGAAACAAAGATACACATTGGATCTGAATGAAAAAAGGATGACAATGGGCGGCAGAGCGTAATGTCTACACAAAGTGCTAGAAGAGGAGCATCAGGCAATGAACTTTGCAGGGGACATTAACAAGGTACCAATTTTACATGGCACACATACAGAGGAGACCCAATGCAATTTGTAGTCACAACAAGACAGTTGATTGATGAAGTGCCTCTGCATGCAAAGAACTCATTTCTAGGAGAATAAGTCTGGATTTTGTAACTTTGGAATAAATACATTTGACCATTGCTACACCTAGGTAAGACATCTATATGAAACCACATAGAAGCAAACTATACTTAAGGGATTTTGGTTAAATAATGTAAATGACCAATTGCTTTCATGACATGTTGTTTTTATAAAGGTTCAAATAATATGCACATTTAAAACTTGCAAGATTCATTTTAATGTCAACCAAACAGGGAGCTCATTAGAGGTGGACACATTTTTTCTACATGTGGACTTTGTAAATTAATTACAAAGCCCCTGAACATGGTATCATTGCCAAGATTGCTAGAGATGTAGAAAAGGGTTGTGGGAATATTACAATAATACAGCACATGTAGGTTTGCATACGTTTAGTTCAAAATTAAGTCAAAATTTCTACTTGATTTTTGACCTATTTATTCAAAAACTACATCTACTAGAGCAATACTTTATATAATATTCACTCAACCCCTTTCTACATCTACAGTAACTGTGGCTGTGGCAATTAATTCACAAAATCAGTAAGTCGAATTTCCAAAAACAATTCTACCATCTCTAGAGCTTAGTCATTCAGCCCAACCTTACACTTGTACCTGTGAACAGCCATTTTTGGCCATTATCTGAAAGCTTAGATGTGTCTGGCTTCAGTAACATTAAGTGAACTACCAGAATTCATTAGCTTTATCTTTATTTCAAGGACAGGTTATAGGAAATAATAGTTGTTGACCAAGCAATAAAACAACAATGCTTGTTTGTACTCCCTATTGGAATTGCTTTCCAGGACCTGTAGTTTAAATAACAATGGGCAGTATAGCATGATATTAAAAGGAATAATTTGCATGGCTCCGCCCACTGTCCTAAAACGAAGGCTTCCACCTAAAGTTTTGGGATTTGTGCTGGATTGGGCTGTGTAAATACCTTCTGTTTTAAGAAGGCTTGATTGTGCTATGCACTGCTTGAGTTGAGGGCTAGTGAGGGCATGTTCGCCGATCCTCTCGCCGGCGGACAGTACGGGTGTTCGACCTGCCCCGTTCGCCGACCAGAAGAAGATGTAAATTCTTCCTCCGGCAGGATCAGAACCTGCGAGATCGTGCCGGAGGAGGAATCTGGAGGTGAAAATACCGGCTCAGAACAGGAAGTGATGTCAGTGACGTCACAGCCGGCTCCCGCAACCAGGAACTATACGTTCCAGGATGCGTTCCAGGGACCGGATGTGACGTCACTGACGTCACATCCGGTTTTTCCGATTCAAATTCCCCGCCTAGAGGCGGGGAATTTGAATGTGTCCGCGAACAGGGCGGACGGCGGACTTCTTTAAAAGTTCGACCCGCCCTGTTCGCGGACACTCCAGGCCAGTGTTCGCCCATCTCTATTGAGGGCTTTTTGATTCCTTTCATCCCTTCTCACCATAACCTTCACTGGTACTTCTCTATATTTATTTCAGCAAATTCATCATTCAAATCAGCCCATTTTTCAGAGGACAATGTAGCCATTAAAGATCAAATGCATACTAGCACCATGATTAAACTTGTACTGTTTAAAATTAGTTACTGGACTTTTAACACAGCAGTGTCAGCTGAGCAATGACTTCCCATGGGTTGGCCAGAAAACTAAGGGCCCCCACACACCTTTAGATTCTTCTGTCAGATTTCCTTTAGATCTCCTTTTGTTTTACCAAAACCATGTAATATGAGGGACTTTCTACCTGTGTTCAATCGCAGTGGACCTGGCACTATATAGTTGATGTTAGATCTGAATCTAGCCATACACATGTCGATTCCTGAGCGATCAATCAACGATCCGATCGATTCCGGTGAAGTCACAGGCATCAATCGATCGACCATACAAGTCTGTGCCTACCACCTTAGACCACCGATTCCTGGACGATTCTGTTACCAGTCGATCCCTTGATCCCTTGATGTGTGCCCGATCGATCAGAAAACACCAACAGGCAGCACACAAAGGGTGCCTGCCGATACTCTGAGCGATGGAGTGCAGCGTGATGACCTCGCCGCGTTGCACTCCACCGCTCATGTGTTGGCCGCGGCTCATTACGTGTATGGGGGCCTTAAAGGTCTATAAATCTATACAATGCATGAAAACTACAATTTATAACATTAGATGGATATGTGTTACACTTTTTAACACATACAGCTACACAAAAGTAATTTCCTTTTCCTTGAACAGTGTACAAACACATTCTCATTAGCCAAGGGCTCTGTGTCTCAATTTTCATTCCAGTTATGCAATAACTGAAAAAACTGCATTGCCACTGAACACATCTCTTACAGTCTTTGTCATTAGTAAATAATATTAATATGATTCAGCTTACCAAACTTTACTTAAACGTTTTTGTAAAGGAAAGGCCCCTTGTATTTATCACTTGTATTAAGATACTATATATCCAAATACTATACAGTATTCAATATATATATATATAGATACTATACACTTTTTTTACATCTGGTTAAATATATAATAAAGTCTTCAGTCTTCTGAGTTTAGAATATTTTGGAGAATAAAAAATTAGGAGTTGGCCAGCCTTAGGGAAAGCCTAATGCCCCCATACATACACAGATTGTAGCATCCGACAGACTAAAAACAATCAATTTATTTCAATCGTACAATCGGAGATTGATTGATGGAAAATAGAATATACTCCACATGGAATAACCAATTTTTGATTGATTTTTTATTTTTGATCGTCCATGAAATTGATCGTTTAATCGGGCGATAATTTTTTCAATCGGAAGTGCTGTGTACAGAGGGAATGGTCATTTGATGACAATGAAGTATTAGTATGCAAATGATCAAGAACGATCAAAATCCGTCGGTTACAAAATAATTTGTAAATTTGTAAAAAAATTTCCGAAATGTCTGATCATGTTTTTTTTCATTTTTTTTTACAATTACGATCAAATTTAGTTGATCGGACCATGTGGGCATGCACCAATTTTCAGTCAACCGATCTAAAAATGTATCGTTTTTAATCGGTCGGCCGCTAATATCTGTGCATGTATAGGGGCCATAAGAGAAATCATAAACATGATCATAATCATAAGCTGTCACCGAAGAAGATGCAGAGATCCATATGCAAAAAAAGTATCTGAGAGCAGAATAGGTATCAAACTAGACAACCATGGTGTACAAAGAGTGAAGGAACAGGCAAGAGGTTCTGTCACCAAAAGTGAAACTCAGGATGTTCTGTGTGACAGAGTTGTTGTGGTGGAGTTCTGGACTAACACTATGGTTCTCTCTGGTGACCGCTGAGATAGACAGTGAAACCAAAAACTAAGTGAAATCAGGGGATCAATGGACTATAAAAAGATGGTCAAGAAACAAGAAATGAACACTTTAAAGAAACCTGAAATACAATGGACAGTGGGGTGTAAACTAGCCGAGACCTGTCAACCTTCCCGCTTTGGCTATGAAAGTTTTTTATGTGGCTTTCCCTGCCAAATCCAGATTTCAAGAAACCCCAAACTTTTCCTGGATCTTTGAAATCGCACTGATCTAGCAGGGAGATTATCATTATCAGCTCAAGCGGGATGGGACATTAGCAGGGAGAGAAGTAAGCCTGGTCAGTGATGTCACTTCCTGTACGTGGAACGCAGAAAAACCAAGATCAGTATACCGAATGTGACGTCACTTCCTGTATGTCCCCAATTTTTTTTTCCAAAGTTGACAGCTCTGAACTACCCATGAGCAAACTAAGGCCCAGGGGCCAATACCGGGCCTTTAGTCTTTTAATTCGTCTCTTTTTCACCTTGGTGTTAAGTGGAATAAGTGGAGATAATGCCATTTAATAATTGTTTGGGTCTTCTAATGGCTGTAGTTTGCCTGCAAGAGTGTATTTAAAGTCCTCACCTTTCATACTATTGTGTGGCCATTTTCCTTGTTGTACGATTTTCTCATCTGCCTCTTGACCAGCAGTTGACCTGGGCTTTTGGCTCCCTTTTTCAGTGCTGTATTCTAAGTGCATGCCATGTCTGTTTATCTTGACCCGAGCCATGCTCCTGTTGTGTATGCTGTTATCTGTTTAAACCAGGGGTGGGCAAACGTTTTGACTTGTGGGCCATTATGTTTTTTTTTGTTTTTTTTTCAAATTTTTATGTTTTTTTAAATTTAACAGAAGGGCCAGAGCAAGAGCACCGGGTATAAGTGTCCTTAGTTCTGGTAGCCCAGACAAGTAATTAAAAAAAAGAAAACATATTTAAAACAATACTAAAAAATAGAGGCTTTTGATAATTATTCTTTAACACACTTTTATGGCACTGATATAAACATTTATTCAAAAGCCATATAAAAATGTTTGCTTGCATAACCATGTGGCAAAAAAATGATTTACAGTAGAAAAAATATATTTAATACATTCTAGGGAACATAACACTTAAAAGAAGAATGCAATGATGCTAAAATTTTAAACAGTCAGTGTGTCAGTGTGAAAGTTAAGCTATTTTATTCCCTTCTTTTGGCATCAATGCAACTTGTGATACATGTGGAAGGATAGACATTCCATATAATGTGCTGGTGATGGATGTGCTTAAATGTACATTTAAACAGGTATGTGTGAATGTGGCCTAAACCTTTATTTTTCTTTAAAGTAGATTCTATGACTACCCATAGACATAGGTCCAGCTCACTCCTATAGGTTTTAATGGATGTTAATAAAGGCCTGTTACCGTTATGTCCAGCAGTTGCACATTATACCCAATAAGCTAGTTTGTATAAGTGTGTTGCATTGCGGATAAAAGACTGTTCTTACCTCACTTGACAAGCACTACAAGTGCCAATTATATTAATGGCAGCACATTAAAAGAAATGTAAACAGCACACATTAAAACGGATAGGTGTGCATGGGGCCTTATATGCATTGAAATGTAAAGCCGGTCATAGACGTGCCAATTCCCATCCATAGTTGCAGGTGAATGACCGGCGTGTGCGCTCCCGCCGAACGCATAATGGTCGGTCGCCCATAACTACAGGAATGCCCACCTTGAAGTTTAGACCCAAAAAGCCGGCAGGTCAGATCGCACGGCGATCCGTCCTGCTGGTTCATTTTGTGACCGATACTGTTGTAGTCAGTTACTGTGGATGTGGAGTCTCCTCCCCCTCCAAAGTAATTGGCTACAATCTGCCAGAAACCCCATGTGTTAGTGGAGCACACAGAATTCCTGTCAGTTCTGTAGCCGACGTAACCACGCTGTAACGAGTCTGCTACAAGCTGGCCATGGATCGAAACGTCTAAGGCTGGCTATAGGCATCAGAATAGATAGGTATGAGAATTATAGATCCTGGATAAGCTGCTACTGCATGTCCCTGCCTGTGTTTATATAGAATGTGATCTAACGTTTCCAGTATTCTTGCAAATACTTTGTAAGATAGTAAGCTGGTCTGTCTGAAACTGGAAAAGGAAATGGAGCAATTAGCCACCAAACTGTAGTGTCTATTGCACAGAAGTAAATCCATGACCACAGCAGAGGTCAGTTTTGAAACCACAGATATTCAGACTTGTTTCAAAAGTCATAACCCTCACCATACCCCACCCAATGTTTGTTATACTTAGTAAAATCTTAAAAGTAACTTAGTGTTGTTCTGCACTTGTCATTACTTAGCATGTGTTTTCTTATGCCTTGAGCATTGCTTTGACTTACCGTGCAGGGAGTGCAGAATTATTAGGCAAATGAGTATTTTGACCACATCATCCTCTTTAT
>CM070033.1:34546423-34558265 GCA_036250615.1 Ptychadena robeensis | reverse complement strand
CCCCCCCCCCCAGCCCGGCGTATAAGACGACCCTTCAACTTTTGAACATATTTCCTGTGTTCAAAAGTCGTCTTATACGCCGGAAAATACTGTAACTGGTAAATCTTTAAAAATCCTGCGATGTTCCACCTCTCCTGTGATATCTCTAAAGGGAACGTTGCTTCTGTCCCCATACGCCCGCAGCCAGCCACATCTGAATCGCGTGATGCGGAGGGGCGGAGTGTTACCTGATTCAGATCCGGATTGGTGGATAGAGCGAGACTGAAGCGTCTTGCTCCTCCATCTTGAAGCCTGAAGGACCAGACACTCCAGGCATGGCGGTGCAGGAGCGTGCAGGCAGTAAAGGTTAGTATTTATTTTTAGGGGTCACTTTCCCTGGTGAGTAAGTGAGTAATATATATATATTTTTTTTTTGTTTAAAACTGCTTTAAACTTATCTAAACTGAAGGAAGAATTCCCTTTATGCTGGGGGACCTCCCGGCCCGGGTACGACCATCCAGGTCGTGCCATGCCCACCACTGTTGTTGCGCCATTGGCATGGCAACCGTGTTCCCTGTTGAACATGTCTTTGCCATGCTAAATGCGCGCACACCCATTGGTTGGCTGAAGAATTGGCTGCGCCTAGCTAGGTGTATGGAGGCCTTAAGAGAACTTACAGCAGTAAATGCATATTCATTGGTAATGATAAAATGTTTATATTCAGAGAGTGAAAATGGCATCACTGAGATAGTTCACTTCAGAGATACAGCATAAAGGGATCTGATTCGGGACATTTGATAGATACTTCAAAAGCTATTAACAAGTTGTAATTTTAAAGGGCCTGGGTATGCTATAATACTTGGGTTTATGATGATTTCCCACAATAGCTATTGTTTTTTAACCACTTTAGCAGTAATCCCATGTGTGGTGGTAGCCCTGAGCCCTAGTCCGGATGGCTTACCTGATCCACACAAACCCACACTGTCCTCCAGTGATGCCCACCCTTCATTGTCCCATGTCCTCACATCCCCGGAGACATAACGTGCGGTGGGTACATCACTGGTTATAATAATTATAATAATAGTTTATAAGTTTTTCATATAGCAAGGGAGCTTAAAAAAGATGGTACCCATGTCTTTGTTCCAGGCAACTAGAGAATGAATCAGCCGCCACACTCGTTTACTTCCATGGAGGGGGAGCAGAAGTTTTGATACGGACTGGTGTATACAATGTTTGACAACAATTTGTATAATTGGTATCTTGAAGCTTGATGTTAACCTTTGTAATTAGCAGTTGACAATAGACAGACAAAATTTAGGCCTTTAGGGCTCATTGACATGGCCAGTTGGCACCACCCTGTAAGAACACCCATACATTTCTAGGGGCTAAAACTGACTATTTGGAACTGCGGATAATTCCACCACCTTAACTTAAGCTCCAATTCCAGCTGCAGAAAAGCAACACATAAACATGATACTGCCACCAACATTCTGCATCATGGGTATTCAATCCTAAAGCACAATACTGCCACCACTAGGCTTCACAGTAGGGATGTTGTTGTTTAACAATGTTGTTTTTGCACCATTTGGAATTGTGCCCATTTCACCAGACTCATATCCGTACATGGTTTTGGTTGTGTCTTGGCTTTAGTTTGGCAAATCCTGTTAGGATTTCACCCAAAAAATACTTTAAATATAAAATTACAATGGGGAAAATAAATATAAAATAATTTAATTGGTTATTACCATGGAATGTACACCATGTATCACTAATAACCCATTGTATTCTCTTAAATATGGCGATTCCTATGTTGACACCATAACATCCGCGCTTCCTCTACAGCAGTGGTGGGCAACTGAGTTGATATGGAGGGCCCTCTGCATTACTAAAGGGCCGATAACATTGATCTAAACCCTCCCCCCGTCAACATATCTTAGCAGGCGGTGGACCAGATCCCGACAGGCAGTCAAAACCAGACAACTCGCCCCCCCCCCCCGGGTGCAGCTCTCATATCTAGACCTGGTTTCCCCAATCAACATTGCCAATTTTACTGATGTAGGACCACCAAAGTTGATTAGGAAAGCTGGGTCAGCGTGTGACCACTTTACAGGTGAGTCGCTATGCCCTATGCATTAAGTTAGGTTTCGTGGCCACCGAACAATGCCCAAAGGTTGGGCACCTAGGCTCTACAGCAGTGGTGGGCAACTGAGTTGATATGGAGGGCCACAAGTGCGGCCCTCAGCATCACTAAAGGGCAGCACATAACATTTTCAATCTATACTGACTTATATAAGCATTTTCATTTTTAAATAACAAAACTTGTTTTTAATTATACTTCAAGCATTAGTGTGGTAATGCACATTTTGTGTCATATACATCGTCAAAGTTTATGTGCCTTATAGACATCATCAAAGCCTTTGATATCTATGGGGCACATAACCTTTGATTCTATTCTGAGGTTATATGCCACATACAATAATCCCCCGTTCATTGGTGGAATAGTGGGAGCATAGGCATCATCTTCTTAAAATAGAATATTCTAAAAGCAGGAAGCGGAGGAGAGGTGAGGGACTTGCTCAGGCGCTGTCTGGGTTGCTGATTGTCTTTCATGCGCTCAGCCAGAGCGAGTCCCTCTCCTCCCCTTCTCTCCCGAAGAAGATCCTGGGCGAGGACAAGTGAGTTCCTTTGCCCTATGCATTAACAGTTAGGTTTCGGGGGCCACAAGTGGAAGACCAGGAGGGCCGCCAGTTGGGCACCTGGGCTCTACAGCATTAGCTAGCAGCATCTCCTGCCTGTGTCTTTTCACAGAGAACGAGGAGACACTGCCATCTATACATGCCATATTGAACAGCATACACTCTGCAGAAACCTCAAAACAGAGAACAGGAAGTTAGATCTCTGAAGATTTTTATTGTTCAAACAGAAGAAAACGTGCAGGTAAGGACATTTTACGGCCCAAAATATAGTTGTATGGGAGTTGACATTATACTCTGCTGTTCTTCCCTGCCCTCCCCACCATCGAGGAGTCGGCGATGTGTGCAGGAAAAAGCGACACCCCTTCCATTAACCTCCTTGCCATGAAACTTACCTGTCCGCCAGATTCCCCTGGCGATTCTGTGCATCAGCGTGTATGCCGATGCTTCCGGGTCCGCCCCCGATTGCATCACCGATGACAAGTAGGGGGCAGGGGTAGGCGGCGCAATAGACCACCATGCATTTTTACGGTTATGCCCATCCCAGGAGGTTAAATTGCTGGAGTGTATTTATGATTGATATATACACAGTATATATATATAACTTTTTGCCGAGCACCTAATCCCTAAAAGTGGATGTATACTCAAAATCTAATAAAAATATATATATATATAAAATTAAATATTGACTTACTTTTGATAAGGTAGGTTGGTGGCATAACATTCAACAATCCTAAAAAATATACTTACTTACGGTTTCCTGGAATCATGAGAGATTCCATCTTTATTTGCCAGGATTCCGGGGGTTAACACAGGGTGCAATAGTCAATGTGTAGCTCAATGCAGAGCTGAGATTAGAGAGTTATCCGGCTGTCACTGCGCTCAGACACATCAGGCTCTTTAGGTAGCTCCACGGCAAGTGTCATCCAAGCCGGGGGGAGAGGAGTGGCCTTCTTTATCTACTCATTCCAGGTAAGTTTTTATTTTTATTTAAGCATTCCTATTATCAGCACTTCTAGTGCCATTGATGCAAAGATGAACTTCTGGTGGTAGGTCAGCTTTAAGTTATGTGTATTTAAGCGGAATGACTCAGGGAAAAGTTTTGAACAAACCAAGAAAAAAGGAGATGCAAAAAGGGCATGGAAAGCGAATGAACCAACTGAAATCCATCATAAAAAAACCCCAAAAACACTTTGCCCAGAGAAAAATATCAGCATATTTAGACCTAGTTATAGCAAAAAGCGGTGTTACCAAGATATCACACATGACGTGCTCCTTACAACCTTTTTGACAGACGAGGGAACAGAATAATCAATGCCAATGCCATTTAAATGCCATAGACATTATGTTTAGGTCCATCTAAAAGGAGATATCCCAAGGACACCCACCCCTCATCTCATAAAGATTGTAAATTAAATGACCATAGTGCCACATATTAAGGTAGTGGTGCCTTACATCACAACGTGAATTTTACTCAAGACCAAATAGAGTTACAACCAAAATTTTATTTTGAACTGTCAACCAGAACTATGGCCAAGGGCCGTGCTTCAGCTTGCACGATTGTAAAGACCCGCTAAAGCCCCACATACACATTCTGATTTTTCGTACAAATTTTGCCCGACTGACCAATGTGTCATTGGTCAGTCGGGAGATATCGGATGCGGAATTATGTACCCGACCGATCCAGATTTCTCAAAATCGGCAGAAAAAAAAATAAATAAATAAAAATCGGGACTGCTTCGGACCTGTCTGTAAAATTTTGGTCGATCTGCGTTTAATAAATAGGGTCGGGCTGACGGATCGGTGATAATTCGAATTCCAATTTTTCATGCCAGCCGACCATAACATTTTAGGTGAAAATCGGGTGACAGGATTGGACAAAAAAATCGGTCGGGAGAATAATCGGAACGTGTATGGGGGGCTTTAGTCAGAAGCATTTGTGTATCAAATGGCCCAAAAAATTGCTAGAAAAGATACAAGAAAACAATCACAATTGAAAAGAAATAGGATAGCAGCGGTAATGTGACCGATCTCCATAGTAAGTACAGCATGTAATCATGGACCTATTCAGAGACTTTCATGGAGAAGATACCAGAGACAGATTTCAGATGTTTCTATGCAAAGACATACACACACCTTCCATTTCATCCTTACTTCCTGAAATGGAGATTACAAAAACTTTGGTTTCTGGGAGGAGGGTCGGCTCATTTTTACTTTTCAGTAAGAGCAGGAAAACTGTACACATTGTACAATGGCTTTTGAATTATAAAATGTTTAGGTATGGGGTCCTTTGAGTGCCTCCACACCTTATGGGTATTTTCATTCTTCTAGGGTGGTGGGGGGAACCAAACTAATTATCCTGAATTACAACCAGCCTTAAGTGTGTAAGTAAAGGCTGTGTGCCCAATATTGACAGAATAAAACACCCTACAAGTGCCTGCATGTTGTGTGCAAGTACCAAATAGCCTGGGAGGGGCAGGTGCTTTCATGGCTGCTGCAGACCATCTTAAACCCAGAAGGCACACTTCAATGCCCCCTTTCAGTTACTTGCCAAGGCACTGGTGTCAAATTTGCTGGAGGTAGAGAAAAGGTTGTAGCAACTAAACTTAGAAATTCAGATTTCAAACAGTTCAAAGTATTCAAACCATCCCCCCCCCCCTAAACTTATACTCAGGTCATTCAGTTCTCAATTACTCAACGAGGGGTATTTGTTGTACATTTGAAAAACGTTTCTGGTTTAATTCCCCTTTTCAGGGTGGCTCAAAAGACACCCCCAAAAGTACACCAAGTACCTATTTAAGCCAGAATATTCAGGTACCTGCACAATCTCCCACAAGGCTTATTATCCAAGGCGTCAAATGGAAGAATGTTGACGCATCCCATTATATTGAATGAGCCTGTGCCCCAAAATGTTGTGCTTCTTGACAATCATGGTTGAGTACCACGATTTCATTGACAAACTGATTAATCCATATTGAACACGTTACCAACGGGATGCGTGTCCATCAGTAATGGACTGTTAAGTTATACATGTTTTTACAGTACTGCATTTTCTCAAAGAAAACCAATGAGACCATTCACACTACATGCATTTTGTTTGTTTTTTAACTCTGCTGCATTGCCTTGTTTAAAAATGCAGATGTCATGTGCTAAATCTTTTTCCTTTTAACGCCTCATAGTGTGAAAGGGCCCTTAGAAATGCAAAGTGTTTGAGAATTACAAGACTTCAGATGTACAGGGCCGGCACTTGTCTACTAAAGTCTAAAGCCCCCCATACATCTTACAATCTAACCATACAATTTCTGTACAATCAAATTTTGTTCTACCAAAACCAAGTAATATGAGGATCGTTCTAAACCTTCCAATCACTATGTATTCTATCAGGAAGGCCACTATACTACACAGTTGTTGGTAGATCTAATGGAAATTGTATGGATCGATTTTAAGGTGTATGGGGGGCTTGAAGTGTATTTATCATTCAATAAGATGCACCAGAGTTTTACAAGAAAGCCCTGATTCCAAAAAATACTAGTTTTAGCTGAATTAGAGGAATATTTACTTCTCCCATTTCCTTGGGAGAGTACATGACTTGTGACCACTCACCACCTATGCAGTGGCAAACAAAAACTTTTCATAATGCCCTTCAAATTAATCTTTACTAATCTTAAGAAAGTACGCCAGCTTTAAAAAGTAAAGTTTTTATTTAAAATTGTATTTTAAAAAAAGGACATTAAGTGCTGCACAGCAGCAACATTTAAGACCAAGAGTCATGTTTAGACTGATCTGGAGGTAAAATTCATCTTCAGCTCAGGTATTTCCATCTCATCTTGATAGCAGATCATTACTTCCAAGTAACCTGCAAATAAAGTCAGAGTTCAGTATGGGGGACAAAACTGTTTATACACTAACCAGGTTAACACCTTTATGAAATTATGAAATAAGAATTAGTAACCACTCACACGGAACAGCTCTAACACCACACTAAATTTTGAGTCTCTAAACCAGCAATTCCCCAGTTTCTACACATTTCTTTGGCAGGAAAATTTTGGGTGGTGATAAGTTGTTGAACTACAGTGCCAAATTCATAACCAGTTTGTAAAATTATACCCCAGCCACACACTGGTCAGTTCAGTCACATATACATGCAGCATAGCCTGTTAGTGCCAAATGTCAGCAATCTTTAAGTATCAGACATCATACAAGATTGGCACAAATGGAGGAATGGGATGCAGGAAATTCAATAATGAAGGCAACGTATAGGGGTATAGCCCTAATTAGAAAAGCCAGACTAGTTTTCATGCATTCTCTTCATTAACCCTGTGCACGCATCTAACTGAAGACATCAGCTGCCCCAGCAACACGATATGCTTACCTTCCACATCACTTGCACTTCGCAATTGCAGACAATTTTCAAGCCAAGCCAGGGAGAACTGAACAGCCACCTGTTAAACATGATAAAAATAAGTCAAATCAAGATTTGACATTACATTTTTTTTAACCTAGTCACCGTCAATGTTCACATTTTTAGGTGGATATTCTGTCCTAACCTTGGAGTAATAAGAGTGGACTGAGTAACAATGCAAGTACTGTTTTGCCAGTCAAGCTTAGTGTGGCTTTTACACTTGCCCTCCTTTGTTTAACCCATAGCATTTTTCTTTCATTGCGCTACAGGGGATCAAGGCAGATTACTTTGTAATCTGCTGAGAAGCGTCACCCTTACCCTACACATTCCAGGCATAATAAAAAAAAAAAGTTGCATTTCTAGAAATAAAGGAAACTGCTTCACTAGGGGCAGAATGATTTAAAAAAAGCCTTCTGCTAGGATGCTTAGGGACCACCCAAAATGAAGGCTTCATTAGGGAACGGAATAGATTGACAGGTGGAACTGTTCCTCAAATCTTAAACAGTTCCAACCTCAAGTGCAAGACTTGTTACGACATGGTCATTTTATTTGGACGACAAACTCAAGTTATGAAATTTAAACCAAAATCTAGTCCAGCACAACTTGCAATTTATCTTTGAGCCCCTTCTGGTCTGTATTTTCCCTTTGTTTACTGGGCCTGTGATAAACCAAAAGAGGGGACATGTGCATTGTTACTTGAACAAGTGTCCACAAGTAAAGGGACATTTCCACAGGAGCTGATGGGTAGAGACCTCATGTTTCAGCCACTTTCTAAACCAACGCATCTTTACCTAGATTTCTCAACTTTCAGATAAATCGAATCACAAAACAGTCATGACAAATGAAAGTCTGTTCTTACCTACAAAAGCACAAAACTGCCCCTTCTGGCTTGTACTGCCTGCTAGGCTTAACATGAAGGTTCTGTATTCTGGTCTGACTCCTTCCGATGAGCTGTTGAATCCCTTTTTCTTGCTAGATGCTTACATGTCAGCTTATCTGAGTTAATAGATGATCAGCTACCCTGTTGTAGCAAGACTGGTCTGAGCTGCTGAACATATCTTCCTTGCTAGCAGTCATCGGAGATGTAAACTAAAGCTTGCTCAGTTCCTGACTGTCTTCTTCCTCAGGCGACCATGCTAGCTGATATTCTTAGCTTGTAAACCACATATACAACTTTCAAAGAAGCCACTGAAAACATCCCACGATAAGATCAGCATAGAGTTTTATCTGCCAGTTTGAGGATCATACTGTCCATCAGATAATGCAAATGTTGGCCATCAGCTGTTCACAGGTGTGCATTACTTCCCTGTAGGGGAATTTGACTTTAACTTACACCCTCCTTTAACTAAACCGAGTTGGGTCATTTGATATACTTACAGTCTGTGGACCAAGTGTTTCCCAATTCCTATAGTGGTAAACAAAAGAGTGGGCACTCTTATGTTCTAACCCTACACTTCCATTCACCATGACTGAGGGGATAGTACCATGCAGATAGGCCAGTACATATGGTTGTTACTGAAGCCCAAACTTCCAAAACTGCACCATTTACTGTCTTGATTTGGTAAGGCAACTTGTCACATGTAGAGTAGGACAATAAAGACAATGTCTCCACTATAGGTTGCCATTCTGATACTTTGTTACTTCCAAGTTGGCCATCTAAAGAATTTTTACATAGGCTAAAGGCTATACAACCTCTTAAATATGCTTATGAATCCTATTGAACCTACATTTAAAGGGCATTTTATTAACCATCCTCACAAAGCAACTCAAGCAGCAGTGCTCTGCATTACCAGGAAAATACTCCTCAATTGCTCAATTTAAATGCCACATTTTTACCACCACTTATCAAGGCTTTATATGGCCTTCATGACACCAACCACAAGAACATAACACAAGTTAAAAACAAGGGACACATTTATTTTAAACAGTCATGTCTGTTGCCTTTACAATAATAATAAAAAAAATAATAAGTCCTATACAATAAAACCCAGTCCTAGGAATGCTTGACACTTTCACAATACACAATATTAAGTCTTCATAATTCTTCCTGTGTTTTTCCTCACACATAATAGATTTGCTAACATTTCTTCATGTAGCAGCTATGCCCTGCCACAACTGTGCTTGGCTGATTTCAACTTGTGTAGTAACCTGTCGCTTGCCTGGCTGTCCTCTCCTGCTAAGCATTTCCTGTTGAATAATATGGAACAAGTGGATTAATCTACACGTCAAAGGCCAATGTTATGGCAGTTGCCTATTCTGCATGACTGGTTCCACTAGAAGTTGCAGATTCATTATAGACGCTTACCTAAAGCAATTTAAAATCTTCTTCCACCGCCATATCCGCTGCCACCGCTGGATCCACCTCCATAGCCACCTGGAGAAGAGACTAATTATTCAACATTTTAGGGGAACTAGCTTGACCAAGCTTCAAAGATGCAGAAGGAAGCAATTCAGGCTGACATTAAATCTCCAGACTAGCAGTAATTGAGGCATTAAACCTAAAAAGTAGCTAATGATACAATTCAAAACAAAAGTCAGTTAAGCGCCCAATACCTTCATCCATTAGAAGAGATTAACTAAATGTAAATAGTTTCTCACCTCCACCATAAGGTGCAGAACTCCTTCCACTGTAGTTTCCACCACCTTTCATTGGGCCAAAGTTTGAGGATGACTGATTGTTGTAGCTACCGAAATCATTGTAGCTGCCACCACCACTACCACTACCACCACTGCCGCCGAAGTTTCCTGAAAAACAAACCCAACATTTTAAAACATGATTTAAAATAAATGTAAAAAAAAAACGAAAAAAACCTCAAAGCCAAAAGCATTAGTTCGTCAAAAGGGAAATTACCGTTGCCGCCACCAAATCCACCACTGCCTCCTCCGCCATAGCCCTCATAGCCACCACTGCTTCCACCATAGCCGCCTTGGTTTCCTCCGCCGTAACCTTGACCACCTCCATATCCACGGTTACCAGAGTATGGTGGGTTACTGCCATATCCATCGCCATTAAATCCATTATTGTAGCCTCCATCGCCACCACCTCCATATCCACCACGCCCACCAAATCCACCTAGAAGGCAATTTAGAAACCTGTCAATACTATAGACTAAAACTTTTGGAATAACCAAGTAGCATTAAGAAAGCAATCACTTACCACCTCTGCTTCCGCCAAAGTTTCCTCCACCACCACGTCCACCATAGTTGTCATTTCCACCAAAACCACCACGTCCACCAAAGTTTCCTCCACTACCACGTCCTACAAATACATTTTGATAAGTATACCAAAGCTACACAAATAGATTTTTTTTTAAGAGTGCTAATTTTAAAAATGGAAGGAATTGAATCAACCTAGCAAACTAAATCGCAAGTTACAATGCAATTTAACCACAATGCCTTCTGCTGCATGGGGGGGGGGGGGGGGGGGGGGGGGGGGGGGGGGGGGGGGGGGGGAGAAACAAGTCTACAACTCTTGCAGCAGAATTTTTACAATACTTGATACTCATTGTACACCAACAAACCATGTCTGATACTGCAGTGCCCAATAGTCAGTACATGTCAAGTCTCACCTCTTTGGCTGGCTGATGCTGTGGCCATCTCTTGCTTGGACAGGGCTTTTCTTACTTCGCAGTTGTGGTCATTGATTGTGTGGTATTTCTGAACTGTAAGAATCAAGTAAAAGGTTATTATTTGTAAATGTTTGTGCAAAGTTACCGACTGATGTAGGGCAGCATTACTTACTGACAATCTTGTCAACTGAATCATGGTCTTCAAATGTAATAAACGCAAATCCCCTTTTCTTGCCATTGGCCCGGTCTGTCATTATCTCAACAACTTCTATCTTTCCATACTGTTCAAAATAATCCCTTAAATGATGTTCTTCTGTGTCCTCTTTTATCCCCCCAACAAAGATCTTTTTGACTGTTAGATGTGCTCCCGGTCTTTGAGAGTCCTGAAGGGAAAAAACAAAGAACCACAGTTAAAATATGCGACTGCAATTAGCCAGGACATCGGGAAATTATTTCGTAATGATTTAATCGTACCTCTCTAGAAACTGCACGCTTAGGTTCCACCATGCGACCATCCACCCTATGTGGCCTTGCATTCATAGCAGCATCAACCTCCTCAGCTGAAGTATATGTAACAAAGCCAAATCCTCGTGACCGTTTGGAGTTTGGATCTCTCATGACCTAAAAAAGGAAGTAGCACGCCATTAGTTAAAGGTTAAAAAGGACACTACAAACTACTAACAGCCAGATCCCTTAATGCCATGAACCCCATACACCATAATGTAAGAACTATTAGAAAGTAAAATACATACTTTTCAGAACACACCATTATAAACATATATATTCAAACTGGCTGTTGAAAATTAAGAACATGTTCATGAAATCCTTACCACACAGTCCGTTAGGGTGCCCCATTGTTCAAAGTGGTTTCGGAGGCTCTCATCCGTGGTCTCAAAGCTCAACCCTCCAATAAAGAGTTTACGGAGCTGCTCGGGTTCCTTAGGTGCCTCAAAGGACAGAGAAGCACAATGAGAATCCAGTATAAAACATACAAGCTTTAAGGAACATTGTAAATGATGAAACATAGCTCCATCACAGAAGCCAAGGGGAGACCTATCAAATAGATTACAAGAATCATAGCCATGAGGAGCGCAGATACCAATACCCTGGAGAATGAAGGTTTAATCTACAGCCTCAAGAATTTCCGTGGCTAGAGAACAGGAAGTGGAGGAAATCCTGTTTATAAAAGATACCACCGC
>CM070033.1:34522397-34544887 GCA_036250615.1 Ptychadena robeensis | reverse complement strand
CAGTGTATGCTCATAACAACGGTCGCCCCCTCACCAGTGTATGCTCATACTATAATGTCTGCCCATCTACCAGTGTATTGCTCATCTATAATGTCTGCCATCTACCAGTGTATGGTCATACTATAATGTCTGGCCCCCTCTACCAGGGGATGCTCATACTATAATGTCGCCCACCCTACAAGTGTATGCTCATACTATAATGGTCTGCCCCTCTACCAGTGTATGCTCATCTATAATGTCCTGCCCCCCTACCAGGGATGCTCATCTATAAGGTCTGCCCCCTCTACCATGTTATGCTCTACTATAGTCTCACCCCGTTCCAGTGGATGCTCATCTATAATGTCTGCCCACCCTACCAGGTATGCTCATATATAATGATCTGCCCCCTATACCAGTGTATGCTATCTATAATGGTCTGCCCCATAAAGTGTTAATCATTCATAAGGTCTGCCCCTATTACCAGTGTATGCTTCATACTATAATGTCTGCCCCCTCATACCGTGAGCTCATTCTATAATGCGGCCCCCCTACAGTGTATGCTCATCTATAATGTCTGCCCACTACCAGTGTATGATCATTCTATAATGTGGCTCCTCGACCAGTGTATGTCTCGTTTCCTATAATGGTTGGGCCCCCTCATACCAGTGTACGCTCTACTAAGTCTGCAACCCTACCAGTGTATGCTCATTCATATGTCGGCCCCTCTGCCAGTGAATGCCTCATACGATAATGTCTGCCCCCCTACCAGTGTATGCTCAATATAATGCTGCCCCCTCCACAGGTATGCTCATACATAAGTGCCCCCTCTACCAGTGTATGCTCAAACATAATGCTGCCCCCTCTACCAGGTATGCTCATACTATAATGTCTGCCCCCCTACCCATTGAGCCATAATATAATGTCTGCCCCCTCTACCAGTGTATGCTAGATATATAATGTCTGCCCCCTATACCAGTGTATGCTATACTATCATGTCTGCCCCCTCTACCAGTTATGCTCATCTATAAGTCTGCAACCTCTACCGTGTATGGTCATAACTACATGTCTGCCCCCTCTAGCCAGTGTATGCTCAACTATAAGTCTGCCCCTCTACCAGTGTATGATCATACTATGTTGCCCCCTCTACCAGTGTATGCTCATACGATAATGTCGCACCCCTCTACCAGTGAGCGTCATCCTATAATGTCTGACCCTCACCAGTGTATGCTCTACAAATGTCTGCCCCCTACCACGTGTCTGCTCAACTATAATGTCGCCCCTCTACAGGTATGCTCAACATAAGTCTGCCCCTATACCAGTGTAGTAATACTACAATGTCGCCCCCCCCCCTCCACCGTGTATGCTCATATATAATGTCTGCCCCCTCTACCCAGTTATGCTCATACTAAATGTCTGCCCCACCTCTACCAGTGTATGCTCATATTATAATGTGCCCCCCTACAAGTGTATGCTCATTCTATAATGTCTGCCCCCCTAACAGTGTTGCTTACTATAAGTCTGCCCCCTACCAGTGTAGGATCATTCTATAATGTCTGCCCCCTCTACCAGTGTATGCTCCTACTATAAATGTCTGCCCCGCTACCAGTGTAGCTCATACTATAATGTCTGCCCCCCCTACCAGTGTATGTCATACTATAATGTCTGCCCCCTCTAACAGTTGTATGCTCCATATTATTAATGTCTGCCCCCTCTACCAGGATGCTCATTGATCATGTATGCCCCTCTACCATTGCTCATACTATAATGTCTGCCCCTCTACCAGTGTATGCTCATACTATAATGTCTGCCCCCTCTACCAGGACTGTGTCCGCATAACATCTTTAACCCATAGTGTAGTTGTTTATAGTAATAGCGCAATGTATATCCTCAATGTAAGCTACCTGCACCCTATACTTTGGCTGTATGTACTTGTGGTGCAATGTTACACCCACCCTTGCATGCCATTCCTGTGTATCCTTCTAGTACCTAGGTGCCCAACCTGTGGCCCGGGGGCCACATGCGGCCCTTTGGGTGTTCTTCAGTGGCCTCCCTCAGTGCTTCGCTTGCGGCCCCCAAAACCTAACTATTATTAAAAATGAAAAATAATGTCTATTATCTATGCATGCTTTCATTCATTTTTAAATATAAAATGCTTATACAAGTCTGTATATATTGAAAATGTTATGTGCGGCGGCCCTTTAGTGATGCAGAGGGCCGCACGTGTGGCCCTCCACATCAACTCAGTTGTCCACCACTGTAATCTAGTACTACTGGTATGTCTTCTATAGAGATGATTGAGATGCATGAAATTCAGCAGTACCATACACATAGCATGCAGAGTTTGATGGGCTCAGGTTCCGTCTGCATGTGATTAGAAGGCTAATAATGAATTCAATGCATCAGATTTTTTATCTCTAGACCTCATGTACTATAGAGATGGTCAGTTAGATCCAATGTGCATGTGACTGACAGATGAAAGTCTAATGCCTGCCATATACCCACAGACGGGTGCAGACAGACGAGCTCCGATGAGCTCTGGAATGCAGCGTGATGACGTCATCATGGTGCATTCTGGGGCTGCTTTAATAGGCCGGCTGTGTGCCGGCCATTACCTTCAATGAAGTCGCCGGTCTTCATTGAAGTTAATGGCATTGGCCAGAGAACATCGAACATGTCCGTTCTCTGGCCAGCGGAGCCCTATGTGGGCACACGCCTATTGGCAGCCAATTTTGCCGCTGACCGACGGCAGCTAATCAGCGTGTGTATGCCAGGCTTTAGTTGTTAAGCTTTCTTTCAGTGTGACCTGCATGTGGATTGCAATCTATTGTTTAGTCAAACTCAGCAGCTACACAGTGGGACTGCGATTTGCAAGTTATGGTTATGGGCCATTGCTACATACACATAGTTCAGCGTCTGCACCCATACCATCCTTCTGGATCCTCACAGTACAATGTGGGCCCCAATACCAGGTCTCTGTGTTCTGTAAATACCCCCCCCCCCCGGATTGTTATCCTCATAGTACAGTGTCTGTATCCTTTGGCACTTATTTATTCTCCGTGCACTATAGCAAACAGCGCTTAGTTATATAGCTGAGGCAATGGTATGGAATTTGCAGAGCAGGAGAAATGAAGCTGATGTTAGGCTATGAAAGCTGGATTTGCTGAAGACATTTAAGTAATGCTGATTTGCTGGCTGTAGAGCCAATGTTTTGTGTCCAGAAGCCTGTCGCACACATGAAACGCATGCAAATGACTGCTGGACAAGAGCTGCAATTAGCTGAAGACCTGAACAGCATAGTCAGAGGCTAATGAAGTATTAACGGCAGAAGGTCACATCCCCAGCCTGGCAAAGTGTTTGTTTTTTTTTAGAACCAGGCCCCAGCAATAGAGGTTACCATACATGTTACAATCTGGCTGTACGGTGTTTGTATAATCAGCTTTGTTTGTACCAAAACCTTAGCAAGTGAGCTCTTCTAAATTATCCAATCACAGAAGCCCCGTACATAGTTCTAGATCTAAACAAAATTGTAGAGAGGAAAAGCTGACTACAGACAGGGTCGATACCGGTTAGATCGGCGTAAGAATGGATGCACGTGACTTTTGCGCAATAGTTTCCATCCAAAGTAATGACTATCCATCAGGGATTTACCAACATGTTGGGTGGCTGTATTCAATTCACTGAACGATTGCCGCGAACGCACACATCAATAGTTTGGGAATCGTATGAAAAATTAAACCTGTGTGTGTCCAGCTTTAAGCTGTCTCTGCAGCATGGAGCTGATTCGCCGGTCAGAAGGTTAACTTAGTGAAGTACGTTAACCTCCGGCCGGCAGGCCAGCTCCAGGCCTGGAGACTGCCAGTGTGGTAGGTATCTGGATGGGCTCTGTCAGCATCCCTGTCAAGAAAGTGCTGATATTGCCCTCAATGCTCTGGAAACATACCCTAAAGCTAGCCACACATGGTACAATTTTAGCGTTCAATTGATTTTCGATGAAAAAAACGATCAATTGAATGTTAATCGATGTACTGCCCACAAAGTGTTTTGTGGTTTCGATTCAATCATCTCGATGTGCACTATTAACATATGACTACTTCCTGGGGGGAAAAAAAAGTTCCTGTTAAAAAAAAAAAACATTAATCCAATCGACGATTTTAGATTACTTCGATTTAATTTCAGTCGAAATTTTTCAATTATCGTGCTCCCCATGTGGAGAACTTAGATTCAATGACAATTGATGTTTGTTCGTTTTTTTTTTTTGGTTTTTTTTTATCGAAGTACAAAATCATGTGTGGCTAGCTTAACAGTGTGTGGTTAGTTTATTTTGTTTAGGTGAGCTTTACTCAGTTCAGTGTTCCTTCCTCAGTCACAAGGTAGTCAAATCTACTTTGGAGCGTGCATCTGGCTGCAGACACCCCCCAAATTGTTTGTATCATTCAGCAAGCAACATTTGTGGATATAATGTTTACTGTTGTAAAGTAGTGTTAATGTTTAGTTTTATGTTGGTGAAAACAACTAGCACCTCATCAGAATGGCCAGTTGTCCTGTTTGGCAGAGATCATATAACACATGCCAAGCATGCCAAGGAATTCAGCCACGTTTCTAACATCGGAAGGAGGATTTTATTTAAGAAAGATAGATGGCTTAAGCCATGTACACAGTGTGGTACCATGTGCACATCAAACTCATCGATTCCCGTTCAATACCAGGTCCCCATCCAAAGTCATGGCGATTGACCGGGATTTATGGAGATGTCCGTTCCTTGTTTTATCAACCTTTCTTCGAGCAGAAGCGAACAATCCTGCTTGAAAGTTTTTTTCTGTTCGATTCCTGTTCAGTCGTCCCGGGATCGTTCGCATTAGAGGAGCTCGGCAATCGACCGTTAGCCAATCGAACAGCAAATGTATCACTAGAAATGATCCTTTTGTGATTGTAACCAGTGACAGGAAAACAAACAATGGTTGTGTGGGCCTTTCTGTGTGTTTTTTGATTTTTTTTTTCACCGCACGCATTTTTTTACATCGACAACCAATGTTGCCATTCACACTGTTTGCATTTCCGCATGATACATTTTTCCTGCATTTTTCATTCATTGTTCAAGTACACAGATGTAAGGTAAAAAAGGCATTTTTGTAAATCTGCAGAAATGCATGCCTATAAAAAATGCATATAGTGTGAATGGGCCCTAAAAGTCGGTCATTATGGACACATGCATTCTTAGATTGATTTAATGACTTCGTAAGTAAGTGCTGGCATGCTATCGGGTAAATATCTAAACATGTATGGTGGGGGGGGGGGCCTAAACAATTTCCTAATCTTTATTGTCTTTATACTAAATGCAATTCCTCTTAAAATATATATGAAGGCCTATTTAATTTAATTAAACAAATACAAATTATATAAGTTAAAAATAAATATCCTAAAAGAAATAATAATACTCTCCTCCGTGGCAGAGACCTTCAAAATCTTCCTGCTCATTGATGGCTGCCTGGTGCAGCATGTTCGGAGGTCTCCAGGACGCCACCTCTGTAGGACTTATCCCATGGACACTTGTGGCCATTATGTTCCGGGCTTCCACAGTCATTTTTGTGGATCCAATGGCAACCTGGACACAGTGGAGGACAATTTCAGAGGCTGATTCATAGTTAGCATTAATAATCGTTTATATTTAAAATATTGCCTAGTATACTGGGAATTTCCCCCTTCCTGTCCCAGACACACAGCAGGATATTTAGAGGAAATCTTCACACAGCAGAGCAGTTCCACTTTGAGATGAATATACTCAAAGAGATACTTTGAGATTTGCATAAACTGAGATTGCGGACACTGCCTGGTTCTAATAACACACATTGCCTGCTTGGTGTTCTGATGCTGTGTGAATAATTTCTGAATGACTGACCCATGTCTTCATGCTTGATTTTGAAACCTAATCCATAAATTCAGCTTTGCGTCCTAAATCTGTTTAGGTGCACTTCATCTGTGTGAACCCCTGCTTATACGTAAATAACAACTTTGTTTAAAAATGAAATCTAAAACTGTATAGTATTGAAAATTAAAATAATATTAACCTTTCTTTTTTTACTTTCTCCCTTATTGTCTGTTAGTGTTCCTTAGGAAGCCCCGGATTCCGTGGCAAGGAACGTGACGTCAACCCCTAGTACAGAAGCTGGTGGAAAGGTAGATATATTACGTTGACATTCATGTTGCATGGGGTGAGAATACATGTAAAGCTGAATGTCAGATTCCCTTGCAGTGAATGGAGTAATGAAGCATTTGTATTTGTGCAGATTTTATCCCTTGCTCATCTGGTGGTCAGCACTCGCCTAAAGCTAGGCACACACGGGTAGATTTGTAAAAAGATTTGAGTACAATCAATCAACGTGCACGATCACGGTGATTGATTGTACTCGAATCTGCTTAAAATCATTCCTGTGTGTGCTGTCCTTCGACCCCCTCGAAGTACCTTGATTGAACGGGTTTCCAACATGTTGGAAAACCACATTCAATCACCAATACTTTACATGAAGAAGAATTTTCATGTAGCGTATAGGGAAAGCCGACTCTTCACACAGAACTGACAGCCGGCCTGTCGGGAGGGGAGTCTGTGTGAAGGGGTCGGAGCCAGCATTCTTCACTCCAGCTCTGCTCTACGGGAGAAGCAGGCTGGATTTCTGTTCAGCTTTCAGCATGTTCAGATTCACATGCTGAAAGCCGGACAGAACTCTAGCTAGCCGGAGGTCTTCATTGAACGGTAATCGATGTGCCCATGTGGTGCACATTGATTTCCGTTCAATTGATCCCCGATCAATCACAGCGTGGTGACGTCACAACGCTGTGATTGATCGGGGGTCGATTTCACGGGAATTTACCCGTGTATGGCTAGCTTTATTTTTCCTTTATCCTCTATTTGTCCGTTATCACATCTGGCTGTGGATAAGAGAATATAGCCATGGGAGGCATATTTCATATTTCCATTGTTGTCAGTGGTCCACTGACAATCTGAATGTACTGAACCATCCCTAATTACAAACAAGAACAAAAAATGAAAGTGTTCTTTTCACATGTACCTGTCTGTACTGCTGAGTGATGGAAGAAACCATGCTGGGTGCAGATTTGACTTGGAAAGACATTTGTCAATCTATCCAATCTTGCCATACAATATCTGTACAATCAATTGTAGTTCTACCAAAACTATGTAATATGAGGACCTGTCTAAACCTACCAATCACTATGTATTCAATCATTGAGGACCTGGCACTACATAGTTGTTGGTAGATCTACAGGAAATTGTGTGGAGAGATCTAAAGGTGTAGGGGGGGGGGGGGGCTCTTTAAGCTAGCAATACCAGGAACTTAGAAGTGAAATGATCACACTACCATACACTGTAACCAATGCAATGCATTTCAGTTTCTTGTAAGCTATTAAACTTTTTGGTTCATTTCTATATTTGAATGATTTTGCAACTTGAGCAAATTGAGTATTAAGATGCCATCAGATAATTGTATAACCAACAGACATTCTCTGACATTCACTTTTGGCAGAAATGCCTGCTCCTTCACTATATAAATATTTATGTGTTCCATCACAGAGGAAACAATAAATGAATGCATGTCGTTGTGTATGATTGTAATGTTCAGTGTGTTTAGTAATGCACCACATGTTCTGAACCTGGTCTGATGATTTTAACGAAATCTTGAATGTCTGCAGCAGTACTGTGTCCTGTGGGATGTACATCTTTTCCTGCATCTCCACTATCTGTCTATCAAAGTATTGTTCTGGTATAACCTGCATATGTATCAGTCAAAACTATTTATTTTTCTTACAAATGTATTCCAGCTCCACCCAATTCAGAAGTAGATAATGGAGGTCACTACTGAGGCACCTACAGGTACAAGAATCTGCACAATGTTATGTTATTCTGTGACCTAATGTTTTTCAGATATTCAGAAGATCTAGCTTGTTTATAAATTCTCAGCATTATAATTTACATTGTTTCAGTTTTCTCTGCACACATTCTGCTACATGCTTTGGAAAGTGCTAAACTTATTATACTGTTTTAGGATACATTGATGTGATAAGTGTTGTATCTCATTGGCGGGGAGGGGGGATATGAATGAATGAACATTTATCTTATCCTGAAAGCAAACATGTAATTTACATTGAAGTGATGGCCACCTAGTCATTTAAGCATAGGCAGTGATGTTGGGGTCTCTAGGAGGAATCAAAGTGCCAAAACTGAGATATGATATTTTACATGCCAAAAACTACATTCATGGCTACAGCATTACGCTTTAACAAACAGGCTGACAGACTGGTATATTCATTGCTGCAACACTGCCCAGCACAAATGTTTTAATGCCGTTGTGCTCAGTGGTGTTTGTTGGGTGAAAACAGGCTACAGATTGGTGATGCGCCTTTATTCCGATATGGGCGGTAAACAGGAGTACAATTTTTGTCATATGGCTTTGTATTCAGTTCTAGTTTCTGTTTGTAGACTGGGAATGTATTATAATTGTGTCTGAATTTATATACAAATTGCGGCGACACCTTTTAGATTTGCAAATGAAGGCACCTCCCGTCTACTCAAATAAAGCATTTGGCAGACCAGAATTTGCCGCCTAAAGCATATGTTAACCTACAATCTAACAAAAGCTTTGCATGTTTTTGTATTTTCAAAAGTTGTTTATATGGTAACATTTATTTATATGGTAACAGCCTTTTCTCAGCTCTCCATTTCACATGCATTTAAGGTGGAATATAGGATTGGTGACGTTTATATACATTGCACCATACATACACCGTATACATTGTTTACCATTGTGGTCATCAGAAAACCAGTACATGACGAGAGAGGAGGATTATCATTTCATAAATGTTGTTACTTGAAGTTTCCTTTATTCCCATTGCTTGTTTGCACAGTGATAGTATAGCTTAGAACAGGGGTGTCAAACTCAAATACACTGAGGGCAAGTAAAAAAACTTAGAACTGAGTCTCGGGCCATCAGGCACTTCCTGCTTCGCTGTTGGGATTCTCTGTAGTCTCATATGTAGCCACGTGGGCCCCTGCATCACTGTTTCCCTCATTGTACAAGTGCTGCTGGGAAATGAGTCCTTCCATAGACCAATGTGTGCCATCCTCAAATTGGAAGACTGAGGCAGCACTGACAAGCAAGACAGAGAAAGGATAAAATGAATAAAGGGGTGAAAAGCTTTTTTTTTTTTGTAAGTATCAGTATCCTCATCTCATGCCCATATCTATACCTCTTTGGGCTGCTGTTGCCAATCTCCTTTTCTGCCATTTCTATGGCTTTAATGCTGACTTGGAGCCCCCACACACGTCTAGATTTTTCGTTCAATTAATTTTTTTTGTTGATTGATTGAAAATCTATGCCAGCCCACATGGTTGGATTAACCTAAAACTATTAAAATTGATAAAATTTTTGATCGAAAAATTATCGGACATGCTGGTAAATTTTCATGTGTTGTATCGAAATTCAATTCCGCTTTCAGTCGATCCAAAAAAAAAAAAAACGATCAAAAATCTGTTACTACAGTTGACATATATTACAATCCATCACAGATTTCCCTGATCCAAAACATTTTTCTTTTTAAGTTGACTGAAAGGAAAATCTAGATGTGTATGGGGTCCTTTACAGGCTTCTGAGAGTCGCTGATCCATACGAAATATACTAATACTACTGATAATAATAGTGATGATGTATGCATTAGATATTGAAGGGGACAGCCAGGAAAATATAAAGCATCTCAGAAATTTCAGGTTAAATAACAGCATCTTGTTATTTAACAAACTGTTCTTTTGTTGAAGAGATTGTGAACGGAATCGATCGGATGGGCGATCCATCGCTCACGAGTCGACACATGTATGGCTAGCTTTAAAGTTTAGATCGATCAGATTTAAATCGTATACTGCACACATTCCACATAGTTCGATTGGTGAAAATTGTTCGATACCGATCACAACATCGATCAGAAAATGACCGATATGTTGGAAAATTTTCATCAACTGTACATCAACGAGCGAACTGAAATCGTAGCATTGTGTGTGTTGGTCAGGACAATTGTATTCGATGAACATTTATAAAGCCGCTGATGCCACCCATCTGGGAAGAGTTATCAAACCCTATCCTTTTGGGGTATCTTGTAGATTTCCCCTATTTGCACAGGGGCACAGGGACTTCAAGGGCTAATAGACAAATGTCGTTTGTGTAGTAGGTATAAAAATGCAACAATTAAATTTTAATCATAATAATCAATAAAGTCCAAAGACAAAGTAATAGTCCTTCAAGATAAAATCAATTAAATAAATCCGAGAACCTTCCTCAGGATACTGTGATCTAAAAAAATGCTGCTGGCAGTGTAGTTGTCCCTATGAAGTAGACACAGAGACCCCAACGTACGTTTCTTAAAATCTTCATCAGGGGGTCCACATGAATGACATTGGGTCTGTTTTATCGGGTTTGGGTCAAGGGTCTAAAGCTACATCTCACTGCCATGCCATGGCTGCACAAGGGAACCGAGGGCCATCACCATCTAAGCCCCTCCGGTCGTAGGTATTTTGAAAGGTTGTATGTCAGAGGTGTATCATGGTATTAAATCTCCTTCCTCGTGCTGAAGTCATTTTTATATCCTGTGTTTTGTGATTGAAACTCAAATCAGCGATTTTGGACGTATTCTGATCAGACCTTCCATGTATGTTTCTATAGGGCTGCATGGACACCTGGACGTGGTGCTCCCATGCCGCCCAAACACTGAATTGCCTGCTGTTTGTGGGCATATAACCCTATTTAAATAGGAACAAACCCAATGCTTTTTGGGTCTTCCTTTTTCATGTCCCACTGACGTCCCTCACTGGTCAATGACAGGGATTCGACCTCCGCATCACCACTTTTATTACCACACCAGCCAATCCTGTCCCTTTCAGGTTGTATCCGCATCATTTTCACAAGGTCATTGAGTGCTGAACGCAAGGAAGGAAGTAGTGGCAGCTGCTTGTTATAAATGTACTAATTTACACAGGTGGTTTTTAACTGCCTGGTCAAAGCAGCCGCCTGGTGAATGTCACATTGGGTGGGTGAATATCGGGCCCCCCTTGAGCGCTGGCACAGTTACTTGCAGACGGTGCTCATATGCGCCTGGTCGTTTTTTAGAAGCAGCCGGGAAAGCGACCATGTAAAAACTACCCTTCCGGGGGGATTGGGTCTCCATATCATGTCAACTTTGAAGATAATATCCAGTGTTCAGGCATTTTTTTTCCCCAAATATTTTTTGGTTTTTCACCATTTACTCGTTTATAGAAGTGAAATTTGTTAAATCTCTTCATGTGTAATACAACCTCCATTCCGACTCAGATCTAATACTCTTTTTATGTGATAGCCGATCCCTATCCACAAACGGCAACTTTCATGTACAAAGGTGAACGGAGAGGCAGACTACATGGTTGAAGCTGTTCTGTGCTGAATAGAGGCTGTATGTTTCCTCCCCTCCCCCTCACGTATGGGGGAGGGGGAGCCAGACTCCCTTCTCCTATCCATTTTCTAGGTTCCTTTCTAGCCAGATGGAAGAATTGTGGATTTAACCCTCCCCAATGCAGAGACATGTGCAGATAGAGCTGGAATATACATATATATTTCTCAGTTTTAGAGGGGAAAATGTTTTGAGCCATTCCAAGCTGTCAGCTGTGTTTTATCTTTATAAGATGGGATGTCCTAAATATAAAGGATGTTCATGTAGTATTAGGTTTTTTTCTCTGACATCCATGAATGTCACTTCTTTGGATACTAGTACTGGAAATGGAGGTCTGTTCTTTTCAGTTGGTTAAAGTATGTAGAATATACATCCAATTATGCAGAGGTATTCAAATATCTGGACATATGTATTGATACATCTCCACTATATATATATATGTGTGTGTGTGTCTAGTAAAGGGAATATACACATTGTGATTAAATGTAAAGACAATGTGTCAATGCTTCATGCGCTGTCTTTCTATTGCAGCACAGACAAAGAAACTAGCAGGAGGTATGATGGCATTGTATGTGATGTTAGGCTATGTCCCCACATATGCGATTAATTGCCTCGCGCTCTCAATTTTAATCGCGTACGATCAGACACGATTTTCACCCGCAATTATTTTTAAAAAGTCGCTTCTAAAAAAAAAATGTGTCCATAGGGAATGGATGGACGCAATTCTCACATCCATTCATGTCTTCGCGCGCAATCACGGCCATCAGTTGAGTGGGGACAAGCCCATTCAACTGAATGGACGCGATCAATGCCGATTTCCGCACGCAATTAAAATCGTGAGCGCAAGGGGATTAATGGCCTATCTGGGAACATAGCCTAAGATGGCTGCTTATAATTTTACCATAGTAAAGGAGAACTCCAGTTATTTATAACATGGCAGCAGATTCTGCAGAGCTGTACAGTAAGGGTCCCCATACACCTTTAGATCTACCAACAACTATGTAGTGCCGGGTCCTCTGCGATTGAACACAAGTAGTCTTGATTGTTTAGAAAGTCGCTCCTATTACATGGTTTTGGTAAAACAAAAGGAGATCTAAAGGAATCTGACAGAGAAATCTAAAGGCGTGTGGGGACCCTAACAAAGCGTCTGCAAAAGACAAACTAGCATACATAGTAGTAGGGCTGGATGGTATGACAAGAATTTATATCGCAATATATTTCTTAATTTTGGATATGACACACACAGTGGATATCTATTTCACCAGTGGGGTCAGTGCACCCACCTCCCCCCGTGTCACTGACAGTTCATATTATGGACAGGGGACATGTCAGGATTGGCCTCCCCCCTCTGTGTCCCCTGTCCATAGCAGAATGAATGTCCGTGACACTAGGAGGCTGATCTCGATGGCCCTGTTCTATGGAGATGTGCCTCCCTGTGCATAGCTGCAGCAAAGCATAGAGGAGGAGTTACTAGATCACTGCGCCCACACATCTCGATGGAAAGGCATGGGACAGCAGCGTGATCTCTCTCGGGGAAAGGGGGGGTTGCAGCATAGGGAGTGCTCGTCCAGAGAGACGGTCTCCCTAGGACCGTCCCTGACTGAACGTCATTCAGTGACAAATGATACAATTTAGAAACACATTTCCGATATCTCGATATACTTGTCCGACATTTCAATATACAATTATATTGCGATATATATTGATATTGAATTAATGTCCAGCCCTACATAGTAGTCTAGAGGACCCTGCCAACCTAGTTTATTATCCAAGAAGTGGATTAAGCCAGCCATAGACGCTGCGATGCATGGCCAAATGTTCGACGTGGGTGGTTGTTCCAAGAATCGAAGTGCACCCTTTGTGTGCTGGCTGTTACTTTGGATAGGAAGGCTGGTCCCCATCCAAAACAATGTGAACAGACATAGAAAAACAGACATGTCCAGGCCGCTTCGTGGCCATATTTCACCCATTTGATGGCCGCAAACTTGTACAGCGGTTAAACATTTGATAAATCGGCCGCATATCAAAGTGTCTATGGCTGTCTTTAGGGTAAAACCCCCTAGTAAACCAAGCAGGTGTGTTTTTTCCTCCATATATTGCAGTCAGAGCTGCAGGTTTTAATGTTTTCATTGTTGTTTAAAATTTTAATGTAATAAGCTGCATTTGTACTTTTCTTTACTAATTAATATTGACCTTCAGTGCTTTTGTATGATAAACTGAAACATGTCCCTGCCATGCTTGTCGGTGTTCTTTTCAGCTGTCAGATGGGATAGCAGGATGCTGTAAAACAATTGTAAACTTGAAGGACAGCACAGACAAGCATCCATGTTGATGAACGTTAATAGCATCCGTGATTTTTATTCCATTTTCTTTCAATTTATAAAAACAAAAGTAAGAAGAGCTGCACTACAGTCTGAAATTCCACAGAAATAATACCCCTTCTTCATCTCATTCATATACTTCCTGGGCCTTACGCCTGAACCAATACAGGCGCAGTTTGATCGTGGATAAAACTGCTCTGTGCCGGGATCAGGCGCAATCTGCAGGCTCACTGAGCTTTTCTGGCCCAGAGGAATGGGAGATCGCGGCGCCTTAGACCTCTGTTAATGAAGGGGGCGTTGCTTTTCCCCACACACACTGCCTTCGTCTATTTGATACTGGCGGTGTGTAGAGAGTAAAGTGTACTCCACCGCAATTGCCCGCACGCTTCTCGCGCTGGTGAGAAAAGCCCGTAAAACTAGCCATACACCATACTATTATTTCAATTAGATGACAATGGTGAATTTATCAGGTGTCATTCAAAGTGGTTATATTTGCTATCAATTGTGGTAAGAAAATTACTGGACAATGCACTTTTGATATGGTTTTATTAATGATTAGTTAACAATATTGTACTGATGTGTTTTATTTCGTCCAGGGTAAAGGTGGGCATACACAATTGATCACAAATTGAACACGGCTACCCTTTTTTGGGAGTGATTCGGCTCGAAGAAAGCTCAGCCAAACAGGGAACCAACATGTTGGTAAATCCCTGTTCGACTGCCATTATCTTGGATGGAGACCAGGTTAACGTAAATCGATTACACAAGTGGTGTGCATCGATTTACCAATAGACTTAACGTTCAAGCTAGAGGGTTCATCATTTGAAGGGGTTATGGTTGCGCACTACTGTCGGCAGTGGTTACACAGTTATGCCTGCCATACACACGCCCATGTGTGCAGGCAGACGACCCCCGATGTCGCTCCGGGAGGCTAATGTGATGACGTCATTACGTTCGCCTCCCATTGCATTCTGGTGCCCCACAATCGGCCAGGCACCTTTTGTGTGCCGGCCATAAGCAGCGATGGAGACGCCGTCTTCATTGCTGCTTATGGCAATCTGCTCCCATCGGCTCAGATTTTCCGACATGTCGGATCTCTGGCCGGCCGAGAAGTGGGGCGACAGGGATCTGTCGCCCCATGTGGGGACATGCCGATAAACGGCCGGATTTTTACCTGACCGACGGCGAGAGCGCGCACGCCCGTCGGTCAGATTAAAATCCGGCCGTTTATCGGTATGTGTATGGCCAGCATTAGTGATATCAGTGACCAGAAGGGCCCTCGGTAGGTGTATGATGGTATGGAGTAGTTTCATCCTTTTTGTTTTATTTTATCATTTACAGTACTTTACTTTGTTGCACTAGGTTGTGCGCTTGTGCCCTTGTTCCTAATCGACCCGTGTATGCCTACTGTAAATCTTTGGTATTAGACCGAATAACATATTTTCTATGCAAGAAGTCAGTCTGGTCTTTTCTCTGATGTGGTTTATTTTCTACAGGGGTGAGGCCAAACAGGGGCACTGCGATGGGGAAGAAGACCAAGAAGGTGTCTGATGAATCGTCCTCTTCAGAGGAAGAAGAATATGTTGTAGAGAAAGTCCTTGATCGCAGAATGGTGAAAGGACAAGCGGAATACCTTCTGAAATGGAAAGGTTTTTCTGAGTAAGTAACCTTCAGTTATACATTCAATGTAATTTACAACCTACAGCAGGTCAGTTTATGTACAGGATTGGTAGAAATACCTTTTTGTAACAATCAATGTTTTACAATATTAGATGTTGCAATGTTCATAGTGATTTGTATGGTACTTGCTAGTAATATACAGATCTTTTAGATTTCGTCAGTTGTGGTAAGAATATGAAATATTGGACTTGTGTCAAATCAGTCAGATGATCCTTCTATAATTCGTAAAGCTGCTTTGTGTAAATAAATGGGATTTTACAATATTTCATAATGCTTGATGATATCCTTTAGTTAGGTTGAAGCACATACTTGTACTAATACTACCTACTGTCATTTTGTGGAGCCAGCCTGTAGTGGGGGAACAGCCTATGTATGGCACAGATAATGTCACAACTACTACTGTATGAGGTGTGAGTTGGTTTTGCAAAAGCATTTAGTCTTCACAAAGTGGATTCTTATCCACTTTATTATGAGAATTTGGACGGTTGCTTTTCTTATAGCTTTTGTATTGCTTTTCATCTTTGGTATATTGTCCCAATTGGTGTTGTAAGGTACAGGGGTACAAACGCTGCTGTTGCAAGGTACAATAGTGATACATACAGGGTTATTGCAGGTGGATTTTGAAAATGTTGACATTTTTCAGCACCCTCTAGAACTTCTTTAATATTACTTAATTTAATATTGTCCATTATAAAAATATTTTACAATTTTTGTCCTTTCAGAGAACACAATACATGGGAGCCAGAAGGGAACCTAGACTGTCCTGAGTTGATTTCAGAGTTCATGAAAAAGTATAAGAAACCCAAAGAGGGAGAACCCAAACCCAAAACAGAAAGCACCAAAAGAAAAGCTGGAAATGAAGAAATAAAAACCAAAAAGAGACGGGAGGTAAGACTACATTCAGGACCTGTATATTTAATTTGACCTATATTTGCCCTTTGTTCTGGGGGGGGGCTTTGTTTTGTTGGGGGGGGGGGGGGGGGGGGTGTGGAACCCTATAGCTGCAACCCCAGTGACAGTCTGGGAAATATGTAATCCTGCTTTATACACAATCCTATGGAGATATGTTTTCATAATTGAAACCAATTATCAGTCGCCCTCCGTTTTCCTTGTCGCCTCTTTTACAGTCATGGTCGCGCCATAGACCTCCATGTTAATGGAGGGGACGCTGCTTTTCTCACCACACACCGCCGACGTCTATTTGACACCGGCAGTGTGTAGAGGGCTGGGGAGAGAAGCCCACGTGAAAATTCTGTAACACCCAGGGGGGTTCAATGAAAAGCGTCATGGGCTGACTGTTAGGGAGGGTTAATAGATGTGGTGCTTTGGTATCTTTTTCATGGAAAGATTTGGTGGTTGGATTTTACAGTGGCCCGACATTATATATGTTACATATTGTATATTTTTTTTCCATTCTGAACAGAGCAATGATATTGCCCGTGGGTTTGAAAGAGGTCTTGAGCCCGAGAAGATCATCGGTGCTACCGATTCTTGTGGCGAGCTTATGTTCCTTATGAAATGGTAGGTACAATTCTGCATCTCTACAGAGCCTGTACGTTTGTGGTTTCAGTGAAGGGGGAAAAGACAATTCTATTTCTATGCTGGAGCCAGTCTATGTAGCTGACCAGGTAGAAGTAATGAATCCTGGTGCCTTGTTTATAATGGTGTTAAAGCTTGTGTAATCACATCAGCGGTGTGAAGTATGGAGTGATAACCTACAGACATGTCTGTGTGGATATAAAAAAAAAAAAAAAACTTAGACTGTTTTATAAATTCAATGGTTTATGTGCCCCCTAGAAACACAAATATCTTGTATGACTTCATGGCCAGATAAACAGGCCTTTTTACACTTTCAACCATCCAATAGCTTTGCAGAACTGAACAATAGGACCAATTAGTCATGTTCATGAGGTTTTAAAACGAAGAAAATGAAGGAGGGTTTATTCTTGTAGCCTTAAATTGTAATATTACAACACTGGGTGTTAAAAGACCCAGGGTCCAGCCTCCACTTTAGAGATAGGTGTTGAGGGTAGGCAGTATGCCACCCCTCTAATTAAAATTTTAGCTGTGGGGTGGCATTATTCGCACACATAATCCTGGAAGGGGGACTTACATATTTATGGATAATATACAGACAGGTCTGGGCATCCTAGAGTAAAAATAATGCAGTAACATGGTTTCTTAAAAATAATGCAGTGATCTCCTCCTTTCTTGTGTACATGTAAAATTTTGATTGTATGCTATCTAAAGTGTTTTATTCAAATCAACTGGACTTGCTGTGTTCATTTCTTAAAGATGTTTTGCTAGTCATCTGACTGGCTTTCTCAATTCAGAGTTGACTGTACACAACCTTCCTGGGAATACTCTGGGGTATAGCCCCAATCCACAAAATGTTGCCCAGCATGAGGTCTTAGCCTCATGGAGGTAGGTGATACTACATTATCATGATTGGAGCAGCAAGTCCAGTTGATTTGAATTAACCACTACAGATATACAATGACCTGGATGAATAGGAACCTTCACAGGCATTTGATTATATAGAACATTTGTTATAATACAGATTGTTTTGTGCAACTGTTTATAACACATTTTATTTCCAATAGGAAAGATTCAGATGAAGCCGATCTGGTGCTAGCGAAAGAAGCCAATGTGAAATGTCCGCAGATAGTGATCGCATTTTATGAGGAGAGATTGACGTGGCACGCCTACCCAGAGGATACAGAGGCGAAAGAAAAAGAAAAGGAAAAGGAAAAAGAGCCAGTGAAAACCTAAACTCTTTTTTTTTTTTTTATAACTGTGTATATATAATATACCTCTCTTCATTTACACACATACCATCACCCCCACACGTCTTCTCTGTCTTGATGCAAGCATTGTCAAGATGGGGGGATTTTCTTTTGGTTTCTTTCATATAACCCCTTTGCCCTAATTCACTCCAGTGGTGGCGTTTGCACAAAATCTGACTGCCATGAATACCAAGAGATAACAGCCATGGCATGTGTTACCACTCTGGGAAGGATGCATGGTAGACATTGTGTGCTGCTACAACTTCTCCAGTTTTTAAATGAACATCTGTGATCTCTCCAAGGGTGGGTACGGAGTTACTAGTGATTGGTTACATGTGTTCAGTGTTTGGTCAGCTCCTTCAGGATCAGATGTGAAAGAGCATCCCTCTATTACCACTGATCAGTTGTGTACTGTGAAGGGAACCTTGCTGCTTGCTCGCATTCTCAGATGCCTATTTTCTGAGGGAGAAGACTGTTTTTATTAAATGTTTTGAATTATTTTTAAATATCTCTGTAGTATGATGTAGGTTCCCTGCATTCACGTATTTTATAACCGAATATGTTTGCTTAATACCGTGGCAAATAACTGTGCTCCCCTCAGTGGGAAACTTTTTGTATGTACATATCCAAAGTGTCAGCGCCGAGCACTTTGAGAAGAATGCAGTGTCGTCATTGCAGGTCTGCTACCTGCACCACGAAGAAGATCTCACATGTGGAGTGACGAAGTGGCTTTTTTGTATGTGTGCTTCATTTAGTGTGCCATATATTGTGACTGCGTGTCATGCTTACAACAGTCTTGTGTTTCGGGGGGTAAAAAAACAAACAAACAATGCCATAGAGTATTGATTCCATGTAGATGTAATATTTATTAGGCTTTTTATTGATATAATTCCATTCATCATAATACACAACACTTTTTTTGTGTTTTTTAAAATTCAGTTTAAAAGTATTCATGGAAAATGTAAAATTTACTTTTATGTTGCTCTAAAAAAGAAAAAAAAATTTGTAACAAGTGTCATAAATGCGTTATTTCAGCAAAGCAAATTTACCAGGGTATTTATGTAGCATACGAACGTGGATACATGCTTTATCAGAAAAGCCGGCCTCAGCGGCAGATCGATCGGGCAAAAATTGGCTACAAATCAAAGCTGTCCACCTGGAGCGATCCTGGGCGTTTCAAAGATCGATCGACCATAGAACGGACATGTCTGTTTTTCTTTGGTCGATCACATTACTTTGGATGGGTAGCAGCATCTGCATCCAAAGTAAATGCCAGCACACAAAGGGTGCTGGGCCGATTGCTATAGTATAAATCACATTTCCAAATTACAGGGTACGAGGCATGGCAGAAGATGGTCAGGTCATGCAGGTCATTGTATTGTGACGAATTAAATAAAAGCAGCTGAAGGAACTTACCATTGGGACAGGAAATCCAGGCAGCTACGTGGCCCATGGTGTTTAGTCAGCTGGTGTTTTTCTATACATAGTATATCTTCCCTTGTGCTTTTGAAAGCTCCCAGACTGGTTTTCAGAGTCACCGTAGCTTAGTCTACCCTGCTGAATCAGTATTATAACCGTCATAAGACGTTTAACTATTCAATGAGTATTTTCATACATGGGCTGTAATACTTGCATTCATTTTGTTATGTTTTTAACGCCAGTAAATGGTGTATGTTTTAGTCATCCCAACACATAAAGTGCATTTTTGGCACATGCGTACATTTAAAAGCGTTCCAGAGACCATATCTATGAAATGCGTCTAGAGGTGCCTGCACTACCCAAAAATTATAATATTTTTATTTTGTGTCCCCTCCCTTTAAGGGGTGCAGCGTTTTTATGGTAGTGGGGTAGAGGGTGAACAAAGCTTATGATTTTAAAGCTGCATAGTGTTATGTAGATGAAACAACCACACTCAAGGGCAGACATAAGGCAAACTATTGCCCAGGGGCCATATCCGGCCCATTTAGCGCTGAAATGCGGCCTGTTGTCCCCTTGGTAAATAGACGCTCTGGGACCCCTTTGCTCATTCTCTGCAGTGAGCGTACTTCATGCCTAGCGACCTCCAAACATCCACCTTATCTCTGCTCGTTGCAGTGACCAAGCGATTGTTGATATGAAATCTGGGCGACTAATTTTATTACATTTTTTTTTTTTGAAAGTGGTACATGAAATGTCCCTGTCCCACGTCCCTGGCATAATCGATGATGCCAGGATTCGGAAGAGCTATGCCAACCAGCCATTTTGGGCTCTTTGTCTGGCCCCTGTGTCATATATAAGAACCCATTGTGGCCCAGGAGTCAAAAAGTTTGCCCACTCCTGGTCTAGGGGCTGAAATTGGGGGTGATGGTCTATCTTTAGCCTTCTGCTTACTACATCTGTTCCAGTGTTTGGTGTGGCGGTCTATGTCTCTACATGGTAGCATGGATGCATCGGTGTGTGTGCCAGCCCTTGGAATGCCCAGGTTTAAATACTTTGTGGACCCTGGTCCCCATACAAAGTATTCGGATCGAACAGGGATTTACCCTGTTGGCGGATCCCAGCTTGATCCATTCTTTGGTGGGTGGACATTGATTCCCCAAAGAAAGAATTCCTCAATGATTGGTTTGCGGGAACGCGCTCACATATCGATCTTTGGGGAATCTATGGCATATCTGTATGTGTATGGGGGCTTTAGGCTGATGCCCTCATAAAGCCTATGGCTCTCCACTGTAGGGGGAAAACCCAGACAGCTCGCCCTTACTGTCCAGTAGGAGGATGGTGAAGGGACAAGCAAATAATGCTTGCAGTGGGTCCCTTACATTTATTTTTATGAAAAAGTGCAGTTTATTTTCACCACTTATAACATACACAAGTAAATATTGCAGCCAGCAAATAAATCCACCAAAAGTTAAAAATAAATCCTGGAGTGTACCCCGAGTAGAGTGGGGGTTCCACAGCTTTTGTGATTCGTCGGGACCCCTATGCTAAGCGCAGTGCTTGGCAGGGATCACATACACCTTAGCTGGCCAGCAGGTGCTCTGTTCAGACATCCGCAAATGCAGGGGTTACCTGTGAGAACACAGCATTCGCCGTGTATGTGATCCGTCGGGACCTCCCGCCAATCGGACATCGGCCGTATTTACAGTCATGTCCGATAAAGCTGTTTTCAAACGGGATTGATTTGTCCCGCTCGAAAACCGCGATGGGTGCATATTACATGGGTCAGATAGATGGCCATGAGCCCGCACGGCACTCGAAACGGCCATAGATCTGGCCCATATCTCCACATCTGTACCCTTCTAAAAGGTCAAGAAGATGGAGAAATTTTAGTTTAGATTAATAAGAATCATCATTTTATTCTACATGGGATTGTTGGTGATCTTTATACTGTAATATCATTCAATGTATTGCAATGTTTTTACCTGTAACAATGAAATAGCAAAGAACATTTGCCAAAATGAATGCGAACTCCACAGTTTCCTGTCTGGTGACACCACGTGCAGGTTTCCCCCAAATCTAATACTACTTCCCCGAGCGTCGCTTCCGATCACAGGTTTACCTTGCTGCAGACTCGTCACTTCTTCTCCGCTCACTACAACTCATGGCCGCTTGCGCATCGTAATTTTATTGCCGCTTTTTGTACACGCATTACTTATTTAGGATATTCTAAAGACTAAAGTTTATAAATGTTCTTTTTTTGATGCATATTCATCTAAATAAAATACAGGTTTAATGTCTACATTAGTTATTCGTTACCAGTGATGTACTTTGTGTATCATACATTCTGTGATTCCATGTTGCATTGGTTTACTCGTTCTGGATGTGAAGAGAAATACATAGCAGACATTCTATAAACCTTTCCCCTGACCATCGAGTCACAAGTTCCCAACTTATCTCATGGATTTGGAATTCTGGGGTATTGGGAAGTGTTGGCTGTAAATCATTGTGAAGGGCAGAGTACTTTGACTTACTTTATGCGTAAAATACGTTGGAAAAACTTTTTAACTAGCCGTTGTTCTGATATTGTGATATCGCTCGTTGGAAATTTGCTGAAAACTTGGCAATTGCTTTACTGTGAATGGCCGCTTTCTGTCATCTCCTTACATTCACAAACCAGATAAAGCCCCCCATACACCTTATAATCTTACCATACAATTTCTGTACAATCAAATTTTCTTGTATGTAATATGAGGAGGTTTCTAATCCTTCCAATCACTATGTACTATGTATTCTATCAGGGAGGACCCGGCACTACATAGCAGTG
>CM070033.1:34507384-34520469 GCA_036250615.1 Ptychadena robeensis | reverse complement strand
GTAGAACAAAAGTTGATTGTACAGAAATTGTATGGTGAGATTGTAAGGTGTATGGGGGGCGGGGTTCTTTATTCCAATCGGTTCAGTGTTCAGAAACTGAAAGGGAGCATACCTCCCCATAATGCACATCAAGACTTCCAATGTCCAGGATTCCTGCATGGAATTGGCTATGTGTATGCAAAAACTAAAAAATCTAGAGCAATATTTTCTTCGGTAATGTTCCCACAACCCTTCCTTGCAGCTCCAGCAATTGTGGTGATAACCTAACAATATCTTAGTTATATATGACTCCCAAATACACTAGTTGAAATGATGTGACCATGTCTAGCTGCCAATTTTGTACTTGTGCACTTTGTGCTTGGTGCCTACCGGCAATTGTTGCCATAATGCAGTGGTTACCAAACTGGGGGGGGGGGGGGGGGGGGGGGGGGGGGGGGGGGGGGGGGGGGGGGGGGGGGGGGCGCTCGATAATGTTCCTAAAAAGAAAAGGGGGCCCTGCAAGGAAAGTTTGGGAACCACTGCCATAATGGATGTATCCTGGAGCTGCAATCTTAGGGTCACCCCAGGTCCTCTGGTTACTACATACCCCTCCGTGCATGGCTGATAGTATTGCAGTGATAGCATTTGGAGGGTTGTAAATACTGAACCACAATACTATACAGTAATCTGCAGCAAACATAAAAACATACAAAATATAACCCCCATAAACTAAGCATAGCGCTCAATAAAAATTCAATATGCAATAAAAGAAAAAATCCTTTAATAAGGGAAACGGAATTTATGGTAACTACAGATGTTGCTTTTGCAGGAAAAATGGATGCTCCACCACACTGACAAAATGTCTGCTAGGAACTCCGACCATAGGGATAGGTTCACATGGTCGGTTGGTGTCCTCTGTGCGCCCCCTGGTGCCCGGAAGCGATAGAACACTTTTTTATGCATTTTTCTGGACGTTGCACATATATAGCTTTTTAAGTTTTCGCATAAACACCCAATTCCGTGCAGAACTCTTGGACATTGGAAGTCTTTATATGCATTACGGGGAGGTATGCTTCCTTTTAGTTTTTGAACACTGAACCTATTGGAATAAAGACCCCCCCCCCCCATACACCTTACAATCTTACCATACAATTTCTGTAGAATCAACTTTTGTTCTACCAAAACCATATAATATGAGGACCTTTCTAAACCTTCCAATCACTGTATTCTATCAGGGAGGACCCGGCACTACATAGCTGTTGGTAGATCTAAAGGAAATTGTATGGTGTGATCTAAAGATGTATGGGGGGGCTACCTCTCAAGAAGATTGTGTAAAAAAACAACATCTTTAATGTAAGGAGACTCATCCCTGTAGGGCCAGTGTTGTGGCATATTGTACCTGGACGTAATCCTGTCCCGTCAGCAAAAATTTTAATGTTACAAGTTCCTGTTGCTTAACAACTTTGCTTAAAGCGGACCTACCAGCAGAAGGACATCATTAAATAAATGGAGCTAGAATTGCTGATTATAGGGAGGGGATATAAAACAACCTACCTGCAGTGAGTAATTTAAGCAGATCCCTCGCAGCACCCCCCACCCACTTAATGGTCGGGCCATGGCCGCCGAGATCTTTGAGTGCTTTGTTTGCTGGTTAATTCTATGATTTCAGCTCTCCATTCAAAGTATATTGAGGAAAATTCCCATAGAAAACCACTGAAAGCCCCCAGTGGCCACCTGCGATATTACACCCAGAGTTAACCCTCGGAAGCCTGGCTAATAAATATAGATTTCCACGGAACAGCAAGTAAGTATATTATTTTAGGATGCTTGAGCCCTAATCCACCATCATACCAGCTCAGAGGTAAGTCAAACTTTAACTTTACATGTCATTTTTACATCCGCTTTAAGCTGGCCATACACCTTTAGATATCCTTTAGATCTACCAACAACTATTACATGATTCGGTCTTCTGAGATGTTTTCCTACTCATGAGATTCTCCTACCCTTAAGCTAGCCATACATGTGTCGACTCGTGAGCGATCGATCGCCCATCCGATCGATTCTGGTGATGCCACAGGCGTCGATCGATCGCCCAATCAAGTCTGTGCCTACCACCTTAGGCCACCGATTCCTGGACGATTCTGTTCCCGATCGATCGCTTCACAAATGTCAACTCCCCTTGATGTGTGCTCCATCGATCAGAAAAGACCAACAGGTTGGTTCTCTGGCCGATCCGATTTGGGGGCCATGTCGTTCGGGCGGGGTCGATCAGTCAAGGTGGGCTGCACTCGATTCCTCGTCGATCGATCGGCGTGCACGCACCCGGTGATCGATCAGCCAGGAGTCATGTGGGAAATCGACCCGTGTATGGCCACCTTTACAACTGCGCATGAGCAGATAGCCCTGGTTTTCCAGAGTTACAGGGTTAATCTTATGGATTTCTAGTGTTTAAGGTTAGGGGTTCGGTGGGGTTAGGGTTAGGTGGAGTGGTGCTTGACTGTAGGGGTGAGCATTAGGGGTGGGGGTTAAAACTAACCATAGCAATCCCCTATCCTTAACCCTTGAACCCCCTAACCTTAAACCCCCAAAACCCGTAAAATGAACCCTGTAACTCTGGAAAGCTACCAGCACAATCTAATTGATGTTGGGGAAGAAATGTACTTGTGGCAGATCTCTACCCATCACAAACAATTGTCTTGTGTAATGACAATCCAGCATCAGTATACAGCTGTACTGGGCATATAGGAAGTTTTACCACCATCTTCTGCTACTTTCTATCTGCCGCGGTTTCATTAATATTATTATCTTGCATTTATATATATCTTGCTAACATATTACGCAGCGCTGTACAAAGCATATATAGTCATATCACTTACTGTCTCTCAGAGGAGCTCACACTGTAATGTCCCTACCATAGTCATGTATATGTAACTATATGTATATGTCATAGGTCACATGTAACTAACATAGGAGAATCTTTACTTGGGGAAGCCAATTAACCTATGCATGTTTTTGTGGGAGGAAACCGGAGCACCCAGAGGAAACCCACGCAGACACGGGGAGAACATGCAATAGTGCCCAGGCCGAGATTTGACCCGTGGACTCTAGCACTGCATGGCTGACCAGTTCTTGCCACCTGAGCCACCGTGCTGCCCTATTTGGTGCGTGAAAACACAACACATACAACAAGTCCTTCATTAGTATTTGTTGAATCAAACATTAAAGATGAGATATTAGACTGGCGGAGACAAGTTGTGTACAGAGGACTCATGGGATTGGATGTGGAGGAAGAATATCCAGATAATGAATCCTGTCAGCTGTCATGTGAAATCATGAAGATCCCTATAATCCCTTTTGAACCTCCCAAAGCACCCCTAACCTTTTCATTAAAAACTTGAAATTTACTAGAAACACCAATTATTTTCCTGGTGTTCTCACAAAAAATGTTCCTAGTTTACCAGAAACAAAAATTAGTAATCCTCATTCAAGGTGACATCTTTGGCTTTCAGGAAGAGAGGATGGAAGGTGCTTATTGTTTGGAATGAGTGTTCCCTTCCATAAGAGTTCATTTCCATGTAAAGCCTTTTTTACTAGAAATCTCTTCAACACTAGTGTTGAATATTCGCAATTCGAATATATTCGTTGAATATCCGAAATTCGAAAATTCGCAATATTTCACGAATGTGCGCTCGGATATTCGCAATGGCGGATATTCATCATATTATGCTTCAACATTTTTTACCGGCATACATCGCGCATGTGCGTGCGCATTGCGAATGGATTTGCAAAATACACACTTCGCTCGTACTGGCTGAGATCACAGAATGAGGAAGAGAAGCTGTAAAGCTGCATTGCGAATCATTGCGAGCAGGCGCGCGTGATGGAAGGCAATAGAATACAATCGAACCAAATTTTATGAATTTCGAAAAGCTCCTTTGTATATTTGCAAAATTATGCGAATTTGAATATACCATATGCTACTCAACACCTGAACAGCACAAGTATTACCCTACTTCATAGAGCCATGGGTTCCATGCACTGCACTGATGATGGCCAATGAAACAGCTGTATGCAGTTTGGAATAAATGTCTCTGTACCAAAAGGCTATATTTACACTGTACACCAGCCGTTCTGCATGTGCATTTGGCTGATGGGGGGTAAAGGAATAATTTTCATGGTTCCGCCCACTGTCCTGAAACAACAGGTTTCTTCCTAAACTTTTGGGATTTGTGATGGATTGGGCCATGTAAATACCTTCTGTTTTAAGAAGACTTGATTTGTGCTATGCACTGCTTGCGTTGAGGGCTTTTTGATTCCTTTAATCCCTTCTCACCATAACCTTCAAAGTTGTTTCTCTATGGCAGTGGTTCCCAAACTGCCCTTTTCTTTTTAGGTACATTATCGAGCCCCCCTCCCTAGTCAAACGCATGCGCTTCCACGCCCCCCTGGAATTCCTTCGCGCCCCCCAGTTTGGGAACCACTGCTCTACAGTGTTGATTGTAAATATTGTAATCACAAATTTTCATTGCAAATATCAGCATTTGCAAAAATCTCAAATATAGTCCTATATCTTCATAATAGCAAATAGTACCCGGAACTACCGTGCATTGTGTTCCCAATATGTGCAGGTACAAATGCTGATTTGCACAATACTGACTGGAAATCACAAATTCTCGAATTTCAGAGTTTATTGAGAATATTAAGTGAAACATTTTGATATTTTGCAAATATGAATATTGGCATCACTAGTACTACACACACCGCTGTCCTCACAGGTCCGGAATAGGGGTGAGAATAATACCTACAACAGCATTTTCTCTTAAGTGATGCATTGAAGGGTCATATGAATATTTAAAATATTGTTATTTTTTGTTTTATTAACAAAAAAACATGCGTGTTTTTATTGTTATAAAATAAACAATTTATTTGTAAACTGTATTGACATTGAATACCTGCTATCATATTAATGTGTTACCATTTTCCCTGAAAATACGACAGTGTCTTATATAGGTTTTTGCTCCCGACGATACACTGCGTCTTATTTTCGGGGGTGTCTTATTTTTCCATGAAGAAGAATACGACACTGGGGTATCAGGGTGGGGGATTACTTAACCTCCCTGGCGATTTCTGTACCAAAAGTGATACAGTGTTTTGCCTTCCCGCCCCCATCGGCGTCACCGATGATGCCAATGGGGACGGAAAGGCTCTGTGTGACTGCAGCTCGGAGATATCGGCTATTTCCAGAGACACTCGGGTGCAGCTGGAGATAGATCCAACTAGCAAAAAAGCTCAGCGGGAGCGTTTCGGCTAGTTGGATCTACTTTTGAACTGGATTATAGAAAGACATTTCTCTGATCCAGTCCAAAAGTTAAAAAAAAATATATTTAAAAAACGAAAAAAAATTTTTTTTCTTTAAGACCGGGTCCCGTCACTCGGGGACCCGGAAGAAGCCAGCGAGGACGAAGATGGAGGCGGCAGCCGGACCAGGTGAGCTCCCTTACAGTTACAGTACCGTATCTTCAGGGGTGCCTTATTTTCGGGGGGACACCTTATATTTTAGCGTGAGGTAAAAAGGTAAGGGTGCCTTATTTTTGGGGGAAACAGGGTATAGGATACCAGTCGTAAGTCTCAGCCACCCCAACATTTCCCCATTTTTCTAGTTATTCAGAGATGGGCATCACATTTGCATGACTAGATTCAAGAGTCACCAATTTCTCCTAAACTTTTCTTTACTATCCTGAATCTAAAACAAAATCCACAAATAAAATAGAATTAACAATTAAATCCACAAATCTGCAAGTGGTAAATGTCAAATAATCTACCACTGTAAGGCTTAGTTTCCACTTGAGCGGAAGCCCGCGGCGCGGCTGCCGCCGCTAAGGACCGCCGCCGCTAAGAACCGCATCTCATGCGGTTTTTAGCGGCGGCCATTCATCCCTATGGCCGCGGTCAGTGCTGGGCGGCCGCGGAATCGCGCGGACGGCCGCCTGAAAACTCGGTCGACCGAGTTTTTAGGCGGCCGTCCGCGCGGTTCCGCGGACAGGGGACCAGCGCCATTGAAATTAATGGGCTCGGATGTAGCCGCACCGCGGGCTTCCGCTTCTAGTGGAAACAAGCCCTAATGCTAGCGGTACATCTATGTAAAACAATTTAGAAATTTAGTAGCAGAGTTGTTATTAATATTTTTAGAGTTAACAACACTGAAATATTAATGAATGAAGTCTCAGGAGAGGAGTGCAGACAAAGTCTTATGGGAAGGGTAATATCCCCTTTCACTGGAATTACAATGTTTTCTTTTCTTCCATTCTCTGCACTAGCGCCTATCTGGGAGAGGTGAGGAATAGCTGCCCTTCATATATATCTCTGTTCATGAGAAAAGTAAAATAGGAAATTTGCAGAAGAAAGCAGAAACAGAACTTCCCCGGCTTCCCATACACCGGCGGCTGGGATTCGTAGCTTGTGTTGTAGCGCCACCTTGTGGAGGAAAAGTATATGACAGCCATGGAGCAGACGCAGCACATTGCTGGTATTGCCGCAATCACAGGGCAGAAGTCTCTTCTAGATCGGAACTTCCATCACTATATTCTGGTATCACTGATAACAAGTGTCCATTCCTGTACTCTACACCCCCTCAGCTCAGTCCTGTATTTATCTATTTATTCTGATCATATATATCACTGCCAACAAGAGCAGCCCGTGCCCTGCTATCAACTTTAAACCCTCATCATAGATGATGTGATCGGTAGGGAAGATTCATCACAGGAAATAAGAATAAGTTCATAGGTGACAACCTGTGCCGGAAATGTTTCTTCGTACTGGAGTCTTTTCCTTGGTGTCACTACAAATAGCGGATCACCTCTGCTGGATGCCATCTGATATCAGACACGGATCCGAACCCCAAAAACTGACAATAGCTGGGCACATTTACATCACATCAGCTCTGAAAATATGTTTCTGTTTCAATATTAAAATGTTCACGTTTTTAAACAATAAATAGGAAGATATATAAATAGCAGTGTATGTTTCTAATGATGACAACTCTACAATATAGAAGTAATATTGACAAATCCCAAACTTACTTATTGTAAAATGTTCTTGTATTGAGGTCCAATAACCTTTTACAGATGATTTGAATCAAAAGACTGGAAGATGATATTATATAAAGATTGGGGCAGATATAAAAATAATATTGTTCTGAGGTTGTCTCTCTCCATAGGCACCTGAGAGAGAGGGAGAGACATGTTTTTGAGGCATGTTTTTTTGTATGAATGTATTTATATATATATATACATTCATACAAAAAACATGTCTCTCCCTCTCTAAATATATAGATCTTAGATGCTGGAAATTTTCTCTTATCTAAATTAAGATTTATTTTAGGTGCTCTCGTTTTTAGCTTTTGTTGTACCATTATTATAAGAAATATCACTATATTATGAAATATATTAATCTGTGTTATGATGCTGAAACAAGCACATTTTCTAAAAAGTTAAACAAATATATATATATATTTATAACAGCATGTATATAATAACTATAATATATCTATGCAATCTATACACACATTTTTTTAAATAATGTACATCTTAGACCTCAGCCAACCATTGTACAAAATAGGACATCGTGATTCAATTTAATGAAATGCTTCTTATTCTGTAAGCCGATTCCCTTCTATTCTGTTTGCTGTTCATAATAAAAAAAATCTTCACATGTTCTTACCAATTTTTCAGCTTTGAACAATCCTCCCAGTATTGATGGTAGAGCTTCCTTATGGGGTCAGTACAGGAGGTAACTGCTCTGAAAGATAGAAATGAATGTATTTTTTAATATATATATTTTTATGGCATCATAGTTTAATACTAAAGACTGAAAAATACATTTGTTTCTAATTATAGCAAAATTAATCAATATTCTATGTAAATTTCCAGAGATTAGCCATCGTTAATAAAAGTAAGATTCATTGTAAAAGAGCTACTCATTATTTTCACATTGCCAAATATGGATTGAAGGGTTTTTAAGATTGGCTGAATTTCTTAAAGATTTTTTTTTGTTTAAAGATTTCTCTTTTACTGCCATAAGTACCTATAGAGAACTAATCATCCTCTGCTATTAAAACCATCAGTATATATACCTGCCAATTATGTAGCTATGCAAGAAGAATTTAGTTATTGGACTTTGTGTAATATGTCTTGGAAGAAAAGAATGATTTGTGATAAATATGTATATATAATAATTATCATCATCGTTTATTTATATAGCACCAACATATTACGCAGCGCTGTACAATATAATAGAGTTGAGATACAACACAAGATAACACAAAGGTACAGGATATATATATATATATATATATATATATATTTACAAAAAATATTGTTTTCCATACATATTCATATTAATTAAAATCATTATTTTTTATATATATATATATATACAATATCTGCAATGAGTTTGTATGTTCTCCCCGTGTCTACATGGGTTTCCTCCGGGCGCTCCGGTTTCCTCCTACACTCCAAAGACATGCTGATAGGTTAATTGGTTTTCCTAAATAAAATAAAAAAAGATTCTCCTCTGTTAGTTACATGTGACCTATGACTGTGTTAGGGACATTAGATTGTGAGCTCCTCTGAGAGACAGTTAGTGATATGACTATATATGCTCTGTACAGGACTGTGTAATATGCCAGCGCTATATAAATACAAGATAATTATAATATATATTTATATATATACATACATACGCACCTAGAAACTTATATTTTATTCCATCTTTTTCATAAAATATTCATTTAATGGTTGTAAAATAATTATAATGAATATTATCATTTATTTATTGGTAATATTATTATTTATTGATTATATTATTATTATTATTTATTGATTATATTATTATTATTATATATTGATTATATTATTATTATTTATTGATTATTATTATTAATATTAGTATTATTGATTGAAACACTTCTATTACCTATTGTAAGCAATATGTCCCAGCAATAAATGAGGAGAGTACTGTAGCCAGTATGCTAATCATTAAGGAATAGAAGTGATGTAGATGAGCATTGTAGTATTATATAGTGTGAGTATTGGCGCGGAGAGGGCCGCTGTGCAGCCACAAGGTGGAGCTGATTTGGAAGAGTTTCAGGAATTCTCATTCCAGAATATAAGGAAACCTTTGTAATGTTGGAAGCCACAAGAGCAGCTTTCTAGGAGAGACTGAGCACAGAGCTTCCCAGAAACGCTGAATTTCTGTATAGAACAGTCTGCAGGAAATTGAACGTCTGTTTGCCATTTATGTGTTTCTACAACTATAACATTTTTCAGGAATAGTTTTCTTATTCTTTTCTTATTTTGAACATAAATTTGACTTCCTTTCATTACAAACAATTTTTTTGATCCTTTTTTGTTGGTAGGAATCCACACAATGTGAAGCAGATATCTGGAGTGGTTTCCATCTGCAGAGGCCAATATGTTGGAGTCGATACCCAATTAAACCCAGGCGTGTTCAGCATGACCGCACCATCAGCAAGGGTGTTTGCATGCTTTTCCTGCAAAAGAGAAGATTGTGGCTTTGGTAACTTTAAACCATTTCTTAAGGGCCCTTCCACACTGCATTTAAAGAGACACATTTTAGTTAAGTTAATGCACAACAACACACCTAGTGTACAGAGGTTTCTATTAACGTAAACGTCCTGCAGCACACATTTTTTTACTACAGTGCAAACCTAGCTCAGCAGTATGCTCCAACACAGGGTTTATTTACCTGCAGCAGACACATTTGCATAAAATACCACGCTGTGTAGTGTAAAAGGGCCTTAATCGTGCCCATGCACACGTGTAGATATGGGCCAGATCGATGGCCACTTCGAGCACCATCATCTATCTGGCCCATATCTAATGCGGCCATCCCAGACCAATCAATCCTGCTCAAAAACAGGGATATTGAACATGATCGTAAATCAAGTTGATGTCCATTGCTTTGCAAAGCATTGTCAGAGCTGGAGAGCCTAAAGCCCCCCATACACCTTTAGATTCCTCCATAAAATTTCCATCAGACCTACCAACAACTATGTAGTATAGTGACCTCCCTGATAAAATACATAGTGATTGGAAGGTGTAGAAAGGTCCTCATATTACATGGTTTTGGTAGAAGAAAAGTTGGTTGTACAGAAATTGCATGGTAATTGTATGTGGTGTATGGGGGGCTTAAACGAGTAGTTACAGTTCGGCCAACACTAGTAGTAAGGGCTCTTTCACAGCACAAAATGCATGCAGTGTGCTTTAAGGTGTGCTGTTTTGAATTTCAGACTGCATGTAAAAGTATTTGGAAGCGCAAACACAAGTGCAGCTCAAATGTATGTTGCAGTGAGTATTAGAGATTGACAAACTGCACTACACAACACAGCATATTAGTGTGCATGGTAACCCTGAGTACTGATACTGTGCACATCACACAGTGCATATAGTTTGAAAGCGCTTCAAGTGTCTTTACTTTGCTTAAGTCCAGGGGTGGGAGGAGATCCCTCAGGAGACCATCCGCCACCTCATCTGGAGCATGCCCAGGTGTTGTAGGGAGGTCATACAGGCACTGGAGGCCACACACACACTGCTGAGTCTCATTTTGACTTGTTTTAAGGACATTACATCAAAGTTGGATCAGCCTGTATTATTTTTTTTCCAGTGTGACACCAAATCCAGACCTCCATGGGGTGATACATTTGATTTCCATTGATAATTGTTGTGTGATTTTGTTTTCAGCACATACAACGATGTAAAGAACAAAGTATTTAATAAGAATATTTCAGTCATGCAGATCTAGGATGTCTTATTTTTGTGTTCCCTTTATTTTATATACAGTGTATATATTATTACTGGTATACGGTATGTACATGTGTTGTATGTGTCTAAATGAACAGAAGCATGAACAGAAAAATCTAAATTTAAATGACACAATCATCATAAACATCATAAAGTCATACTGCAACATTGACATGACCCCATATTCCCCTTTTCCAGCCAGGAGCTTCTAGTTCTACATATGTGCTGCTGATGCTGCTGTCATGAAGGTTTCTATTGGATTGTAACTTGTAAGATGTTCAGTTGTCAGATTTGTTCTGGATGTTTCCTGACCTATTACGTCCTTGGCGGAGTACAGGCAAGGCCTATAGACTATATTTCATTATAAAGTAAAAATACCTTAGTAAACTACTTAACAACAGTTTAAACAATAAATAATGACTTCTCATTGATTGCTGAGGGCTGCAACAGGTTACATGCCCTGCCTATAAAAATGAACAACTGCATGTTGCTGAATATAGCATTGCGGTATTGGTTCTATGTCATAATAAAGTAGCCAATCAGAACTTATTACAGCGGAGTGTTGCAGTGTAATGGAAAGGTTACACTACAGAGGTGCTCTTGCGCCGGGGTTGTTCCTGTAAAATGAACTCTTTTCCCCTTTAAGGAATGGATGAGAGCAGATGCTGGTAGTCTCTGAAGCATGCAAGGTTGGGTTTACAGCACACTCCGCAGATCATGGCTCATAAAATCCCTCTGCCTTTACAGATGTCTTCATAACATTTTATGGGGCCATGCTGTGTTTCCCATAATTCAGCTGGGGCAGACAGATCACTGGCAACAGGGACTTTGTAATGCCATTGCTAGTCATGCAGATTAGAATGGGGTGCCGTCCCTGGCTGGGCCGGCAGAGGGCTCGGGCTGTGATCACATTCAATCTATCAGCAGGTTGTGAATCTCTCAGGCCTGTGACACTGATCTGATTTTCTCAGAGGGCTGTGAAACTGATCTGGCTCATTTTGCCTGCCCTCATCTTTAGGGGTCAGCAGCGCTGTTCTAGCCGAGCGTTAGAAGCGTGACTCAGATCTTTCTCTGCCAGGCGACAGCGGAGGGTGCCAGTTACCCTCCATTGCTCAGAGACACTGGAAAACTTGCTGGGGATGCTCTATCTATGAGCAGACTTAAGGTCACCATACATGGCTTGATTTTGTGTTCAATTCCAGAACAATCGATTGCCATGCACTTTCCCGGTGATCGATCGTTTGGGAATCAATTGCTGCCCGTCTTGAGCATTTGATCCCGCTCGAACGAAATGTCGATCGGACAGGGATCTGACATATCGGTAAATCCCTGTTTATTCACTCTCAGTCCATACCGGGCTCTGGTGCTGTGTAAGTATGAGAGACTAAAAAAGAACCATAAAATGGAAGGAGATCATCTGCATATAATCCCATTTTATTTATTTATTTTATTGACCTCAGGAGGTGGGAATTTAAAATCTTTACTGTATATACTGTTGTAAAGGTTTGTCGATGTGTTGCTATGTAATTTAAAAAAGGTTGTTAATAAAATATTATTAAATAAAAAATAATTAAATGGAAGGAGGAGCGTCAGTTGGTAGCAGTAGGTAAAGCCAGAACTGCACATAAAGGGGATCATTTGTACGTTGGAGAGTTTTCACTTTGGAGTTGAGGCACCGGTCCCCAGAGAGGTGGCATTTTGTAGACTCGGAGATCAGTTATCTGAAGGTGTGGGCATGGAGCCTTTGAAAATGCTTTTACCTCCACAATGGCAGGGATTGTGTTTCCATATACAAGGCACCAGGCTGGATTTATGGTACAGTGCAGAGATTAACCTTATGCTCCGTTACATGTGCCAGAACTTTCCAAGCACAATATTTTATGCAGGGATTCGTTAGAGCAGTTATAATGTTACTAGAATAATAGCCACCACAGATACATACTTCCTCTGCTCCTATACATCGCTCTGATTTTGGCAACAAGAAACCTCCAAGGAAGTTTGTAAGTTTCTGAACTGGCTGAGGAGCCGACCATAGAGCCTGGAGAGCAAACTACACAAACATAGTTCTGGTGACTAATCACACTCATGGGGAACGAAGAATATTGTGTAACTACCATTGTGCCCAAATCCAACCTGACATACTGTAAGTAGCAGCAGAGGTATGTGCCATTGCCGCCTCTACACATACTGAACATGTATGCTTGGCTACGCTGACCGTACCTTTCTTCTAAGGCTTTGTTTCCATTGCGTTGGGACCCAACGTAACAGATAGACTTACCTGCTCGG
>CM070033.1:34482131-34507284 GCA_036250615.1 Ptychadena robeensis | reverse complement strand
GCAGGCAAAGTCTGTGGGATACGTCGGGACCCCTGCTAAGCTTATACGCTTAGCGTAGGGTCCCGACGTATAATGGAAACAAGCCCTTAACCTTTGGTGACAGACTTGCCTCTCGGACTTACCTATAATGGCGTGGGTAGAAAGCTGATCTGAACAGCTATACAGCAGGATCCTATAGGTAATTTGTGTTACCTTGGTGACAAGGGGATTAGAATTATTGTTGATTGCCCGCAGATGGACACATGTATGGGGGCCCTTACACGCAGCGATCCTCGAGCGGCTGATTGCAGGACTGATTCAGGTTATGAAATCATTTAAAAAATGTTTGGGTGCTTCTACGTTATGAAACTCAATGTCACCTTCAATATCTAAATCCAGAGAAACTGCTATAGTACAACAAAAGAAAAATAAGCTAAACTCTGAATACCCTATAACTAGACTGACTTAAAAAAACGACTTTAAATCATCATTTCTGATTATTAATATTATCACAATAACAAGAATGTAAAACGGACTTGCTGCACACCAGAGTGGACCTGCTGTACATATACAGTGGACCCACGAGATACGATACGATTTTCATTTCGACATACAACCAACGTTTTGACAAAATCTCCATCCCGAACCCAGTGTACAGTACTGACAGGGGGTTGCACCCAAGGACCCCAGAGGTGTCCAGAAACTTGCCTCTGAGCCCAGATACATGAGCAAACATGGGGGTGTAAGTAAAGACCCCATAGGTGACTCTGTGCTGAGGATGATCAGTGCATTGTCAGTGCATCATGGCTCCAGAAACGGTAGGACAGATGGACAAAAAGAGAGATAAGAGTAATGAATTTAGTTCATAAGTCAAGGGTCCATATATATATTCATAAGTTAGGTATATATATACAGTATATATATATATATATCATACCGATGTGTACATTTGAGTGTTGATTACATTAACACAGGGATCATAATCAATTTATTAGGGATCATAATCAATTTATTGAATTGAAAAAGTTTATCAACTTTTTCAATTCAAACCTCTCATACATAACGTCTGTAGGTACATTATTATTATTATTCATTATTATATTTTTTTATACTTTTTCAATACATACAGCACATACAATTATTATCTTTATAAAAAAACATTCAATAGTACAATGCAAAATGATGATGCTTACAACTAAAATGTGTCTATGTAATTAAGAAATAGGCAAAATCACCAATAGGCATGTTAATATACCCATGTGTGATGGGGGTTTCGGAGGTGTCTCCTCAGTTGATTTTTACAGTTATTTTTACACAAGACCAAAATTTTATTAACATTTTTTTATCTTTATTCATTATATAAAAAATATTTAGTAGATCCTTAAATCCAAGACATCATCAAGCCAAATAGAAACATGACCACCAACTACTACTATCAATTCTATGTTCTCAATTTTCTACATCTGGAAGACTTCAGGGCTCAGTATTTCCTATCAGTCATTCTATAACGCCTTATGGTATTGGTAGACCCTGAAAGTCTTCATTTGAACACAATGCTTTGCCTGCTATGGATCCCTACACAGAATACAGATGTAGAGAAGGAAATGAGTTGCGGAGCATAATAGCTCAGTGTTGTATGTAGGCACCATTTGTGAAGCCTAGAAGCAGTTGGTGAGTGTGGGCACAGCACCGTTCTTTGTAGCACAGTGTAGGGGGAGGGCGACGGAGGCATTGTCTTCCTCCCAGACAGGTGCACACAGCATGAGACATCGGGCTGTTGAATTTTTATTGCCCTCAATATTCTCGCTCTCTTCTTGCTGCACTCCCTCAGTCTCTCTCCGAGCTCCCTTGTTATTTCATGATAACATTCCTCGGTTCTATCAATATCAGAATAGTTCCAATATTTTTTCCAGCGTATGGTTTGCTCACTCTTCTATTCTTTCACTTCATATTGTGTTCTTGGTTACATATTCCCTTTACTGAGACCACAAAGCACCACTGAGATGTGTGTAATTTAATGCTCCATGTTCTCTCTGCCAGAAGTTCTGCTCGTCCAGCCAGCAAAGAAAACTCATTCTGTAAAGGATTCTTTTAAATAGGCAATTAGGAGAGATCAGCTAGATGTAAATAATCTTTTTAATTTGTGTTGATGTTTAGAAAGCATTGTTTGTATTGATAAATATACACAGAGGCAGCCATATTTGCACATACTATACATAGGCCCCGCTCCCTTCATTGTTGTGCTGTACATCAGTTGTGCGTTACTGCACCTTCACATATAAAAAGTCTATTCAGGTTCATTGCAGAAAGCTAATGTTTGGTAACTTCCATACAATCAAGAATGACTCTCTATAAACCTGAAAAATGTGATATAAGTTGGGATGTGAGTTTTCATATACACAATTGTAGCATACTTGTCAACACTATATGATGAATTTTGTCTCTTATTTTTGGACTATGATAATCTATGATAATCTATGATAATCTTGAATTAAACTGTTTATATGAATTTCTTTGTTTTATCTCTAAAGCTGGGCATACACGTCACGATTTTTAGTTCAATTGTAGTGCGATCGTTTATCAAAATCGATCACGTGATCGGATTGAATAAAAATTGAAGCATGCCAAAAGCGAGCCAGCGATAGATTTTGTCAAAAATCGACAGAAAAACGATAGTTCACGGATCCGTTCTGATGGTTAATTTTAATAAAAAGCACATAAATCGAGTGCTGTTAGTTGTCTCATGCAATCGTTTTAAGCGATCCATCAATGAATCTTGTGGAAATGACCTTTGTTTGTGTGCTGTTGGTCACTGACCAGTTCTTCAGCTAACACCACTCCAAACCCATAAATGTGTGCGTACAAGACATGTTGAGACTTTCAGGATAGAATCGCCCAGAAATTGAAAGCATGGTATGTTGCAGTTTGCGATCAGTTTTCGCGAAATAAAATCGATTCCGGAATCGGATGGACGATCGGATTAAAAAACGATCGCAGGAAAATTGTGACGTGTATGCCCAGCTTAATGCCTTGAAAGTCCCCAAGCTGCTGGAGGGTCCATACCATTAGGACACGGCAGAACAGTAAAAAGTTGTTTTTTGTTTGATAACTTCCTGTGCTACATCACAAATACATTCACTGTTACATTAAATAGTAGAGTTATCTGCTATAATAACAATAACCCCTCACATTACAATTTAAAAAACTACAAACTCTATTTTTGTAACATTTATAGGTGATTTCCATTTAGTTCACAGCAGCTGAAATGTGCAGAATTACCATGCGCCATGCTTCTTATTCTCGATACAATAATCAGCTAGTGTTACATATATCATTATATAATAGTATTATATGACAATATATTATATGATTATATGACAGTAATTGCTTAATTATATGTTAATTACAGGAATCCCAAGGCTCCAGGGTGATCAGTAGTAATGCAGCCGTTATACAAAGGTTTGTATACATTGTTCATATTGGTTTCAGCAAATGCAGCATACATTTCACTCCTGTTGCAAGGCAAAGTAACAGGTCCACTTCCTGGCTGGCTCCCCTCCCCCCCCCCTCCATGGTCCTATAATGTCGTGGTTGACATTAGTGACTAAAGCTGTGTACAGACCCCAGATAGCGATAGTCTCTGAACATTTCTAACAACCACAGAGGGACGAAGGGTATCCATGCATGGGTTGCTCCCGCGTGATCGATGAATGCTCGAGGGCAATATGATGACGTCACCACACTGCGCTGGAGAGTTCGGTTATTGGTGCACCGCTTTGTGCAATTGATTACCGTTTGATCATTTGGATGGGGACCAAAGTACCGGCAATTGAACAGGGATTTACCAACATGTTGGTCCCCTGTTCGATCAAGATTTCTTTGAGCAGGGTTTCAAAGGGTGATCGCTTTCAATTCGCAAACAATCACCGCGAATGTGCACGGCGGTCAATTGTTTAGGAATCAAACCGTGTCGACCCGTGTAAGGGGACCTTAAGTGGTAAAGTAATGGGATGGGCCGGGAATTTACCGGCATGTCGGATCACTGTGAGATCAGACATGCCTGAGATTCCTGGTCAATCCCACCAGGTGGGCCCACCCAATTTTTGACCAAGTGACGGCCGGGCGATAGGCAGAAGTGTGCATGGCAGTCGATCAGCCAAAAAATCTGGTGAAAATTGGACCTCACATCAAAGTTGCTAGGAGTGGAGATCTTCATTTCTTGTACTGGTCTCCACACATCTTAAAGAAGACATCACCCAGCTACAGGATAATGTAGTGTCTGCATATATCCATCTACCTCTGTGAGGTCTATGGATGTTGGCTTGTCCAATCATCTGATATATAACATTCCTGGCAGGGAAAGGCTCCATCCCTGAGATCCTGACTCCTCCACACCCTCTGGTGGCTCCTCAGGAACTCCTCATGAACTGTAGGACGCAATCACACATTATTGAACATTTGAGCCAAGCAAGGTGGTTGTGGGGTCTAAGCCAGGATTACTTGGACAGAATACAAAGTTATTATGAAAGATTTATCAGTTTCAGGTGGACTTTATTTTTTTTATAGGATTCAGGATTCAGCAGCCTGGAGCAGTCTCTATGAAGTAGTTGATATCTAACAGGTGTCCATTATTGATCTGAGGAGAGATTTGCTTCTTGACACATTTGTCAGCCACAGTTGCGGTGTCAGTCTTCAGTGCTTTGCACCCATCATCATGAAGGTGTTTGCTCTTGGGGCCAGTAATGAAATGAGCTATCATGCTTGTAACATTCGCTGTAAAGTGCTGAATACTATATATTATTTCTATAGACTAATGGAGGCTCAATGGCTTATAGGCAGAGATCATTCACCAACACACTAGAATCAAAAGGTAGCGATGGCTGAGTTATGGAAGTTCCTGACGTTGAAGTGGGAGTCGCGGTGATTATTAACTGCTCCCGAGAAGCATAATGGGGAGCTATAATTCAGCTTCTTTTTGCTTTATCATTACATCTCAGCTGACATTCCCAATTAATTTCCATGACCTCATCCACGGTTATGGGATGCAATATGCATTTTCGGAATCACAGCAGTGCTGCCAAGTTTCGTGTGTGGCGAGCGGCTTTGTCCAAAGTTCTCAGCATCCCTTTTAACTGTGAAGACCCTGCTGGAACTCTGATCCCTTACCTCACTTGGCAGAGGGCATGATGAGCTGAACACTCAGACAAGGTGCTGTTATTGCATCTCAAGGTGATCAGCATACACATCATGGGTTTCAATAACAGGATTACAAGCCATTTTTTTTCCTACTGAACCACCCTGTTCATTCTTTCATTGACACGCTCACTCAGACCTGCTTTCATCCCTTTGTCTCTGTCCTCTCCCCTGCTGCAGTCCGGGAAGTGGGAGATATATCTTCCTGGGGACAGTAACTGCTGGTGGTGTCACTCTCCTATAAATCTCTATGTGATTGCTGGGTGTCTGGGATAGAAGGGGAAATAGGAGACCAGGAGCACAGCCAGTGGCCTTCTAACCTTTATACAGATTACCTTCATTCAGAAAATGGAGACCGTACCTGCAAGGCTATATTCAGCCAACCTCAGGACAAGTTGCTATCTGTCACATGTCTGTCTGCATGGCATACACTCTTCTAGTCCTTCTAGGTTCAAATAAAGCTGGCCATAGAAGTCTCCATTTTTGATGTGATTTTTGAGTGATCGACCCATGAGATCGATCATTGCAAATACATGCATGCATAAAGCAAATGATCGTTTGAAATGACAAGAAATCGCACGAAAAATCGATCATGCAAGGACAAGTCTGAACATTTTAGTTGATCGATTGTGAATCAAAGGACGTGTTTAGAGACTTGCAATCATTTATATTGATTCATGAAGCCCATCCCACTTCCATAATTTCCGAGTGCATTTTTAGCCAATCTTTAGTTACGTCACTGATCGATCGGTGATAAATCGGCGATGGATTGGCTAATGATCAGATCCCGGAAATAGGGCACTTTCCGATCGATGTATGACTCATGATCAAATGCTCATTTGCATGCCACGATTAAAAAAAAAATTGAGACGTCTATGGCCAGCCTTACTTATATTATCTTTTTTCCACTTAGGTCAATGATGGATAGCCAGTGAGATTTCAGTCAACTTAACACAACATCTCCCCTCCCCCCAAATCAAATTTTTGACAATGATAAAGTTCTATGTCACGTTTATTGCAAACAAACTTTAGTGAAATTGAGGTCTTCTTTAATGTGCAATCTTACAATCAACAGCAGTGAACCCAACCTAAGTCACCAGTTGCCAATTGCCAGTTTTAACCCATAGTGCAAAGAACCCAGCCTTACTCTCAAGTCAAGGAAATTAACAGAATATGTCATCATGATGTCATAACGGTCATCAAATTAGCCAGATAAGCACCACTGATGTACATCAGTTATTGTCTTCTATTTAAAATATGTGCTTAGTTAAAAAATCAGAAATCCAGTGCTATTGGAAGGCAGTGCTACGAAGTAATGGCCAGGATAGCCAACTATAGTCCCTAAGGGACATACCTACAGATATTTTACATTTCAATAGCAGACAGCAGTCATTGAAATAAGGTAAGAGTTATAAGATGATCTTATACCGAAATATGTCCTGTATGTGAATCCTGGTCTGGGATATACCTGCACAATGACGGAATGTCACCTATATAAAATTCCAGACAATCAAAAACATTGTGCAGATCAAGTCAACCTAACATCAACTATTCTCGTCATCTGTTTTCAGGAAGGTTTTCTCTTTATTTGTACTTTTTAGCAACTGTGGTGACCAATCAGAATTCTTTAGTTTTTATGTAAAATGGAGGGTAGACACTTCCATACACCTTGCACTCATTATCTTCTTCATCAAGAGCCCTTACATTGTAAATGTGCTAACAAGCTCTTAGTTGCCCGTAATAAGGTTTGGGACTCTTCCGCTAAGTAAAAGCTCTGAGCACAGTGCCAAGCATTGGGAGATTACCAGGTAGGAAGCAGAATGAACTACATACCATTCAATACCTAGAGCAGTGATGGTGAACCTATAGCACGTGTGCCAGAGGTGGCACTTGGAGCCCTCTCTGTGGGCACACGAGCTGTCAGCCCTCTTATTCTCTCTTCTGATTGCACACAGCGCCCCATACCCCTCTCCTTTTCTATCCTTTAAGTAAGAAGAGTGTGTGTGTTTACAGGTTGTGTGTGTGTATATGAGTTCTGTATGTGTAATTCAGGTTATAATGCCATGCCATCACTTTGATATAAATTATTGTGTTTCAGTTTGGGCACTCTCTAAAAGGTTCGCCATCATTGACCTAGAGGAACCAGACTTTTTTGAGCAGCTAAAAAAGTGAATGATTGAAAGGAAGGTGTGTGTGTGTATTTTCATGTTCACACAACATATTTACTGTAAGGTCCACCACAACCCACATGTATATCAAACTGTATCACTTAAGGGTGCCAAAACTGACAAGTTTTGGTTTGGGATGAAAAAGTACCACTTGCCTACCATAAATAAAGTATTTGCTCATAACCATTCAGTGGACGCAGCCTAAATCACATGGTTCTTTAACTCATCAGAAACTTCAGAGTCTATTGCTTTCAATGACATAGACTGAGTCTGGAAGACTTGCAATGAGATAAGAGGATGAGAGGGACACAAAGGAAGCTGAGTTTGCATATGTAATGAGTAAATATGGCAGCCCTGTGTACATAGATTGCAGATTCTAGACACATGGTATTTTATTATATTAACACACATTGACTATACTGTTTACATGAAGCTGCTCTCTTTTACAGTCGCAGTTAAAAAAATAAATAAAAAAAAAGCCTACAATTCACCTTTAAAGCAGCTGTAGTTGTGCAGCTTTCGATCGGCACAGCCATCTTTCAGTTGGAAATCTGCATTAAAAAACAAAGCTTCACAGATTTTCTGTTTACATAAATTATCTCAGAAGCATTTACTATCACCATATGCCTAACAGTACGGCACGCTAAACAATTAGTTTTCGCTGCTTTGTCAAATAAAAAAAAAAAATCTAATTAAATATTTATATCATGAAGTTCCCTTTTGTGCACAGACTGCCGTGTCTCATATTACCTTTACAGTATATACCTTATAGCAGTGGTTCCCAAACTTTCCTTGCAGGGCCCCCCTTTTCTTTTTAGGAACATATCGAGCCCCCCCCCCTATTCAAACAACACAGGTAAGATATGACGGGCCCCGTGCCCACCATGGCATGCCTTGCGCCGCCCCACAGTTTGGGAACCCACTTGCCTTATAGGATGGACCCCTATTCTAATGTAACACGATCAACTGTTTAGTAAGAACTGGGGGGGGGGGGGGGGGGATGTACACGGTTCACTGTTTAGGTAAATTGGGGGGGGGATGTACACCGGTCAACTGTTTAGGTACAAATTGGGGGGGGGGATGTTAAACCGCCGCGCTGACCACTGCTTTAGGGGGGGGGGGGGTTGCTACACGATATTATTATGTACAGCTTGCAGAAAAGAAGGGAAAGCGGAGAGAATTCAGGAACCTGTACATACTTTTGGGTATGAAAAAAGTTCAGGAGGACATGAGTTAAAAAAAAAAGATAAATCTTTTAGTTCAACAAAAGGATCATTCAAGTTGATTGTTTGAAAATGTATTCCTTTTGTCAAACAAAAGTGATGGAAATTGAGGTTAAAATCGATTGAGCCGTGATTGGACATGTTGGTAATTTTCAGACAATCAAAGTATGTAACAGGTTTTCTAGGTATTTCCATCAGTTTTGTATCTGATGGTACTATAGAGCATGTGTAGAGGACTTTGGAAGGAATTGGTTTTAAATCCATAACACTGTGTGGTAGTATGATTGATCCATGTGAAGGTAGCCATACATGGCCCGATTTGCACCAGATTTTCAGGTCGCTCGGCCGAAAATCTGGTGGCTCCACCTGGTGAGATAGACCAGGAATCTTCAGCATGTCAGATCGCAAGGTGATACGACATGCCAATAAATTCCTGGACGATCCCATTACTTTGAATGGGGACAGAAGTCCCATTCAAAGTAATGGCCGACACACAAAAGGTGCCCACCAATCAGCTGAGAGGCCAGCTGCAGTGGAATGACGTCAGCTAGTATTAACGCAAGGTGCACAGCTTTCACCATTGCGTTTACCATAAACATCTAGCAGAATGCATTTTTGTGTACACAGCTATTGGAGACACAAGTGCAGCGCATAGCTGTATTGCAGGGTTTTCTCCGGATGCGGTAGCGCTACCTTTTTTGTGTTCGTTACCAGCCAAAAAATTTAGTGCAGCACTGCTGGTGTGAAATGGCCCTTAAAATGTTCTGCTTTGCTTATCCCTGGAACATGAGCAAGGGGGCTTACCCTAATTTTGTTGAGAAGAAGTGTTAAACCCCCATATCTAAAAAAAAAAAAATGTACTGCACTTACATTGTAGATCACATTTATAATGGAGAAAATGGACTGTGGAAGTCTCACATTTTTCACCACTACACAGGAAATGCCATTGCTATTCGATTGTATTTATTAATTTAAAGTATATATACTTTATAAAGCAATGGTATAGCCAAAACCTTTAAAAAAACTTTAATAGTGAAGAAAAGATTTAAAACCCCTTCTATGTCATTTTCTTTTGACAGTTGTGTATTCAGGTGCAGCACCTACAATCTACACTTCTGAAGTACTTCACTGGTATCGTTAGGGTCATTCTTTGCCCTTTTCACTTTAAGTAAAAGCCTAATTTTGGTGCAGGTGAATGGAGTTTGGACTGTTATTAACTTGAACATTGTATTGTATTATATACCAGCTTGAAATACTTTTTTTTAAAGGAAAGTAGATTGAGTTTTATTTTGAAATGTCTATTTGCTGTGACTACTCCAGGTAAACATTTAAAAATGTACAGATTGTTCTCTAAAAATGAATAAATATATGGATAGTCTTTTTTCCTATAATATCATCTATAATAAAATGTATTTAGGTGTTGCCTTAATGTTCGGTATGTGTAATACCAATAATGAACACCAGAGGGCGCATTGTCCTTATGTAACTGGATCCAGATGACACAAAGACAATTTCTAATTGCTTGTTGGCTGTTAATAACAAAGGCCAGACATGCAAATAGCATGCTGGAGGTTTGTTGATGGCGATCAGTATAAATATAATATTTAAGCTTTACCGAGCCATGACACTCTCATCTATGATTTGCACACAATTTGATACAAATGAAGCTCTGTAGCAAATCTATGAATTGTAAGAAACAGGATAACACACAATAGATCAGCTTTGAGCAAACTTTCAATTGTAGGTTATGAAATAGGAATAGGAATTGTAGGCTTATGTTACTATCAGCAATAATAATAATCATAATGATAAAACATGTTTAAAATAATAGTGTAATAGGACTACTACCTACCTGTATTCCCAATTCCAGATTATTCATTGAGGTATTGCGTCAGATACCCAAACTCCAGACTGGAAAGATTCCTCACATCTGAATAGATCTGGATATATGACTGCATTTGTCCACAGCGGCTTTGCATCAGAGTAACTGCATTGAACGTGGAATCATCCTTTTGAAAGTAAAAAAATTGCATGGTCTGGGTGAGTACTATGACCTGGTGAAATAAATAGGTTTTCACATTATAAAGTACACCTACCCTTAACTTACCTACACTTCACTGACAACTCAGCTGACAATTCTGCATTCAAGCGACCAGATCTTACAAACAGAAATAACAGACCTGAGACTCTATACACACACATTGCTAGTCATTATTCTCAGGTAGAAAGTAAAAGGAATTCTTATTGGATGCAATCAGTCAATTATACATGTGAGATTAAAACTACACAATGTATTTGTATTACTTTAGGTTTCATTTAATATTTCCAGTGATTTATACTCATTTAAATGACTTAAGGTGTTCATACATGCATAGATGGGCACTAGATCAATGGCTGTTTCGAGCACTGATGTCGTGCCGTGTACGTTTGTGGCCATCAATCTAGCGCCCATCTAATGTGGCCACCCCTGTTTTCGAGGGGAATCATTTGATCTCGCTCGGAGGCAGGTCAGTAAAGCAGGTATTGGACATGTCAGTAAATCCTGCTCGATCTGCATCCAATATGGTACTGGGATCTATTGAGTGGCCTCATAGTCTAAGCCTTCTCTGATGTTTGATGGACCATATGGAGCAGAACTACCCAATACAATACTGAACATGGAACTATTGGGTGGCCTCATAGTCTTAGCCTTCTCTGATGTTTGATGGACCAAATGGAGCAGAACTACCCAATACAATACTGAACTGGGATCTATTGGGTGACCTCGTTGTCTAAGCCTTCTCTGATGTTTGATGGACCATATGGAGCAGAACTACAATACTGAACTGGGATCTATTGGGTGACCTCATTGTCTAAGCCTTCTCTGATGTTTGATGGACCATATGGAGCAGAACTACAATACTGAACTGGGATCTATTGGGTGTCCTCATTGTCTCTGAGCCTTCTCCAATGTATGATGGACCATATGGAGAGGAACTACCCAATATAATATTTTACAGGGAACTATTGGGCCTCATTGTCTTTGGGGCCTCACTGATGTTTGATGGACCATATGGAGCAAAACTACCCGATACAGATGACCACAATCTGCACCACAACAAAGTGAACATAGTTAGTCGTGTGTAGCCTACTTCCTTCCTTCTCTTCATCACTCTGGATCAGACGATGATGGGAGTTACGATGGGCCCTCCATCATCACATGATCGGGACATTACAACCATTTCCAGTTGTACAACTCCATATGAAGTCAGATTTGTATTAGTAGAAGTCTCACCTTGCAGAGAAACCTTGAATGTCAGATCCCTCCCTAATAATGACAGAAACACACATGCACACACCTGCCTATTTTTCTAATAGGAAAGTTTTTTTTTTTTGTTAAAGGCAAACTAATATAATAAGCAGGTTACACTGAGTTTGATTGATTGTGTAATTGCTGATTACACTTTTCATCCTAATCATCAATCGTAATAAGAGAAACAGTTTTCTAATATTTGCAAAGTCATATAAAGTCTTATAAATATAAAGAGAAACACTGAGCTGAAAAAAGAAGATAAACTTCCAGCGCTGACATAAGACAGATAGGGAGTGTTTAGAGGTACATTGGAGCCGGGTCACACACACATCACTTAATACTACTTGAAACCAAAGAGATTACATTGCAGCACTTGAAACCACTTGATTACAAAGCACAAATGTTGGGGAAATGGTTTGATTTATCTGAGTTTAGTAAAAGTCAGGATGACATGAGTTGCCGTCCCTCTACCACCTGACAGCGCCTCTCTCCATCATGGTGTAGACTGAATAGAGACAACCAGCTACATGTGAGGGTGCTGCCCCAGGCGTTACAGGACAAATGACTTTTGGAAGCAGAACATATCCCCGGAGGGCAGAACACCAGCATTGCAGGTGCGTACATAATGCGGGAAACGGCTTCAGAAGGAGTGTACGGAAACCCGGGAAGATTACTGAGAAGAACATAACAAATGATCTTCTTTCTGGAGATATCTGTATATCCAGGTTACTAAAGTTATCTTCCCTTGTTGCCCTGCAGCAGTGACTTGCTGTCGGACCCACCGCACTTACATATACTTTACTCTTCTGCTTCCATATGAATCATTGTCAGCATTGAAACCAAACTCAAGGAATATTTACAAGGCAACTCGGTTATCATTAATGTACAATTACGCTAAAGCCCCCCATACACCTTACAATCTTACCATACAATTTTTGTACAATCAACTTGTGTTCCACCAAAACCATGTAATATGAGAATCTTTCTAAACCTTCCAATCACTATGTTTTCTATCAGGGAGGACCCGGCACTACATAGTTGTTAAAGGAAATTGTATGGAATGATCTAAAGGTGTATGGGGGGCTTTATTTGTCACAAAAAGGTCACTTTTTTTCAAAAATCCACCTGCAAAAAAAATTGGAATATATTCACCTTCCAGCAGATTGTGTATTGAAGAAACTCATCATCTCTCCTCCCCAACTGACCCCGATAAGCCAAATACTTGATTCCCCCACATCAACTCACAAAGCCTGACAAAGGCTAGTCGAAAAAATGTGACCATCTCTAATAATGAGAGTTGATAATGAGAGTTTCGTCCATCTTCAACTATACTTCTGGTGTCAGAAATTGTCATCATTATATACAGGGGAAAAAAGTGGAAAAAATAACAACACAAAGTTCACACAAAACACCACAAACAATGCCAAATAAACTTACTTCAACTAATACTGTAAACTTATCAGTTCAAATTCAGGGTATAAACCATAATTGATAATTTCATGGCTTAATATATCTTTCTACTACAGAATAAGGCAGCATTTAGCAGGAACTATCCAAATGAAATTTGTGGATTGTCAAGATCTGGGAGGTAACTGGAATGTAAAACTCATCACAGTGATATATTTTTGCCTCTTATAGACAGAAAGGATTTTCCAGAGCTGATTTCCTAATTAATGTGCAATCATACTGCTGAATGAACTTAGTGTAATAAAGTCACATCATTTCCTCAGAGGTGAAATCTCAGGCACACTACAGCGCCACCGTGTGACTATTACATGGAGGAAGGACCAGATATTTGGCTCACTCATCAGGATGAAGAATAAGGTCACTACACGTACCAACCAATCACAACCCAACTGCTCTGTTTCATAGTCACCAGACCATACAGCTTAGGGGAAAACTGTGATTGTTTTAATTTTACCTATGTTATAATGTCTTATCTGGCAAAAATCAGAGCTCATTCTCATTTGCTGTATGTGCTTTCATCCCTTAAGGCATGCTTTGTAATTTGGGGAGCACAGAAGGAAGAACATTTCAAAGCACCTTATTATTGATTCACTAATTGGTCTGCAAATAAATTTTCAACATATTACACAGTGATAGTGTATGCAGGGCCATTTCTCTCGCTATGCGGAGTAAGCAGGCGCATAGCGAGAGAAATCCTGCATGTGTATTCCCCATGCCGATCACTATTGATCTGAACGCTAGCAACCGCCCCCCCCCCCCCCCCCCCCCCCCGCCCATCAACAGCTCGGTCAGCCGAATGATAACAACCCACCCCCCAACAACAACTCGGCCATCAGGGGGGCTCCATGCTACAACTTTGCACAGGGCCACCGAAAGGCTACAAACGGGCCTGAGTGTATGTTTAGATACAGTGGAACTAATGTCACCAAGGAGAGCCTATTCCTCAACTTTAACTTGATGTAATTGACTAAAAGTGATCAAAATCAAACATTAACTGACTGACAGTCAATATTTAAATTGCACATGTTGACTGAATCTAAAGCGAATGACTGCAACGAAGTTCACTGCGAACTACTGCAGCATGGTGATGTCATCATGATGTCCCCATGCTGCATTCAATCGTTTGTCGAACTTTTTTTATATTTTAGATGGGGACCAGGGTAATGGCAATCGTCAGGATTTACGGACATGTTTGTTTTATCAACCTTTCTTTCAGCGACCTTTCTTTGTCCACAAGAAAGTTTATTTTTCATTCAATTCCTGTTTAATCGACCCGTGATCGCATTAGTCGATCAAACTGAAAATCAATCCATATGTGAGGATCTAAAGATCGATCGAGCAAAAGTTTATGTGTATATGGCTACCTTTAGACTGCCATTGTTCTATAGAAGGATCTAGATTACACTTTGTTGAGGAGTACAGAGATCAATGTTAGGCATTTATCACATGGGATCAATCAGTATATTTCTTTACATGGGATGAGTTTTGGAATTGTCTGATCTTGTGTGACTAGTCCTCATTGAGAAGATCACACCTGCACCGTGACGTCTTCACATCTGCTGAATGACAGGAAGACTGGAGGACACTGACAAATGTTCACCTTCCCTAATAATTTACCACACTGTAGGTTGGGGCCGGTGAACCTTGCTCTGCCAGTAGGACCTGCAGGGTGTGTTCTGGTCTAGACACATTTCGTTCACGTATTAGGAAACCTTGAGGGGTCTGCTGGGTCACACAATGAGCAGTTCATGCTACATTTTCCTTTATCCCAGCTTGTCTTTTCAGAAACCAGCTGGAGGCTAGACTAGACAGGGCAGTCTAACTGGTCATTTGGGAGGTTTCTGAGGTCAGCTCTTTGACCATTGGATTTCTTTAAGACATTTATGGTCCCCATATACAGCTCGATTTTTAGTTCTATTCTGGAACAATCTATTGTGTTCGTGATAATCTACTGTTTGCGAATCGAACACAGACACCCTTTCTTCCAGTGGGATCAATTGATCCTGCTCGCAGAAATCTCACCCGAACAGGGAACCAACATGTTGGTAAATCCCAATGTTGGTAAAGACAATAGCAAAGTGGTGCACACCGCTTCGCCACCCAATCGACAAATGCTCGAGCGTAGCCTGTCACCATGATGTCACCACGCTGCGCTCGAGCATTCATCGATCGAGCAGGTATTGACCATTGTATGGCGACCCTTATACCAACTTACTTATTAAGGAACCACAATCAGCAACTGGTATGTGCAAAGAGCAACAACCAACAGCAACCCTACAGATATCCAATGTTGACTGGTGGACCACACTCATCAAAAAAAGTTTGCTAGCCAATAAAACATTTGACTGCTTCCTGTTGGTGCTCTTCTATGACGTCCAGTTTCCTTTTTTCCATATTGTTCTGAAAACACACCTCTGAGGTTTATCATTTAAGACAAATAGTAGAGTGCTGTGCTGTGTTGGTCATCAATGAATACAGTTTAGAGTTCAAGTGATACCTTTTTCTGGCTAATTGAGGTAATTAAAACTTCTGAAAACGTGCTTCTTTAATGACTTCAGTTGGCCAATAAAGACTATCAATTTAACTCCAAACTTTCTGTACTTTAAAAAAGCAAATAAAAAGATAATAGGATTGTTTCCCATGATAATAACCTTCAATGATTAGTCATGTTTTCTTAACAGCTAGAAAGAAAAGAACCCTCTGGTTAGGATAACCTTTTACTTCCTTTTGAGTGTATGGGACAAGAAGTGAAGAAAAATCTGTCTGTTGAGACAAAACTTGGAAAAAAAAACTGTCAGTGATGTAAAGCATTAGATATAATGTTGGCACCTCGACTGAAAACACAACTTGCTTACAAGCTCCAAAGGGTGGTTCCTGCAGTGACAACTAAAGGTGAATGAAGCTGATGCATTTGTAGGTGAATGGGGCAATACTTACAATGACAGCTTCAGGTGAATGGAGAGAGACATGCATTGACAGCTTTTAGTGAAAGGAATGGAACTTGCATTAACAGCCAAAGGCAAGTGGAATGGAATTTGCTATGACATTTAAAAATGAATGGTGGGAGAAAAGCATTACCATCTGTAGGTGGAGGAAAAGAGACTTCTACTGACAGCTAAAGCTAAATGGAGCAATGCAGCAACCATTAAAGGTGAACAGAGTTGTACAGAAAATAAATATATATATTTATACAGTGGATGCTCGAGATACTACCAATTAGAATTATGACCAAAATATTCAATTAACAAGCCGAATATTTGATTAACGAGCCGAATATTCAATTAACGGCCCAAATTTGTTCCTGCTTTCCAGGCGCCCTCCTGTGGCAGAAAGCATTAATGACACTTTAAAGCATAGACTTCTGTACAGCCAGTACAAACGCTATTACCTGGGGGTTGCAGGGATTTTAACAAGTGCACGAGCCGCCCATTGACGGCATAGGACTTTGACAGGACTGTCTCCACAGCCCATCAGAGCTACCGATCCATTTGTCTCAGTTTCCATCACATTGATGTCGATGCAGCCCATCCGCATCCAAAGGGAAGCAACGGAGGCTTGTGCTGACATCAGCGGATTCCAGTACATACTGGAGTCTTGGCCTTATATTGTTGTTTCTGGTAGGCTAGAAACTTGTTCTAACTTTATTTGACATAAAAGAGATGCTATTTACCAGTGTCTATGGTTCTGACCGGTGACCCCTTCCCCTCCCTTGCTCCCCCCTCAACCCCCTCTGTCTTTTGCAAGTTGTTGTTGGCACAGTATTTTTGTTTTGCATTGTTGTTTTATATTTCCCCTCCATTTTGGTTTTGCTGTCAAATAATGATATTCCACAGCTGTATTTTATTATTGTAAAACCATGTTTTCTTTATTACAAAATAAAAACTATTGAAGGAAAAAAGTAGGAATATTATTGTTGTTTTTATGCTACACATATTTAAATGTTTTATATTATGAAAAGTTTAGGAAAATAGTAATTTGCTATGGGAAAAATAGTTTTGACTTTGACAACCAACTTGCCTTACAACCAACCGTCTGGAACTAATTAAGTTCATAAGTCAAGGGTCCACTATATATATAGATATATATATAAATATTTTAATGTTATTTTTAAATACATGATTTTGATATAGTTGGCCTCCTTCATTAGCAGATAGTAGTTTATGACATATACTTTGTAAGAATGGAGGAGTATGAGTTTGCTGATAGTATTTGGGGAAGAAACAGCAGATTGCATTTCTCTGGGGGCTCCTGGATGGTAAAAGGGAGGGGGGTGCCTATCCTGCTTGGGGTATACTCTTAGACCTGGATAGGGTTAAAAGCCCTGGAATGTCTCTAATGCTGACCCTTGACTTCTGCAATTACACCTGCAAAACTATCAGGATTTATGGCCGTCTGAGGACAAGGGCAGCGCAGAAAACCCATACACAAATAAACAGACCCACAGAGTGAGGCACAGACATGCAGACACACAGACAGATACATATACAGAGCAACACAGACATACAAAGATCCATACATCACCCTCACAGACTGCCTGCATCTGCAACACTAAAACAGTCAATAGGTTATTTTGTAAAGTTCCAGTTTCCAGGACAGTAAAACACACTGATGACAGGCACTAAAGACTCGTCTACTAATAAGGCCGCAGCAATACTGTACGCCTAATGCACAGCAGTGTACAATTCACAGTCTGCTAATGTGGCTTCTCATAAAGCACTGACTGTGACACCGAGGAGAATCACATCAAAGGCTCAGCAGTGTGGAAAGGGAAAGTGTGTTCTCATAAACACAGCGCCCTATAAATGTTCACATGTAAATAATGCATTAACTATATAGTATCATTTATTGTGCCTAATAATTTCTCATCCATATTTAGCGATCTGCTATATTACAATGGTAAACGAAACTGATGTGCCGTGTCGTTAAATTACTGAGAAAAATAAGACAAAATCTGTTGCAAAACTGGAGTTCCCCCACTTAACTGTACTGGACATAACGGACTGGCTCTCCAAAAAAAATAATAATAATAGCTCAATATAAGATAAAATAACAAAAACAGTTTTGATTCACAGAGATAACTTTCACATGTTTTTCTGACTCTGAATGCCCCCAGCATCATTTAACCAACTTCCTCTGAGCCCAGGTCGTCCAGGACCTACCCTAACCTGTAACAAGGCAGGGTGAGCGGTGCAAACAAACAGGAGGGTTTGGCTAGGGAAGTCTTTAAGGTCAATTCATTTTTGGTCAGACTGGATAATGCCATGTAAATGTTCCAGATGGAGAAAACATTCCCTAATACAAATGCTATGGCACAGTCATGACTAAGTACAGGAGCAAATGGTGGTACGGTAAGGTAGACGTATAGCTAAACCATCATGTTGTTCATGTGACAACTTGATAATAGATTCTATTTATAATACACCAACATATTACGCAGTGCTGTACATTAAATTTGGGTTAAAGGCAACACAAGTACAGACTATGATACAGGAGGAGAACAGGGCCTTGGCCAATTGGGCTTACTATTTAACAGATTGGGGAACAGAATATACTATAGGTGGGGTATGGGTCTGGTAGGATGGTGAGAAGATGGGTAGACCAGAATGAAGAGGTGGGGTTTCAGAGCTTTTTTGAAAGTGGGAAAAGTAGGAGTAAGTGTAATGGGTCAAGGAAGAGAGTTCCAGAGAGTAGGAGTGGCCCTAGAGTCTTGGAGCTGTATGTGTGAAGTGGTTATGAGTAGAAATGTTATTAGTAGGTCACTGGAGAAGTGGAGGGGGTGGTTAGGGGTGTATTTACTGTATTATTAAGGCTATAAGATGCACCCAGTTTTTACAGCAGGAAATCAGAAAAAAATATTTAATGTGTTTAAATGAATTACAGAAAAAATCCCATGCAGTACCCAATTTCAGCCACAAAAATGGTGTCACTAGAGAGTAGTGTTGAGTGAGAATATTCGAAATTCGAATATATTCGACGAATATCCATAATTCGAGAATTCGGGCAGGGGAACCTGCATTAATGTCTAGCCTCCCAAATACACGTTTACTTGTCTACCTACTAATAACAACCCCACTCATAACATCATCACAAGACTTCTCTAGGGCCGCTACTACTCTCTGGAACTCTCTCCCTCGTCCCATTAGACTTGCTCCTACTTTTAACACTTTCAAAAAAGCTCTGAAAGCCCACCTCTTAGTCGGGCCTACCCATCTTCTCATTCCTAACATCACCACCATGCCAGTCCTATCTCCCCACCTATTGTATATTCTGTTCCCCATCCTCTACCCTACCTGTGTCATAACCTGTACCTGTGTGTTATCTTGTGTTACATCTCAAGTCTAATTTAATATACAGCGCTGCATAGTATGTTGGCACTATATAAAACCAGTAAATAATAATATAATATCTTTAAATGCTTTGCTGGAAAAGTCTTATTAATTATTAAGCTAAATATTCTGGGCTGAAGCTCTTGTCCTTGTATGTGTACTCTGAAACAAGAAGTTTTTATGTAATATGATTACATTATGTACATTACATGTTTAAAACTGTTAAAAAGGACTTTCAAACTAAAATATATATATATATATATATATATATATATATATATATATATATATATTTCCTATGGAAGACCTTATTTATCAATATCAGTGCAAATAAATAAGAAAAGCAAAAACTGCAATGAATGCCACTAAATAGTAAGTGAGCAATCCAACCACCAATATTAGTCATTTAAAACTACACCAGACATATTCTAAATTTCTTAACATACATTTACCTTTATGAATAAATCTGTTGCTATATTCACAAATACAGAATGTATAAAAAAAGGAGGAAATGAAATCACAGAAAGCATTTTTCCATTGTTAGAGGATGGAATCTGGCAGATGACAGTCGCCGCTGGTCATAGTGCGGCCACAAGGTGGCGCTGCGGGCTGCACTCAGCCATGGCAGGACGCCGCATTCATCTTACATTACAGCCATCGTGGCCTTCTAGTCATTTCTATAAAACATTACATCCATGCATTAGCTTTTTATAACAGTATGTTGATTTTATGTTTATGTCAGATGAATATAAATGTGCTTACACTAAAATTTGCCTTAAATACTGAGAATGTGGGAAGCTGGGTGGAGGCGTTTGGAATATCCCAGCAGTGAGCTGAGCGGTGGGTTATGTTGGAAGTTTATAGAATACAATCTTCATATCTTATAACCTTACAAGGAAATTGGACACTTAGTCGCAGAAAGTATATATATATATATAAAGAACATGTTCATATAAAGGTGATGACATTGTTCATCCGTAAAAATCATTAATCATAATCTTTTTGTTCATTCTGGATTTAGAAAACAAGAAAAAAAGAGAAATCAATTCAATGTTTGCTGTAGTAATGTAGTTAAAAAGGTTAAATAGAATATTTGTAAGCTATCAGTACATCTGACCAGTGTGCTGACTATATGGTGAGCAATGGCTGGTGTATAGGCATGGTCACTACTCACTATACATTTGTTTACCAAGAATCAGGATTGGGCCCTGATCAGGTGTACATCTCACCCATCTATATGAATAATGTATAAAGCTGGCCACACAACTTTAGATCTTTGTCAGATATCCTTTAGATTTACCAACTACTATGTAGTGTCGGGTCCTCTGCGATTGAACACAGGTAGACTTGATTGTTTAGAAAGTCCCTTATATCACATGGTTTTGGTAAAACAAAAGGAGATCTAAAGGAAATCTGACAGAGAAATCTAAAGGTGTATGGGGGCCCTAAAACATAATGGTTATAACTAGCAATCAGATGATAATGTCAATAAAAATACCCCAAAATATCTATGAAACAGATATTGAAATGTCTCCCTCCCAAGTCGTATTGCATGGGTATATTTAGTGGCTAACACACGTAACGAGCGGGGATCGATAGATGAGCTGTGGAGAGCAATGTGATGACCCTTTGTGTGCTGGCCATTAGTTTGGATGGGGACACGGTCCCCATTCAAAGTAATGGCATCGGCCAGGTGTAGGGACCCCATACACCTTTAGATTTCTCTGTCAGATTTCCTTTAGATCTCCTTTTGTTTTACCAAAACCATGTAATATGAGAGACCTAACTTATTAAACCATCAAGTCTACCTGTGTTCAATCACAGAGGACCCGGCACTACATAGTTGTTGGTAGATCTAAAGGATATCTGACAGAGAGATCTAAAGGTGCATAGCCTGCTTTACTAATTGTCCTCCCTTTACCTTCTACAAAAACCATACTGGTAAGCTGCCATAAATATATGTACATGTGTAACATTAGATAGTAAGCTCTATGGCCATTTCAGTATAAATCGACACTTGTATTGAATTTGTATTGATGGGACATTGTGGTTTAGTGTATTGAACACAGACAACACAGATACTTACTAGATGCAATGCAAAGCACAGACACTGCAGCAACATAGCACTGGCATGGTCAAACAGGTCACTGTAATGTCTTCCAGAGTGCAATCGCCAAATCCATGTGTGTTATGTACAAATGAGTCTCTATCTTATATGAGTCCAGCCATCTAGAATGCAGAGCGCCTATAGAGTTCAGCGTTATGGCTGATTACATTGCAGCGTCCAGTGGATCTGGCTGCACACAGGGATAACAAAAGCCGCTGATCGATGTCTGTAAATATATTAAGGCTTGCACTAGAAACCAGAACCAAAAGAGCATCAGTGGAGCTAATTAAAGTGAGATTTAATAATAAATCAAGGCAATATATTCCCTGGAAGAATTATTAGCCCAACGAAGACACACTAGGGGATATTTTGAAGTACTGTAGTTAAGTGACTCTACATGACATCGGACAATGGTAATGACACCGACAATTTACCTTCAGCTGGGTTGTACATATATCTGCCAGTTATACTAAACTTTAGAGAGACAATATCATCCCAGCACGTCACCCGGACAATGGCAACATAAACACCTTCAGCTCCCCACACCTTATCATGACTATATGTACACCATAGCCTGCGCTCCAACATTGTACAACAACCTGTGCCAGAAGTCTGCTCAATGGTAAACCTAAATCTGACCATCATGGCACAACTTTGAATTATGCCTAAAAACTGTCTATATAGGGTACAGGTGCCTCCAAACTGGAGGCTGACTTTGATGACAGATATTCCTGGCAGTCATTCTGATGTAAAGTCCCCCATACACCTTACAATCTTACCATACAAGTTCTGTATCAATTTTTCTTCTTCTACCAAAACCATGTAATCTGAGTATCTAAACCTTCCAATCACTATGTATTCTGTCTGGGAGGTCAATATACTACATAGTTGTTGGTAGATCTAAAGGAAATTGTATGGTGTGATATAAATGATTTGGCGGGGGGGGGCTTTAGTTAAACTGGCCATACACCTTTCGATCTTTCTGTCAGGTATCCTTTAGATCTACCAACAAATATGTAGTGTGGGTCCTCTGCGATTGAACACAGGTAGACTTGATAGTTTAGAAAGTCCCTCATATTACATGGTTTTGGTAAAACAAAAATGATCTAAAGGAAATCTGACAGAAAAATCTAAAGGTGTATGGGGGCGGGCCCTTATTCTCAACCTGTGCTTTAATGGGGATTAGGGGGTAAATAATGTTCCTAAATAGAATAGGGGAGCCCTGCAAGGAAAGTTTGGGAACTTCTAGTGTAGGCAATTAGAATACAAATATACTTCACAATGCCTAAAGCCCCCCATACACCTTTAGATCACTTCATACAATTTCCTTTAGATCTACCAACAACTATGTAGTGTCGGGTCGTCCCTGATAGAATACATAGTGATTGGAAGGATAAGAAAGGTCCTCATATTACATGGTTTGGAAGAAGAAAAGTTGATAGTTCAGAGATTGTATGGTGAGATTGTAAGGTGTATGGGGGGCTTCAGCCAATGTAGCCTAGGACAACTTGCACAGTACTTTTCTCTGTAAGTTGTCAGCTTTGAAGATGGAATAAACAGCCAGCTAGTGACAATCTGAGGAAGAGTCCTATTACTTCCATCAAACCAAACCCCCATATTCTACATAAAGTTGAATAACTTCAGCTGGGACACAAAAGCCACATTAGAGCTTTGCTGCCAGAAATCCTGTACCTGGGGAGAATACAATGGCTTACTTTCCGATACCAGAGTTGTGGCTGTCCTCAGCAAACTGTGACACCTGGGGACTCTAATATAACTCGGAGAAGATACTGAACAAGCAGCAACATATTGTATGACTAGTCAAGTATCACACTCCAGTTCATTGCCTGAGCAGCAATGCATTGCTTGTGAAAACATGGCGTAGCGCATGGGCAATGACGCATTACAACCAGACGTATCTGACAAAATGTAGCCTGAAAGTCACTTCTCTTTACAAATTCCCTTTATTGATTGTAAGCTCCACCAATGCTCCAAATACCTCCACAGCAGAACATTTGGGGTATTCAGTGATGGATAAAAGTACTACTGGTTGCCTGACACCCCAAAAGCAAAATGAGATAAGCCTCCTATTGTCTATATTCAAGATGATTTTTCTTAGAGGTGATCACCATATATATATAAATCAACTTTCCCCAAAATAGAATCTCCTGTTAGTGGGAGGGGGGTTCCACCATACGTTGGGACCCCCTCCGCTAAGCATATTGCTTGGCGGGAGGTCCAGACGGAGCACATTTACTTTGGCCGGCAAATGCTGTGTCTTTTACTGCGCCAAGCCATTCCGCCGATGCAAGGCTGAACGTAGTGAGGTATGTTGAACCTCTGCAACGGCGGATGTCTAAACACAGCATCCGCCGAGTAGGTAAGTGAATGTGCTCCATGGGGATGCCCGCCAAGCAATACACTAAGCGACGGGGGTCCTGACGGATGTGGAAACATAGCCTTAGTTACACAAGACTGTGACATTTGACAGTGTTAGTTACACAAGGACTTGGACTGTGACTCCTCTGAGATACAGTTAAGATGGCCATACACAGGTACATTTTTTAATCGTTTCAAGCACAGTGATCAATTGTTCTCACTTACATTGCGGCCAAACCTCGATCGAACAAGGAATCACTGTTTGATTGCCATTACTTTGGATGGGGACAGAGGGTTCCCATCCAAAGTATTGAACGGGATTGATTGCTCAGAAGTACTGCTCCTCGTCATGCTGTGCTCAAGGGTTTATCGACCTTGCATGGGTATCAACCTGTATACCCATAAGTACCCAAGTGGCATTGGCAAGGTCCAAATTGTGATGAGATCAGTCCATACTGTGGTGAGTAATATACCAGAAATAAGCCATCTTGTGGTCATGTTCCATAGGTTAAATTAAAACATAATAACCTTATTGATGTACTGTATTATGTGTGAATTTATGCACTTCCTTCCTGTTTTGTAAATTTAACTTTTTGAAAAAACAAATAAAAATTTATTATACAAAAAAAACCATAATAACCTGCAAGTTTGCTTTTGGTATAATGCATAGCTGTCAACAAAAAACAAGTGACGTACAGGAAGTGACATCAGTGACGTCATTTCCGGTATGAGGATCCTGATTCTTTCGCGTTTCATGTACCGGAAGTGACGTCACTGATGTCACTTCCGGTGCAGGGTTAACCCCTTGTCCCACCCCACTTGTGCTGATAATGTGTGGGGTGGGACATTAGCAGGGAGATGATTCGATTCTTGGCCTAGGCACTATCTGCAAGGAGTTTGCATGTTCTCCCCGTGTCTGCACGGGTTTCCTCCAGGTACTCTGGTTTCCCTCTCTCACACTCATTATTATTATTATTAACATTTATTTATATAGCGCCAGCATATTACGCAGCGCTGTA
>CM070033.1:34467734-34478893 GCA_036250615.1 Ptychadena robeensis | reverse complement strand
ACATAGTTGTTGGTAGATCTAAAGGAAATTGTATGGAATTATCTAAAGGTGTATGGGGGGATTTAGTGAACAGACCACATTATGTCATAAAATGTGAAAAAAATAATTAAGAAGCTTTTTCTGTCCTTCCATTCCTGAAATTTATTTTTACAAATTACAGCCCTGACTAGCCCAGTGGTGGGCAACCGAGTTGATATGGAGGGCCTCGGCATCACTAAAGGGCCGCACATAACATTTTAAATCCATACTGACTTGAATTAGCATTTTTTTATGAAAACATGACAGCAGGCAGAGGTAGAAGGCATTATTTTTAATTTTTTCAATAATAAAATTTGTTTAATATTATACTTCAAGCGTTAGGGAACACTGTAGTATGGTAATGCACATTTTGTGTCATATATAGCATCAAAGGTCAAATGTGCCTCATAGATATCATCAAAGCCATTGTTAATATCGATGGGGCACATAACCTTCCATTCGGCAGACAGGTGGGTTCCAATGCATAAACAATTGTGGTTTCAGGGGCCACAAGTGGAGGACTGAGGGGGCCGCCAAAGAACACCCAAAGGACCGCAGGTTGGGCACCTGGGGACTAGCCAGACAGGGCACCTAATTGTTGCAGCAGCAGATAGGCAACAATCACAGGCCATGATTGGGCTAACCAGGTGAAGCAGCAGACCTAAGAGGTTATCTCTCTGTCACCATTCTCTCTCCTTCTATTGTCATAGCCCTTGTTAGTGCATGAGCACTGTGGCACAACTAGCTGGCTTCTTCTGCTGCTTCTCCCTCTTCTTGTCTAAGCTCTGCTACACAGTTGGGTGCAAGAAATGTAAATTCATCCACTAACGCTGGTTACCTTTAAAAAAATATATACATTTAATTATGTTTTAATGAATACAGAGCTGCATTAATTGTGCCTTTTATCACTGCCTGAAGTTCAGTTTTAAAAGAAACCTGTACCGAGGAAATATACTGTCTGCCATGTCTGGAAATGCCTGGAAGTCAAGCTAATTTAATGGCTTCAATATATTCTGAGTCGCTGCCTCTAGGTAAGCATGCAGATCAAGTGCACTTGGTCCAGCATAGGAAGTATTGAAGCAACAGACAGCCATGCAGCTAGCATTTCCAGGCAGGGGTCAGTGCTGACAGCCGACATTTTGCTGTAATGAGTCGTCTATCTACTCTTATAATGAATGATATATTACCACCAAACACTCTTATTTTTAAAGAGGTGTACAAAAGCAATTTGTAGTATTCCATGTGTCCTATTCTTCATACCGTCTAATTACTTTTTGATGTTCATTGCTACGGCTGTGTTTTGGGCTCCTCATATTCCAGTAATAGAAGCCACGCACATATAATTATACTGCATATTAGCGCCTCTTGGGCATCACAAAAAAAAAACGCTCTTTTTATTCAACAGACAAGAACATGTGTGGCTGGGGGTGGGGGTTGTATTATCTTTTTTGCTTCTGGTTAAAATAAACACCAGCAAAATGTTAATGGGTTTATAATAGGGATGTTATAATTAATCCCTTTGCTGTAGGAGAGGGCTGATAATGTGAAACAAAAAGGCTTGCTTGCATTTAGTCCTTTTCCATTTAAAATTGCTTCATACAAGAATGACAAATAAAGAAATATATAATTGCAGGTGATATATTAGAATGATATACTAATGATGGTATAGAAATGTATTTAAAAGAAGATATTCTGGATAGGTGATGCACATGCAGGCGAGGGTGTAACTTTCTGCAGTGACCAGCAGGTGGCAGCACTTGGTGGTTCAGAATCAGCCTTCGCTCTATAGAATGAAAGTCTATTGAGCTAAAAAGTGCAAAAGTTCAACCTCAGGCAAGAAGCTGACAACTAAAGCCCTCCATACACCTTTAGATCACTCCATACAATTTTCTTTAGAACTACCAACAATAGAATACATAGTGATGGGAAGATTTAGAAAGCTACTCATATCACATGGTTTTGGAAGAAAAAAAGATGATTATACAGAAATTGTATGGTAAGACTGCAAAGCTGGGCATAGATGTGATGACGTCATCATGCATGGCCGGTTGTTCCCAGAATCGGGTGCGCACCCTTTGTGTGCCACCATATACTCTGGATGGGGCAGCTGGTCCCCATCCAAAGTAATGAGGTCAGGCAAACAAAATATAGACATGTCTATTCTTTGGCCGATTTATGGCTCAATTTACTGTTGACGCATTTTGCATGCGATTGAAAAAACGTTTGATCGCCGCGAGCGTGCACAGCAGTCAATCTGCCCACAAAATTGCCTATGGATTGAAAGGTCTATGTACAGCTTAAGGTGTTTGGGGTCCTTAAAAGGAGCAATCTCTGTACAATCTTCTTTAGATTTAAAGCACCGCAGTGCAATGGCTTGGCTGAATAATACATTCAATCCATACTCAATCTAGACATCCCATGGAGTGGACAATTAATTAATAAGACCGTGGCTGTATTTTTTCTGTTGCTGTCTTACTCGAGTTGACTAGTGGGGATCACGTCATCAAAGATTGCAGACACAGTTAAGGAACACAAGTGTCCATCAATAAACAACCTTTATTGATGGACTATTAAAAAACTATTTTACTGTAACATTAACAGTCAACAGGACAATAAAACAAATCTAAAGTAGGAAAATACCTCAAAGTTCCTGGTAAATTATCAGTATGGCCACAAGATGGCACTGCTGTCTGTTTGAGTCCAGCTCTGGAATATGATGATACCCGAGCTAAAAAAAATACCCTCCCCTCCTGTCCCTACGCAGAGACTGCAGGCACGTGACATCTATGCGTGCCAACAGAGTGGTCACATGTGCCATAGGTTCACCATCATGTCACTAGTATATCCTTGAGGCAGTGTGGTATTTGGTATTTGTATTAAGACGCCGATAACCCGACTACTATTCTAATCTGCTAGAAATGTGGTTATAGGTGAAGGGCGGTGGTAGCTAATCAGTCCAGTTCAGTGCAGCATTTCTAGCCAGTACTTACTTTCATAGTCACAATATATAGGGCCATGACGTTGTTTGATATTTGGGCCCCAAAGGACACAGCCATACTTAAGGGTAACAGTTTACCTAAAGATTGTGGGGTGGACGCGTTTTTATTGACGTGTGACAATCGCGGATGGCCGTGGGTGTGATAGCTCATGTGATGGGGTGCGATTGACTAGGCGATCTTCACACATCCATTCATATCTATGGGCGTGATCAGAGAAAAAAAATTGCCGTCTGCCCGCGATCAGAAGGTGGGCAGCCGCACCCATTAGTTGAAGTGGGGAAAAGCTCATTCAACTAAATCGACATGATCAACAGTGATTGCCACGCGCACTTTTAATCGCTTAAGTGGGAACATAGCCTTAGGGTATAGTAAGGGAATTAGAGTGCACTCTATGATGAGTAATATGTCAGCACCACACATGAATGCTAGACAATTATAATTCCTATGATGAGATGATATTCATACTAAGATTAAGATCGACCTAAAGTGAATGATTTTTTGCTTGATTGGACCTTTATCCAATATTTGTAATTAGTTTGATTGAGGTAAAAGTATTCGATATCGGACTGAATCTCGATCACAACTGTATCGGATATGTCCATAAATTTAAATCGATTGCAGTGTAATCGAGACATGAATTTCACCAACCGATCGAGGAGGCATTCAAGGCATGTCTACCACTACCAATTAGGCTCAAATTCAATGATTAACAGAAATCTATCGATTACTCATCCTGTTGTACATTAATAAAAAGGTCGAGGTTCAACAAATCACTTTTCGATATAAAAATCTAATTATTCAATCTAATCGAATATCGATTCTCTTGAAATCTTTACGTGTATTGCCAGATTTAGAGGGCTGGTTGTGGACTTAAAATGTAACTCTACATAACTGGGTTTTTATTTTGTTTTGTCTAGAGTTTTTTTTTACAGATTTTTTGCAATGACCCAGGTCTATTAGGCTTTGTTTCCATTATACGTCGGGACCCCTCCGCTAAGCATATATGCGGGGGTCACGACGTAGCACAATGATATTGCCCGCTCGGCGGATGATCTGTTTACACATCCGCTGGTGCAGAGGCTCAACGTACTTGACTACATTGAGCCTTGCAGCGGCGGAGCGGCGGAGCGGCTCAGCGCTGTGAAGACAGATCATGCGCCGAGCAGGTAAGTCTATCTGCTATGTCGGGACCTCCTGCCAAGCAATACGCTTAGCGGAGAGGGTCCCGACGTAAATGGAAACATAGCCCTTACAGTGGTGACCAACGCCCCATGTTATTTGTTTGACAACACCTTGCCCACCAGCACCTATTGACTTCAATCAGAGTTGCGGTTTCAGGATCTTTGTATGTAGTGGATGAACCCTCGCTGAATTCATTCCTCCCTGTCATCAGTGCTCCTTTGTTTTATGTGCCCATCACACACTTGCTCTTCCTGTTGTATTTAAATCTGTTTTGTTCTATCAAGTCTCCCTTCCCCCCATGACCTCCAGACATGAACAAGACAGCAGTAAAAGCCATACTAGACTCCCAGATGGTGCAAGAGGCAACTGGACTGGTCAGCAGCAGAAGGGGTTATATAGAGCCAAAGGGAATTGAGGAAGCCATAAAAATACCTTCTGCAGAGAGCCTATGGAGGCCTAAAGAATGTTAAATGTTCTTGTGACCAGCTCTAGCCGTGGGGAAACACGTCAAGCAACTTGGAATATGTTTTCATTTTGCTTGTTATTTATCAATATGGAGAAGCAGATTTCATTGTTGCATCGGGAAGTCATTGTATACAATGTCATTGTGAAGGTACATTTGTGTGACAGTGCCACAGGGTCAGATACTTGGCTAAATTACACCATGGCATCCAGGGCATACCAATTTATAGCAGCCCACGAAGCCCCAAGCTCCGTCCTCTTTACACATATAAAATGATTTTGTGGCCACATTAATCTCCCTGTGAGCGCAGTCATGCAAGAATTAGGGCAGCAATGAAGGGTTAAAGAGGTCCAGACTTGTTCCTGTAGGAGTGAGAGAGGTAATTGGGGAAAGGACTGCAGAGATGAAAGAGAAGGAGGAAGTATGAGACAGGAGAAGGGAAGATGAAAGGGGAAGGAGGGCAATATAAAGTCACTTAATCACTTTATGGCTGGGGAAGAGACTATCCCACTCTTTTTTTGTATCCTAGGGGGTTACTCAAGGGGGTTGTGAGCAACACACACACCTGCTTCAACACTCATAAATAAAACAAACATGGATCTATAGAATGTGGTACCAACTGATATTTAGCCTATGGGTAGATGATGAAGATGTTAAGGCTTCTCTTCTTTAGCTGGGTCAAAGAGCATCTGACCTGCAATAAGGAAGTGGACAAAGGTGTCGGCTGTATTGTTACAGTAAGGTGAATCAGGGTCACCCGGGCTTCCTAACGTACAAACACGGAACAGTACAAAACCAGTGCTGAAATTATATATACTAAAAATAATTGTACAAGTCGCTGACTGAGTCCTGCCTACATCAAACCCCTGTTCAATATTTTAGAAAATCATTGAGCCTTACAAGCAGGGCTGACCATTTTATACAATCACAGTGAGCAGCACATATTATTATTATTATATTCTTGTACTTATATAGCGCAGACATATTACACAGCGCTGTACAGAGCATATATAGTCATATCACTAACTGTCTCTCAGAGGAGCTCACAATCTAATGCAGTGGTGGGCAACTGAGTTGATATGGAGGGCCACAAGTGCGGCCCTCTGCATCACTAAAGGGCCACACTTTTTCAATCTATACTGACTAGTATAAGCATTTTTTATCTGGAAATGACAAAAGGCATTGATAGAAGGCATTATTTTTTATTTTTAAATCACAAAATGTATTTAAAATTATACTTCAAGCATTGGGTAACACTGTAGTATGGTAATGTATATTTTAATTCAGTGGAATGTAATGCAATATGAGTTGACTGAAGTAATACTATAACTCCCCGTGCCCCAAGCCAGGTACTAACTCACCGACAAGTGAGCATTTGGAAGAAACAAGGAGGGCCCTATTTACATATTGAGTCACCAATAGAGGGACCAACAAATGCAAGTGTAATAAGCACGAACAAGACCAATCATACTATTAGAAACAAACATTATTGATACTTACCTACTTTTGTTGCTCTCCCACAGAGACTTTCTGACATTTCCTGTACAATTCCTGATGAAGCAAAAAATTCAATTATTTGAATATGCGAAACATGTTGAATGAGATGAAATGTTTTTTGGCCATTTTGTTGAACTGGTGATGTGATTATAACATTACATTGTAAATCAATGCTTTTTACTATAATTCAAAACATAAATAAAATTCAAGTCAACAATAATTACAATTGGTACTGCCTGAAAAATCCCTTAATCTCCTACCGTTTAGTTAGGAGAGACATGCTACATTTTTTTCATGAACAGTTATGTGTCAGGGGACGCAAGTGGAGGACTAAGGGGGGCCCCTGAAGAACACCCAAAGGGCCGCATGTGGCCCCCGGGCCGCAGGTTGGGCACCTAGGATCTAATGTTCCCACCATTGTCATGTATATGTAACTAACACAGTCATAGGTCACATGTAACTAACATAGGAGAATCTTTATTTGGGGAAGCCAATTAGCCTACTGCATGAGTGTGGGAGGAAACCGGAGCACCCGGAGGAAACCCACGCAGACACGGGGAGAACATGCAAACTCCACACATACACGGGACACCCTACTCCCAGTAAAATTAATGTTTACTTTAATTTTGGATTTTTCCCAAATTCTAAGTAAATCCATAAATTGTAATGAAATTACAAAATGACACGGCAGTAAAAATGTGAGCAATATGTCCTCTGTACAAAGAGTTTTCTACACTACTGTACACAAATCCTCCAGAAGGAAACAGGGTAGACATAATTAGAAAATACTACAGGCCTGGCTGTTATATTGCTTGTTCGACTGTTGCATCACTGAGCCACTGACCTGGCATAAGTATGGAACAAGTGAAGCAAGAAGTTCAGAAGTTCTTACGTAAAGGCCCCCATACACATCTAGATTTTTCATCCAATCAACTTAATTCAATACATTTTTTGTATGGCAGCCCACATGGTTGGATCAACCTAAAACAATTAAAATTGGGAAAAAAATTGATTGGAAAATTTATTGGAAAATGATTGGACATGCTGGTAAATTTTATTGGTTCAATTGAAATCAATTACCAATCAATCACCAATTTTCCTGACCCCCCAAAAATGAATTGATTGAACAGAAAATTTAAGGTCCCCATACACGTCTAGATTTTTCATCCAATCAACTTAATTTAATAAATTTTTTTGAAATTGATTGAAAATCTATGGCAGCCCCCATGGTTAGATCAACCTAAAACAATTCAAATTGGGAAAGAAATTGATTGAAAAAGGATTGGACGTGCTGGTAAATTTTATTTTTAAAATCAATTGGTTGTATTGAAATTGATGACACTTTCAGTCGATCCCAAAAAACTACTGTAACTACAGTTGGCAAACATACAATCAATCACCAATTTCCCTGACCCCAAAAATTTTATCTTTTTAAGTTGATTGAACAGAAAATCTAGACGTGTATGGGGGGCTTTATATAATTGTTTTGGATTGAGCAAATACACGGGTTGATTATACAATCCATAATCTGCTCGAGCGTAACGTGGTGATGTCACCATGCTGCGCTGGAGTGTTCATCAATTGAACGGGAATTAATGCACACAACTTTGAGCAGAAGATTCTCGTTTGATGCTTTGGATGGGGTCACCATTTTAAGCAATGGAGATCGAACAGCATTTACCCACATGTTGGTTCCATGTTCGATCGAGTTGTCGATTGATCCCACTCAGAGACTGGGTGGCTTTAATCATTGACCCTCGCGATCACTGACCGCAAACATGCATATGGGGGGCTTTAGTGTATGTATGTATTTCATAGAATCAGCAAGATAACCAGAAAAGTGATATTAACAGTGTGTAACAAGTGTGATATCCATTGTTCCGAAAAGTGCTTTAGGTGGTCATACACCATACTAAAGTTTGAGGAACTTAAGAGTCGATCATTTAACTGGATATGTTGGTAAAAGTCAGAAGACAAATATCTGACAGGTTTTCTTGGTATTTTGATCTATTTTGTATCTAATGGTAATATGGAACATGAATTGATCTGTCTTTAATAGATCACACTGTGTGGTGGTTCAATCAACTGACAGTGGATATTATTGCACAAGCTGCTGGATAGTGTTGAGCAGCATAGGGTATATTCAAATTCGCATAATTTGCAAATATACAAAGAAATATTCAAAAATTATAAAATTTGATTCGTCTGTATTCTATTGCCTTCCATTGCGCGCGCCCATCCGCACAGATTCGTAATGCAGCTTTAAAGCTTCTCTAACTCATTCTGTGATCTCAGCCAGCACTAGCAAAGTGTGTATCCATTCGCAATGCACACACACACACATGCGCGATGTATGCCAGTAAACAATGCTAAAGGATAATATGACAAATATCCGCCATTTCGAATATCTGCACGCACATTTGCGAAATATTGCGAATTCTCGAATGACGGATATTCGTCGAATATATTCGAATTTCAAATATTCTCGCTCAACACTACTGCTTGAATCTAAAACTGATGGAGCAGAAGGTTGATGTGTGCGTGGCTAGCTACAGGCAGACATGCTGTTAGACTTTTGTGACAATAGCACAGCAAATATGTTCCAGGTACATATTTAAACTGTTTTACCATTTGAAAACTTGACACCAATTATGACTTTCTGTCCGTCTTTGAATAATGTGGGGAAAGGGTTTAAATCTTTGTTTTTTGTTTCCCTAGTGGCAGATATAGACAAACACAGACATGGAGGAAAATAATAACCCTTTTCTTAAAGCAGACTGGTTGCATTTTTTTACATTCTTTGTCTTTCTTCCTAATATTCCAGCTGCTCCAACTATTTGTAATACCAGGGGGATCATAGGAAGTGAGGTAATAACTGCATTCAGAAATTAAAAAACAAAACAAAATGTAGCTGCTAACGTTTTTTAATTTTTTTGCTTTTCTATCAAAAAATTTTTTTTAAAAATAGGCAGCACGTGGTTCATTGGTTAGCCCTCTGGCCATGTAGTGAGGGGTTTGAATCTCGGCCTGGAAGCGAGGAGTTTGTATGATCTCCCTGTGTGGGTTTCTTAAGGCAGGAACACACGGCTCGATAAAGAAGCCGTTTGAGGTTCCCTGCAATAGCTGCTGCCCAATATCGGAGGAGCTGGAGACACAGCACTGCTGCTTTGCATGGAGACCCTGCCGTCCCCATGCAAAGCAATGGACATCGCCTGTGATTTACAGTCATGTCCGATATCCCTGTTTTCGAGCGGGATTGATTGGTCCTGCTCGAAAACAGGGGTGGCCGCATTAGATATGGGCAAGATAGATGGCCGTGAGCGCACACATCGCTCTGGACCATATCTACATGTGTGTACCCTGCTTTCGTTTCCTCCCACACTGCTGATAGGTTAATTGGCCTCCCCCAAGACACAGCTCGATCTTTCATTCCATTCCCGAAAGCACCTCAATTGCTGAGCACATTCACAGCAAACAATCGTTCAGGAGCAATCAATCCCACCCCAAGAAAATGTCCAGTGAACAGGGATCGGATATGCTGGTATTTTCCTGTTCGATTGGCAATAGGGATTGATTCCCAGAACAATCGCTGATGCTTGCGTCACCCATTTGTGATTCGCCGGGTAATCGAGCCGTGTATGGCCGGCTTTAGACAGAATATGACCTAGATCCTAGACACCCAACCTGCGGCCCTTTGGGCATTGTTAGGCGGCCCCCTTGGTCCCCCACATGCGGCCCCCAAAACCAAACTGTTAATGCATAGGGCATAGCAACTCACCTGTAAAGTGGTCACACCCTGGCCCAGCTTTCCTAATCAACTTTGGCAGTCCTACATCAGTAAAATTGGCAATGTTGATCAGGGAAACCAGGTCTACATATGAGCGCTGCACCCAGGGGCAGGAGGGGGGCGGTGGGTGCTGTTGGGTTTTGACTGCCTGATGGGATCTGGTTGTGTCTAGATTGATGTTATGTGTGGCCCTTTAGTGATGCAGAGGGCCGCATTTGTGGCCCTACATATCAACTCATTTGCCCACCACTGACCTAGACTGTATTAGTTACATATGACTATGGTAGGGATAAGATTGTGAGCTCCTCTGAGAGACAGCAATATGACTTTATACTCTGTAATAAGTCGGTGCTATATAAATACAAATTAATAATAATACAAAGTCACTGACAGCTGTAAGTGCAATATCATTTCAGCTTTATGAAGGACACAGATCTGTAAACGAAGACGTCACGCTTCTTAGTAGGAAATCGAATGCAGCCAAAGAAACTGTCTCTACTCCGTCTGTTTTCATGTAAAAGTCAAATGATTCACTGCGATTATTTATCTTATTGTGAATCTCATAAATGGCTAATCACATGGATAAAAAAAATAATCAACAAGCGTAGTTGGGGAGCTAACACCCAAATCACTTTGTCTTCTTCCTCCCATAAATTCAGACCCAAGGAGTGGAAAATATTTGTACACTCTCTCTGCTGGGGCCCCCTCACGCTCAGCCTATAGATAACTTCTGTGGACACTGAGCAGACCCAGAATCCGCCCTCCTCTACTCCTGCCCATACGCTGATCCCACTTGGCTGGATAATGGAAACCAGTTAAATTTTAGAGAGCAATAAAGTGTTATGAAGACACTAAACATCAGTTTATGGTTAAAGATCAGAGCAGAAGAATAAATTGCAGCTTAACAAAAGTCAAGAGAGCGACAAAGATCCGAGAGGGGGGCAGAGGGGAATCCAGATGACCTATGTAATGTGCTCTGAGACAATCATGTTTTGCTACCCTGGACTGTCAGTCCATGCTGCATCAGTCGTAAAGGAAATATATATCCTATTTATAACAAGCATTTATTTTCATTTTATTTTTCTATAAATGTCCAGTAAAAACTACAGCATGTAGTATTGTGGACAGACGACCATAATTCATTATCTATTTGAATTCATTAACCTCCCTGGCGGTTCACTGAGGTGCAGATTTCTGTACCAAAAGTGATACA
>CM070033.1:34441343-34467634 GCA_036250615.1 Ptychadena robeensis | reverse complement strand
GTTGCAGCTTCGTTTTGCCCGAACTGGGTTCGGGCATATCGCTAGGGAGGTTAAGATAAGCGAACGCATTCGGTAAAAAGTAACCCTGCTGTGATTCAGATGGTACCATTGTAGAACATTTCTGCCATTGGTTAGTGAGTTCTGGTAATCTTTTTATGTAAAAAATTTTTTTTTCATCTTTCATATTATTTGGTATACCTACACCAAGGAACAAAACATGGGCTGATTTGATCTACACCAACCAACCACCAGACCAACATGGACAGGTCTTTCATCATTACCATCCATCTGGGGGGCTCAGGGGACATTGTTCTTCAAGTTGATTCTATCTGGTCTCATGTTCTCCAAGTGGGCATCTCCCACTGACACCACTGATGGGGCATTATATCTCCCACTGACACTACTGATGGGGCATTATTTCTCCCACTAACACCACTGATGGGGCATTATATCTCCCACTGACACAACTGATGGGGCATTATTTGTCAGACACACTAAGGTATAGCCCCCCATACACGTGTCAATGCCGGTGCGCCATTGCACTGTGCTCAAGCTTCCAAGATTCAACGGGGAATCAAGGTGCAGCACTTTTGCACCCTCAATCCCATCAGATACTCAAAGAAACAGAGACTAAACAAGGTTTACCAATATGTTGGTTGCCTATTCGATCGAGCAGGATCAATCGAAACCTGTGCGCAGCAATTCATTGTGCTCGAATCGATACAAAAATTGAGCTGTGCCGATGCCTAGCATATGATGTCATCTTACTTCAGTTACAGTTGTCTTGACTAGGAGTTTTGGGGATGGAATATGCATTATGCAACTTCAAGGGCAATCCATAAGTCATCGTAAAATCCAAGAAAAGGAAACACATATTTCAGACTCATTTATTGTCCACGTTTCAGTATGGTTCCCCTTAAAATGAACCTACCGTTTACTCCTTAAATAAACTTTGATATTATTCCTGAGGGCTATTTTACACTAGCCGTCATTTGTGTTGCATCACGGCTAATGTTAACACAAGGTACACAGGTTTCCATAAGAAATATGTTACATAACCTGTTGTACCTTTCACAATGGCCCTGCGTTTGTGTTTACACATACCTCAAACACCCTGCAGCATGCATCTTTGAAGAGGCAAGTACAGCTGCTTCTGTGGGTAAAGGATGCGGCAGTGGTTTTAGGATGGTTAAGGATGCGTTACCAGTAAAGTATCCTATGGAAACCTGTGTAACTTCCAGCGAAGCTAGCTGCGGTGCGGTTCTGTACCGCATCTCAGTTGCTGCGCAACTAACGTGAAAGAGCCCTCAAACCTATTACAGATGTTAGTTTTTCATAATTTGAGACCTCACTCTCCACCTTTCAAACTAGTCTCTGGCACAAGTCTAGTGAGTATACAGTGTTCACTTGTCAGTGTTCTGTCCTGCTGGATCAGGGAGGGATCACTGCAGAGATGACTCAGCAGCTGATTCCAACATCCAAAGAGAAGAGCAAGCCTGTCTGTGCAGAGATTGTTTGCTGAAAAAAATGACCCTTTAAATCACAACAAATGCTGCACATCTGTACGAAGCCTTTCAGGTCGACTAGTAAGAGTGATGGAAACTGAGCTAAGTTAACAAAAATCAGCTAAAAGGCTTTCTATGCCTTTTCTATTTTAGAACAGAACACCTATTCCCATAAGGTTAGGAATTGGTAAAAAAAAAACTTTATTTACCAGTTGTACACTCACAGAATATTCACTCTAGAATACTGTAGAATCGTTTTCTAAATTTTTTTGAACCCTATAAAGCCTATGTACCAAACCTAAATGCAGTAAATATTAGTCATAAGCAGCATAGGCAATATTCGTATTCAAATTGTTACCTTCATTGCACAAATCGGCACCTGTACATGCGCATACTGTGAAAGCAATGCATGGTACTTTCCACAGATTACCTTCTTTGCAACAAACCGGCACCTGTACATGCGAATTCTATGAACGCAATGCATAGTACTTTCTACTGACACAACCGGCACTTGTACATGCGCATATTGCAAACACAATGCACGGTAGTGCATTGTGTTTGCAATATGCACATGTACAAGTGATTACTCTCTTGTACATGTGATTATTCATTAATGTGCGCATGTACAAGTGATTACTGACTTGTTCATGTGATTATTAATCAATATGCGCATGTACATGTGATTATTCATGATTACGAAGTTATAGCATTATATTCTAGATCTTGGCAAATTCTCAAAGTGCAGATATTTGCTATAAAAACTTGTGATTAGAATATTCACAATCAATATTAGTTAACATCAGTCGTGGTCAATTTGGTACTAATAACAATGGCAATTAAGTCCTGAAAGATGTTGGCATATGGAAGTGGTTCCCAAAGTGAGGGGCGGGCCCCCTGGGAGGAGCTCAAGGGTATACCAGGGGGGCACGGGCCCTCATTCTTAACCTGTGTTTGAATAGGGAGGGTGGCCTTGATAATGTTTCTAAATAGAAAAGGGGGGCCCTGCAAGGAAAGTTTGTGAACCACTGGTATAAGGAATAGGTACTTGGTTATTTTGGTAGTCTGGTCCAGAAAAATGGGACTTCCCAGTGTTATTAGGAGTAGAAAAAACCCATAAGGTTAGAGTTTTTCCAAGAAAATGTGTTAACCCTAAGTACAGGAGATAATGGTGTGGAGCATGTATGTTGAAGAGCTGCATGGTTTGGGGCAATCAGGGATACGTGGATATAGGATTAAAGCTAAATTATTTTCAGTGCTCTGAGGTTTTAGTTTACAGCATATGACATCAACAGAACAAAGAAGTAGAAACACGTTACCAGGCTACAAAGTAGAATTGTGATTATTCCTTCTTCTCTATTTAAAAGAGGTTTTCTATTAATAAACATATATGACGTGAAGACACATACAGAGACGGGTCTGTGGGAATCATGGAAGCCAGTTGCTCGAAGGCCAGAGACATATATAAATACATCTGCTGTGAAGTTCTTCAGGTGTTCTAAAGCCAGATCACATTCCATGTGGAAGTGGATAATTCCCAGATCTAATGTGTTTATGTTCTTGTCATATAATGATACAAGCTGAATGCCCAAGTGTTCCTGTATCAGTCTATTTTAATAAAACAAAGTTGAGCAGCCCACACTAGGTGGTGGTCACGCTACTATATACATTCCACTACTGCAGGCACGCCATGGCCGACAGAATTATAAAGGTCAATTCAGCCCCTCCACATCCCAATGCTGCAGTGCAGTGTGTCAGAGAAGATGCAGCCTGCATTCAGTTTTACTGCGTCAATAAGCATTTTGGGACCCATATAAATGAATGGTAATGCAATAAAATGAACAAAAATCATTTTCTTTATGCAAAGTGTGAATACAGCCTTACAATGGACAGTAATTATTAAGCTATATGCTTTTAGCTATCATACATAAGGTCTAAAAGGAATGGAAGAATCTCCTGACTGCGATCCGAGTTGGAGAGAAGGAAGCCTAATCCAGATATTACGTTTTAACTGGAGAACATGGGATTAATCCCAATAAAAATGAAGAAGCAAGTAAAAGGGCACCCAGTGTTTATTTTTCAAGTTTATTGTTATCGACACGTTTCGTGGCGGAACATGCCACTTCTTCAGGATGAATGTATATTTTTATTATTTTTACCGAGTTATCTCCACTGGGACCTTTGAGATTTTTTCTTCTCGGCTGTCTGATGGACGACATGTCGGATCATGTTGAGTGCCAAATGTAGGAGCAAATCTAATGGGATGAGGGAGAGAATTCCAGAGAGTAGGAGCGGCCCTAGAGAAGTCCTGAAGCCTTGCGTGCTATGAGGTTATTAGCGGGGATGTTATTAGTAGGTCATATAACACACTAGTGATGAGTAGCATAGGCAATATTTGTGAAATATCTCAAATATCTCAAATATTTTGCCTAATATTTACAAAACAATTGTGAATTCGTGATCTCCAGTCATTATTACCTTCATTGCGCAAAATATTTTTGCAATCAAAAGTGCAGATATTCACATATCATCACGATCAATGCTATCACATGAAAACTAATAATTTATTACCTTCATTGCGACAAATCGGCACTTTTACATGCACATATTGGGAATGCAATGCATGGTAATTCCATGTACTGATGTAAAAAATCTCCAATATTTGTGATAACGAAGATATAGCACTATATTGGAGATCTTCGCAAATTCTCAGAGTGCTGATATTTGCAATAAAAATACTGGACATAAAGATGCAAATTTTAACATTTATTTTTCTTTATCCCAAGCATGCACTGTAGGTCCAGATCTGCTGGTTGTTTCCATAAAAAAGTACTTTCAAAGGTGTTCAACTTTCCTCCAGCTAGTTAGATGCTATGTTGCTGTGTTTGTCAATTTATCAATATTATTTTGTATATTGTTTACTCTCCTGAGCATTTCATTTGTTTATCCTGCAAACTCACCCTAAACTACACTCACCTGTCCTCGACAAGCCCACAGCGATAGGGAGCAGCAGTGGACCCGCAAATATTTTCTGGGGCAGGGGGGCTGTTCCATTGACCTCCATTAAAAGGAGGCGGTGATGTTTTTAGCATCATTGTTGACGCCGGGGATGTGAAGGTAGAGCAGAGAAGCAGAGATTGCCTATGACACTTGGCAAAATGCTCAGGGGGCTTATACATCCTAATGCAGGCTGTCCAGGAGTGTAAACTTTTCCAAACTGACATCCACTTAGCAAGGAATCTTCATATTTCCATACCCCCCCAAGAGCCATCAAAATGCTTATATGTATGTATGAGGGTGGTGTAAATTTTGAAGAAGCTATGTAAATAACCTTTCCACTGGCCATGATTGTATTATATTAAATAGCACAAGGTCCAAATAGAGAGAATTGGGTGTTCAATGAGGCATATTTGGTATATTTTTACCACATGCTTTCTATGTTTTGCCTTATTATTGCTGTGTCTGGGAATGTATCAAGTCCGGCAATGAGGATATTGGGGAAGTTGATGTTTACATTGCTTTCTTTAGCTAACATAATCGGGCAAACCATGAAGTTTATGGTGAGAAGGGATTAAAGGACTCGAAAAGCCCTCAACTCAAGCAGTGCGTAGCACAGTCAAGACATCTTAAAACAGAAGGTATTTACATACCCCAATTCATCACAAATCCCAGAAGTTATGGGGGAAAATCCTCCCTTCAGGAAAGTGGGCAGAGCCATGCAAATGATTCCTTTACGCCCCATCAGCCAAATGCACATCCAGAACCGCTGGTGTACAGTGCAAATATATCCTTATGGTACAGAGACATTTATTCCAAACTGCATACAGATGTTTCAGGCTCTTTGGCCGTAACATACAAACCCAGCTGGATATGGGAAGATATATTTTGAGAGATAGGCCGTGCCAAAGATGATAGCTAGGATTTTGGAATGAGATACAACAAACATGAGAACTTCTGGGCTAAGCATGGACAATTAGTCTCCCATACACTCTGTCACTGGAGATAATTTATGGAAGGTCTTCTAACGAATTAAATGAGAACACGACAACACCTTTGTATAGGAAGGATCTTATGTTCTTGTGATCCTTGTTTTGTAACAGACACTAAATACGTTTCTACATGGCTCGGTGTCCATACACACATTTGAAATGAGTTTGAAATGAGATCCTATTGTTTTATTTTCACTCAGGTCAGGTGTCAATATTCTGAAAGTAAGGCTCTGATATATGTGACACTGGTGATATTGAAGTGTTTTCCTTGCTTACTAAGATTAAGCTGTGATGAGGCTGCCATGCATTACATACATACGGGAATATTAAATCAAATTTGCATTCCATGTGACTTCTTCACAAAGGCTCCAGTGACCTGGACTGTGTCACAAACCCTGATACCATCTGCATCATTTCATACAAATCGGTAGCCAGTTCCATGCAAATGGGTCAGGTGAAAAATCGGCCGCTTTTCGGCATGTGTATGCCAGGCATAAGTTGAACACATTTCCACTAGTGTATTGATGAACAAGTAGTAATAATTAAAAGTTAGTATTAAACAGTTGGTTCTAGTAATTCTAGTGGTAGTCTGAAACAAAACTGTAAAGCCCCCCATAATAAACATAGATTTTCCATTCGATTGATGAACAGTCCTCCCAGCTGTTTGTCCCCATCTTTACTAAGCCCAGAAGTCCTAGCTAAATCTGCACCCAGATAGTAGTGATTATGTGCATGTTGAAGCAGTCAGCACAGACAGGTACAACACATGGCTGCAGGCAGACTGTACTATTCACAGGGGGGTGGGGGAAAGCTAAAGACTCTGCTGTAACACTGACATTGCAGCTGTGGTTCTTGAGGATGATATCAGTTATCCTGCTATACTTAAAGCAAGTCCTTTAGCCATGCATATCTTACAGCTGACAATAGGGAGGTAACATAGACATCCAGGTTCTTAAATATGCCACAGGTGCACAGATGTATACTGGTTGTTCACATAAGAATTTGAGGAAATCCGTAATTTTGTAGTCTGCCCAGCTTTAAGTACAGAAGACAAAAAACTATAGAAACTATAGATTATTTTTCTTAATCAAATGTTAGATATAATGTTTTTCCCAGTTGCCACTTCTGATTCAAATGCCACAGGGGCCTACCCGCCCCCCAGCCTGTATATACACAAGTTAATAGAAAATGCTTGCCTTATATGTTGGTTCAGTGGCAGCCAGGAATCTTCCTCACTTAAATACTGCAAATATGGTGCAAACATCAATGTTGTCAGGTACAATTAAGGACCAAAGGAGGCTTGTAATTCACCATTGTATGAGATGTGTAGGACCAAATTTACATTCCAGAACCAAAGCAAGAAAAATCTGCAGGAACAAGAAATAAGGACATTATTTCTGTTACATGCCCTCAAGTATACAAAGTCCCTAGCTGACAACCTTTTTATCAAGTCAGGAAAAGTCAGGGATTAGTAGGGAAATAAAACAAAATAAAATGGTGGTATATGGTACAGAAAATTTTGACTATTAACTATAATCAAGCGTCTTTTCTTTTGTCAGTATTTTATCATATCATATCTTTTCTTCTGTCAGTATTTTATCAGTATTTTCTTTTATCAGTATTTGAAAACTTAAGTTGCAGGACAGGTTCTCTTAGGGAGTAGGGCATAACACTAAATACAATTTCCTTCTCTGGGACGCCACAAAGACTGGTTTCTTATACATTAGTCTAGAAATACTAAGAATGCTGATCGATTGCTAAACAGGTGGAACAAATGCCTCCCTGTAGTGTAAGCAACACAATTAGCAAGTAGTGTGCTTATGTTTGATTCAACTCTACTATATGCTTCTTGGGTAACTTACACTATAGTGAGCCATTTCTACTGTCGGTTAAGCAACCAATCGCTGCTCAAAGCAATTAATGGCGAGACATTGTGGTAGTGACTGAGCTACTAAAAATGGCCCATGCAGCTTCAGCTTAAAGTTTGTCATACAGAGATACAGACAGACAATTTATTGTGATCATCTATGGACATCGTCTCAGAATATTTGGGGTCCTTTTACACAATGTGCGTTTTTTGAAGTGTGCGCGATAACTCATATACATATGTGTTTTTGAAAAGAGCATAAAAAATGCTTGCAGCAGAGCGTTATAAAAAAATGGTAACAATGGTTACTATGAGAAAACGCAGCACTGTAACGTGAAAACATGATACGGCACATATGATGTGAAAGGGCCCTTAGAGTCTTTACAAGTGTCTGCAACAGTGATATGCTTACTGGCTTTTTTAAAAGCTGGCCACCATCTCCTATAAAAGCTGTACATATATTGTCCTTTCCACCTCCATTGAACAGAATTCACAATGTATGTCCAGCGCACATTTGTACTCTCGTCTCTGTAAACGCTCACAAAATATTGCTTACAACTAGTTTTGAATGTATCTTTGTGCACAGCAGATTGGACTACAGCTTAAATCTGGATTCACTTTTAACCATGTAAGCATGACCATGTAATTATGGTCAAATATAGTTCTCAGTATATGTTAAGAAAATAGATTCCTTAATAAGACTTAATTAAGCCCCCCCCCATACACCTTACAATCTTACCATACAATTTCTGCACAATCAACGTCTCTTCTACCCAACCATGTAATATGAGGACCATTCTAAACCTTCCAATCACTATGGATTTTATCAGGGAGGACCCAGCACTACATAGCAGTGATATATACCTACCAATCACTATGGATTTTATCAGGGAGGACCCAGCACTACATAGCAGTGATATACACCTTCCAATCACTATGTATTCTATCATGAAGGACCCGGCATTACATAGCAGTGATATATACCTTCCAATCACTATGTATTCTATCAGGGAGGACCTGGCACTACATAGCAGTGATATATACCTTCCAATCACTATGTCTTCTATCAGGGAGGACCAGGCACTACATAGCAGTGATATATACCTTCCAATCACTATGTATTCTATCAGGGAGGACCCGGCACTATATAGTTGTTAGTAGATGGGGGGCTTTAGGCCAGCCGTAGTTGTGGGAGATCGACCGACATGCGCACTCACTCTGAACACATGATGGTCGATCTCCCGCAACTACAGAGGTGCCCACCTTGACTGACTGACCTCGCCCCGCCAGGTGGATCGCACAGCCAACCATTTGTCTGCATTTTTCTGGCCGATCCTCATACTTTGGATGCCCAAATATTGTGTGCCACAATATTTGTGGCACACACAGGATTCCTGTCAGTTCTGCAGACGACTTATCACAGGGTGGTGACGACATCGTGCGGTAATGAGTCCACAAGACGATCTAAAATCGAGGTGTCTTTGGCCAGCTTTAGAAATTCTAACACTAGAGGGGGATAAGCAAATATAAAGGTTCGTCTCAAATTTTGCCTTTTAGTTTCTGGTCAGTATGAAGCTGGGCATACGTGGTTCGATTTGTATCTGATTGTAGGAAATGAAAGACATTATGTGGTGGTAAAAAGGAATAGTTTCCAAGACGATTGTTTTTTAAACCGGTCAAATGGAGAAATCGAACTGTGTATGCCCACCTTTAGTTTTCAACCAAATGTTTGCAGACATCAGTCTACTCATCCCTTACCACAAGACTTAACACTCCCCACCCAACATGGGAACCTCAGGATAATCCTGTCTGTACAACTGCTTCCTTATAAAACTGTTCTTTAAAGTAAAGATGGTCGTGACATTTTCACAAATTTTCCACTAACTGACTTTGTGAGTGTTATACTCTAATCGCCAATTTTTATTGCAAATATCGGCACTTGGAGAATTTGCGAAAATATGGAATATAGTGCTTTATCTTCATAATCGCGAATATTCAAGATTTTTTACATCAATACCTGGAACTACCGGGCTTCTATTGTGTTTGCAATATGCGCATGTACATGTGCCAATTTGCACAATGAAGGTAATCTGTGGATGGTACCGTGCATTGTGTTTGCAATATGCGCATGTACAGGTGATTTGCACAATGACTAGAGATCATGAATTCTCAAATTTAACAAATTTATTGCGAATATTAGGTGAAGAAATTTGCGATATTTAGCGAATACAAATATTGCCTATCATTATTTGTGAGTTAGGGCTTATTTCCACTATACATCGGGACCCCCTCCGCTAAGCGTATTGCTTGGCGGGGATCCTGACGGAGCACATAGACCTTACCTGCTCGGGGGTTGCTGTGTTCACACATCCGCAGAGGCTCACCATACTCAACTACGTTAAGCCTTGCATCAGCGGAACGGCTCGGCGCAGTGAAGACACAGCTTCCGCCAAACAGGTAAGTCTATGTGCTATGTCGGGACCTCCCGCCAAAGAGCAGTCCAGACGTATAGTGAAAACAAAGCCTTACTTGGAAAGCCCTTGAATATGGCATCATCACCAAAATACCTGGAAATGTAGTAAAGTGTAGCTGTAAAAGATTTTATTTTTAAGTATTACTCAAGCACATTTTTAATTTTAAGATTTTGAACTTAATTTATGCAAAACCTATATGATTTTTTTTAATTGATCCCACAACCCTTTCCATTGCAATCAATTTTGGTGATGATTTCATGTTTATGGATTTGCTGTTCATAAATGTTCATAAACAGGCATTTAACTCACACATCAGCTAGAAATTTAGGAAAAGTACTTAAAGTTCAAGAAATAATGAATATAAAAAAAAAAAGAAAAACTTGAAGATTTCCGACATCCTGAAAAAGATAAGATATCTGCTGCCTTGTTGCCATTGGAAATCCCACAATTTTTTCCTTGTGTGGAATCTGTAAATGAATTCCATTGTCTCAATACAACGTGTTGGGGAGACCGTGAGCGCGTGCTGTAATGAGATGCATGTGATCACGGCTCCTGCCATCACATTTGCCAGCATTTGTCTGAATCAAAAACCTCTACCAGAACCGATCTAATGACATGCACTAAATGTCAGCAGACCCAATTAATATGCTTCCTAGAACTGACACGACCAGAGGCATAAAATAAAAGAAAATTATGTTAATAGGAAGACTCCACTGAACAATGTTCACTATCTTTTCCATTAGCGAGTAGTAACATCTACTGGCACCTGGGGAATAATCACACACCAGGTAATGTACAGTTAACAATCCACTGAATTTTGTTCAAGGGAACAACCATTATTTTATTGTTAAATTTACATCTCCTGTCTTCTCTCAATATTGAAGGGAGGCCTTGAACTGAATTCCTGACTGTGTGTCGCTTCCGGGAGCCAGCATACTCATTTCATTTGCAAATTGTAACTACTGGAAAAGAACATTTATAATAATGAATTAAAGTTACATTGCTACATAAAAACCAACAGTATCAACAAAAGAATAACAACAATAATAATGATACTATAAGCCACCACAAATAATATATATAATACAATAACAAGTGCCAGAAACCCATAGAGCATGCCCCAGGGTAAAGGATTGAATGTTTTCGCAATCTCACTAGCTCCTAAAAAATTGATAGGTTGCTACACAAACAATGGCTCTTCTTACAAAATGGCATCTCTCAGTTATATGGACTCTAAATGACAACAAGCTAAATGGTAACAGCTTTACAGTGTTCAACGGTCTAAATAATTCTGGTGTCTTTAGGTCACAGTTAGTTTAAAATAGTTTAAGGCCCCCATACACGTTTAGATTTCCCTATGATTGATGTCAGATCCGATCGCTGATAGTGATGAGCAACTAGGCAATATTCAAATTTGCGTAATTTCGAGAATATCCGCCATCTAAAAATTGCAATTGCGATCAAATATGTGCAATGCATGCAAGTCAATGGAGCTCGGATATTCGACTGGGATAATATCCGTCAATTCCGTTAAAAAATATATAATAATAAAAAATATATTATATAATAATATATAATCGTGATCCATTGCAATGAATGGGATCGCGATAATCGCCAAAAAATCGCGATCGAGGCTAAGTATTTGAAAATCGAATATTCGAGCTCAACACTAAGCGTTGATCGACGTTGGTTCGATCGATGGAAGTATGATCGAACTACCTCCCACATATCAATCAAATTCGATCAATCAAAACCATAATCGAAGGAAAGCGATCGTAAACACATCAAAATGTCTGCCTAAGGATGTATAAGTATGCTTATTATTTAAATCTAACCAAAAATCGGTCGGGCGCAAATACAATAACATTTGATGTATACTCAATCAATCAAAATTTTCCGACATGTCCGTTTTTTTTTATCAACTTCGATTTTCCCGTTCGATCGACCTAAACCAACTGATAAACCAAAAATCAGTTGGTTTAGGTCGATCGAACGGGAAAATCGAAACACCTATATACCTTTAGATCACTCCATTCAATTTCCATTAGATCTACCAAAAACTATGTAGTGCCAGGTCCTCCCTGATGGATTACATAGCAATTGAAAGGTTTAGAAAGGTCCTCATATTACATGGTTTTGGAAGAAGAAAAGTGTACAGAGATTGTATGGTAAGATTGTAGGTGTTTTGTTGTGTAATTAGATGATCTGATTTTAAAAGCTGTTGCAATACTGATAAAATTATAATATTTTTAATTATGTGGCTTTATACTCAAAATCCCCCCCCCCCCAAACAAAGATATAACATTTAACTTTGATTTCATTTTAAGATGGCACGATGGTGGCATAGCATGCCACAACACGAAAATATTATATGTACCAGCTGTTCACTGAAATCATATGAGAGATTGAGGTATATTTATCTGCCAGGATTCCAGGGGGTAATTCAGTACACTCACAGAGCTACCGGGGGAGTAATATCATGGTCTTGAATGGGTAAAACGTTTGTGTTGTTTTTTACACATGTTTGTGTGTTTTTTTATACAAGTATTTTTAATACAGGATTAGGTATCTTCTTGGCTATCACTGTTGTCAGAGGTGTCGGGCTTCTTCCCCATCGCACCATTGAGTCATTACAGAGAAGGAGAGAGAAAACTCTATGGGGAACAATTAAGCTGGGCATACACCTTTAGATCTCTCTGTCAGATATCCTTTAGATCTACCAACAACTATGTAGTGCCGGGTCCTCTGCAATTGAACACAGGTAGACTTGATTGTTTTGAAAGTCCCTCATATTACATGGTTTTGGTAAAACAAAAGGAGATCTAAAGGAAATCTGACAGAGAAATCTAAAGGTGTATGGGGGCTTTTAGGATTTACTGATTATGAGTAAGTTTTGGGGTGCTTATTATATCAGCACTTCTATTGTCACACCAAATACACAAGAGGGTGATAGGTCTGTTTAAGTGGTGCGGTGATCATTCCTTTGGGATTTTCACACCATTATTTGCAACTAAATTGTATGCAGTCTGCATTCCTGCTAGGAAGGTACAACCAATATTTGCCTGGTGACCATTATTTATTATTACTAAAAGGTGGTGCAAAACCCAAAATTATGAAGCTTACACCAGAACGGGCAGTGTTGCAGATATGTATTTATATATGCAGGGGTGGTCCTGAGAAGATCGGCGCCATAGGCACCCCTTTCTGACTCACAAACCTCTGTTACAAACTCTATTCTATACCCCCATTCCATTTGTCCAGAGAATGGGAGCACTCGGGGGGTTTGGTGTTTGAGTCTCCCCTCCTCTACTCCTTCTCTTTCCCGTGGATAGGCGGGCTGCAGGGTAGACATCTGGGCATCAGAAAAAAATTGCCAGTTGCCCATGCCTAAAAGTGGCACTGTATGTATGATATGTAGATATTTAGTCTTACTTTTTTGGGATCTCTGGAACAAAAAAAAAATCTGAAATAGTTTTACATATCTCTAAAGGCCCCCATACACCTAACAATCTTACCATAACATATCTGTACAATCAACCTTTGTCCTACCAAAACCATGTAATATGAGGACCTTTCTAAACCTTCCAATCACTATGTATTGTATCAGGGAGGACCCGGCACTACATAGTTGTTGGTGGGAAATTGTGATCTAAAGGTGTATGGTGAGCTATGGGTCCACCAATGTATTTCGATTGCCAAAGGATTGACCCCCCAAAAAATGACATGTCGGATCAATGTCCGATTTTTTGTTGATTGTGATTTTTATTGTAGCATATCAAAGCATCACTTTTTAAACCCCACTTTTATCCTGATTTACAGAAAATCTGGAACTTATTAAGAAAGGTGACCTATTTCAAAGCAAAAGTAAAGCCTTTCTGGTTTAGTATGGTAACAACATTTTGGTTGTGATACCTTTTCAACCAGATAGCTGGAATAAAAAATAAATAAATTAATAATAATATTATATATATATATTATTCCTTAATATAATAAAATGGGTAAATAAGTGCAAACTAATCCTTTAAAAGACCCTATACAATCTCAGCAATGTATACAGATCCATTTACAATTAAATACAAACTACACATGTGCAATGGATAATATGAAACAAATGGGCAAATGTCCAGAAGAAAGAGGTTTCTCATTTATTTTATTGCTATTTATTTATTTATTTATTTATTTTTGGCTGAACTATTAATGTAATATATTTATTTTAGTAATAAAAATGAAATACTTTCAAATTGCCTTTTACACTTTATTCAACATCTACATTTTTTAAAATAAAATTAATATTGTTGATGTTATTGGAAAAGCTTCTTATGTTTAAAATAACCACATAGGACTGAAATAAAATTGAAGAGGGATTTCAATACATAGGAGCCAGTCCAATGTTTTAGTTGCAAAGAACAAAGGTGAGACTAAAAGTGAGCAAGTCTTCTAGTAATGTCATTCCCATTGTTACCAGGAGGGGGCGCTGAGCGCCTAACATGCCACACAGCCTGTGACGGAAAGCTTTACACTTCCATATAAACGAAGAAAAATGTTTTCAATGTGCAAGTTTTATTTATTTATTTTTTTACCACACGATGTTAAGATCAGAAAACATATTTAATCTCTATAAAATATTCTTATGTGCTGTTGACAATTTAGTAAACATGGCAGTAATTTTTGGGAAATTGTTAATCTTTCAGTGAGTTTACAGTTTAATGCTGCTGGGAATCACAACATGATACCTAGATTACAGAGTACGCTGGAATCTGACTGCTAATCTCTGCTAGCTGTAGACAAGGCTTGGTCGAACTCAATGAAAGAACAATGGTGTCCTCCATCCTAGCAGAGGCCTGATATTAAATTCATACAAAAGGGTTCCACCATGACTATATCTGGAGATTTGTAACACAATTCCAATTATTCTCAATGTAGACAATATTTACTTTAAATTCTTTTCTTCAGTTGCTTCTCTAATGACTTCAGTTAGCCAATAAAGGGTATTGCTTAAAGTCCAAACTTCCTGTATTCTTTTAATATCCACTCTCAGTCTCAGTGGTAAGAAATAAAGTGTAATTCACACAGTCATGGGCACTGTGCATCTACATGCATGGCATGAGGCCTTTTGGGCATTCTTAAGCGCCCCCCCCCCTTGGTCCTCCACTTGCGGCCCCTGAAACCAAACTGTTAATACATAGGGGATAGGAACCACCGATCCCCCGCTGACATGTCCTGGCCTGGGATCTGGGAAGAGGGGTCAGGGACTGACTGAGCACGCTGATTGACAGCAATCCAGAGGGTGCCTGAGCAAGTCCATAGCAGACAGGTGAGCGCCTATGCTCCCACTATTCACCAATGAATGGAGTATGATTGTATAATATATATTGCGGCACATAACCTCAGAATAGGGGCACAACATTTTTTGATGATATCTATGCAGCACATAACCTTTGATTATATATATGCAAGACTATATATTAAAACAATGTCTTATAGCTACGCATGATGTATACACATCAGTACAGATTAAAAATGTTGTGCGGCCCTTAGTGATGCTGAGGGCCGCACATGTGGCCTACCATTTCGACTCAGTTACCCACCATATATATATATACGGTACCTACAGGACCTAAACACTTATATTATTCTTACTGAAGGATAAATGGCATCTTTTTTTTTTTTAGATTAACAACAATACAAATCACTAACGGAGTAAAGGAAAGACATTTTCCTATTTAATGAACTATAGTTGGTGGTCTGACTACTTTCAACGACACTTACAATCTAATACATATGGAAATATAGCCACAAAACGTGACCAGATGGAAGAGAAATGACCATTGTTTGGTTTTATGAAGCTTGGCACTGTCCTCTGTAGCCTTAGGCTGGGTTTCCACTGTGTCAAAATCCCTCCGTTTGATGTACGTCAAATGGAAGGATGTTGACATAGACCATTGTGATCCATGATGCTGTCTCCACATGCGTTGGTCTGGTACTTTGTGCCCCATTGCGTTAAAATCAACGCAGACTACTACGCATGCGTCAGTAACGCAAGGGGGGGCCAACGCACCCATAGACAATGCATTGAATCCGTTACTGACGGATGGGTATCGGTCATCCGTCAGTAACAGACTATTTTCCCCATAAAAAAAAAAAGTTACATATGCCCTGATGGAAGCTTAACGCGTGCCCCCGCATCACGGGTGCGTTGACGGAGGGACCTTGATGGACTGAAAAACGTAGTGGAAACCTAGCCTAACTACCACAGGACTGCCATTATTATTATTAATATTAACTTTTATATATATATATAGCACCAACATATTACGCAGTGCTGTACATTAAATTAGAGTTGAGATGCAACACAAGATAACACACAGGTACAGGTTATGACACAGGAGGACCCTGCCTGATTAAACTTATAATGTAATTCTGGTTAAACCCCCTGATGTGCTGCTCTATAGCCTTGCTAGACACAAGTCCAAATATTGGGATGAGATATACGTAAAAACCTACTTCCCAGTAATTATATATTGGTTTTATTTTGCTGTTTATAGCTGTGTTCTGTTGTATACATGGAGTGTATCCATGTCAGCTATTCATGAAAATACTCAGGACATCTAACTCAAAAATACCACGTGATCATGAGCAACTTATTTAAGGGGAACTATGTGTGCGTATGTTTTAACCCTTACTCATGTAGGTCTTGGTGGGCAGAACAACAAAATTGCATACCTACCTTTCATAATTCCCCATGAACATTCCATGGCAGCATACAGTAGAGTTGCTCTGTAGTGTTGAGCAGCATACGGTATATTCCAGTTCGCGTAATTTGCGAATATATTTACCTCCCTAGCGGTTGTGACAAGCCCAGCTCGTCCAGAGTTTGTGTGAAGAACAAACTCTGGATGAGCTGGGCTCCCATGCATGCCGCATATCCCCGGAAAGCAGCATTTCCGGGGTTGCGCGGCGTCACCGATCGCGTCACTGTGACGCGGAAGGGGGCGGGGGGTGGGCGGTGCCATAGCCCTCCATGTTAATGGAGGAGCTCCGGCTTTCCAGCCCACACAGCTGACATCATTAATGATGCCGGCTGTGTGGAGAGAGGCGGGGGGGAATTGCAGGCAGTGTACTGTGTTAAAAACAGCACAATATGGGCAGTGCGCTAGGGAGGTTAAGGAACATTTGAGCCTCGTAAAATTATATTAAATTCGATTGTATTCTATTGCCTTACATCGCGCATAGCTGTTCGCAATGATTCACAAAGATTCTTGAACCAGCTTTACAGCTTCGATTCTTCTTCAGTCTGATCTGCACACAAATATGCCGGTAAACAATGTTGAAGCATAATATGACCAATATCCGGCATTGTGAATATTTGATTTACAAAATATTGTGAATTCTCGAATGTCGGATATTCGTTGAATATATTAAAATTTTCTTGCTCAACACTATTTCTCTGCCCCCTGCAAGCCTATAGGACCACTGTAAAGCTTGCCCCTCCCCCCCCCCCTTGGCTTACCATTTTTCAACTAGTAAAGATATAGGTATGCTGCCACTTAATGTTCCAGGAAAGGAAAGTTACAGAAGATAAGTATACAATTTTCCTGGACCATCATGGCAGCATACAGTGGGGTTTAACTTGCCACAGACAGGGTGGGATGCAAAACACATTTATTCAAAATTCAGGAATGCTTTGAAAGCAAATACAAAAAAATAGATTGGACTGTAGTAGGGCTAGCCGGGTCAATATGGGACAGAAAAGTATGGCTGGAGGACCATGACATCCAAAGATGTTATGGATAGTTATGGATTCAAGTTTTTTTTCCCCTTTGTTTTCACCAGATGATCCTGCAATGTCTGGTCCTAAGGTAACAATGTTCAAGCATAGTTCTGTATCAGTAGACAGATAGCGAACATTTGACACCCTAGGAAAGAAAGCATTGTAAGATTACAGAACAAATCTCTATAAAATATAGAGGAGGCATTTGACCTGGGGTAGGGCTGACCTTAGGAAGTTGTAAAATACAATTAACACAGCCAACATTAAACCTTATAATAAAGGACTCCACAGTGGATAAACATTGGCCATGGCTTTAATTCTTGGGCAGGGTCCTCAACTCCTCCTGTGTCATAACTTGTACCTGTGCGTTATCTTGTGTTGCATCTCAACTCTAATTTAATGTACGGAATACCGTATGTTGGGGCTATATAATTTAAAGTTAATAATAATAAAATAAGTATACATGACAAGGTAATACAGGAAAATCACTGACAGTGCCCACCCATCCTAACTACATGTTACCACCCAGCCACCAGCCCCAAACCACCAGCTCGGAGGGTACCGTAATAATGATGACTGCTTTCACTAACTTTCACACATCCGACTAGGGTATTAAGCATCTTAAAGGGCTCACCAAACTATTTACTAACTTCCTTCCCACTATCATTTTATATATGGGCACTGCCCCCTCTGACAAAATTCCCCAAGTACAGAAAACCCCCTCAGCATATTCAGTAGGAGAACAGTATGTAACAGTGAGAAAACAAATCTTCTCAAATACAATCTCTGGGCTCAACCTTTGATCCTGACCATTTCCATTCCAGCGTAGTCTCTTCCTGGCAGCCCGCCCAGTCAAGCACCCCTTCACCTCCCTAGGCTCATGCTGTTAAATCGAATTAAAAAAGACGAGACTCATGGTGGCCATGCAGTGCTGGTGTCCTAGGTTGGAATCCCAGCCTGTCTGCAATGAGTTTGCATGTACTCTCCATGTTTGTGTGAGTTTCCTCCCACACTCCAAAGACATGCTGATGTCTCCCCCCAAAAAGATTCTCCTATGTTAGTTACTGTGTTTCCCCGAAAATAAGACAGTGTCTTATATACATTTTTGCTCCCAAAGATGCCCTACATCTTATTTTTGGAGGATGTCTTATTTTTCCATGAAGAAGAATATGGCACTGGGGGGATCAGAGGGGGGGGGGATCAAAATCGCAAAGGAGACTCAGAGGGGGGATTACCATTTTAGTAACCCCTTCTGATCCTCCTGCGTCATTTTGATTGCCCCCTCTGATCCCCCTGTACAGAGTTACAGTATCGTACCTGGGGGGGGGGGGTGCCTTATTTTCGGGGGATGCCTTAAATTTGGGGAAACAGGGTTCATGTGACATATGACTGTGTTAGTTACATATACATCACTATGGCAGGGACATTAGATTGTGAGCTCCTCAGAGAGACAGTTAGTGATATAACTATATATGCTCTTTAAAGCACTGCAAAATATGTTGGCCCTATATAAATACAAGATGAAAACACTTCTCACTGTTAACAGTCAGCAATGGCTATACACTGAGATCTGTCAGGATCAGCAGGAATATTCCAGCAATGATAAAACTGATATACTAGAGTACTGTCAATGTTATATTGTATATAAAATAAAAATGTTTAATTTAAAGTTATTAAGTTTAATATTAATGTTTACACATGCTCCTAGGTTACATACTTCCACCCTAAATAACAAACATATTTGATTGCTACACTTTAGTTAATGGTTTTATTTATTACGTAACGTTCAAGCAATTACATGCAGATGTCAGGATATAACCAGCAGAATTCCTGGCTGGCACATACATGAGTAAAATACCAGCTGAACCGAAAATAATATATTCAGCCAAATAGCGTGGCTAATTAGCTTAATTTGAAGGTAGATCCACCTAAACACTGTCATTATAAATCTATAACATGTTATAATTGTGAAAGATTCAATTATATCAAATAAACAAATGTTTCCCAGGTTTATGTTGATGAGGCAAGGCTGCACTAGTCACGCACTTACCTTATAGTCCAACTGAACTTTCAGTTTGAACCAGCTAAACACATCAAAATCAAAGATATTCAAAGGCCAAAAGTTTATTTAAAAAAAAAATTAACCAAAGCCTGAGTGGAAAGTCTATGCTCAACCAGCATTCAGGAAGGGCTCTCTTTGTAAAAGCAGTGGTCTCTCTGCAAAGAACGAATGCACTCTTTGAGTTCTCCAATCAGCAGAGCTATAAGGTAGACTTAGTAAAGAGAATATTGAATATTTGTATAAAGACCACTGCTTCTCAGACAATGGTAAGAGTCTCACTCTGAAGTCAGGAGACAGGGTTGCCTACTTATATAGCTGCCTACGTAGATATATCAGTACCCATTATTACACCCGCATGAAGCAATAGCCATAATGGGCTACAAAAACCTCAGGTATTGCATCAAGCTTGGGGGTTATACCCTTTTGGTAAATTTAACATCAGGTTGAATAAAAACCAGTACAGTGTTAGCGTCAATCTAACCTAAAGCCCCCAATACACCTTTAGATTACTCCATACAATTTCCATTAGATCTACCAAGAACTATGCAGTGCCGGGTCCTCCCTGATAGAATACATAGTGATAGAAGGATTAAAAAGGTCCTCATATTACATGGTTTTGGTAGAAGAAAAGGAAAGAAACAGGTTGTTTTCCACCTGGATAAACCTCTTCTGCTGAATGCAGACAGACCATATTTGTTAACCTAGACCTATGCTGAAAGCCTCACTGATATGGGGAAACAAACAGTACAAGGAAAGTTCAAGTACCTGTAAAACATGGTGCATGCTATTTCCACTGCATGAGATTCGAAATCTAGAAAACTCGAACATGTGACCACTGCTAATGAGGAAGTTGATAATTTAGATACACATTGACAGGCCAATGTGACCACAATAACCAGATATAAAAGCTATAGGCAGTCAGTAGTCCCTGAAAGAGTTTTATTTGAGCAATTGGTTATTATTTCAGCCTTGTTTTTACTAAACACATTTCTGCCTGTTAAACCATTTACACTAGCCTCACTTAAAACTAATATACGGTAACTTTATTTAAACACTAAGTGGAACTAAACCCTCCTATCCTTTTATTGGCCAACAAAGGTGTCATCAGTCAAAATTGCAGCTTTTTGAGGGCTTTCAAGATTAGTTGAGAGCTCACAAAAGTACACATCAAATGTGGTCACCAGAGATGTCTTGAATGTTTGGGGGACAGTAATACCCATGGGTCTGGTTCTTTAGATTTGTGGAGCAGCCCACAAAATTTTGGAGAGGTTAACTCATGCCCACTTGTTCATTCTCATCTGCTCCACCCCTTAAATTAAAATGTACGGTAATTTCCCTACATTTGTTCCCTCAGCACCTTATTATGTTAGTACCATTATGTTGTCTTACCCATCAGTTATATAAACTGCAATAGGTTTTTCACATGATCATGATGATATGATGTATATATTCAGAACAAACTTTTATTTTTATTTTGGTATTTTATATAACCAAGCACAAATCTTCAGTTGCAGTTTGCACTGCATGGCACATGTTTTTTTTATTGAACCTCTGCAGGAACACAAATGTAAGACAGCGAACAGTACAAAACACCAAACTGCATGAGTGTTTTCGGTTGTCCCGCCTTGAAGGGGCTAAGGACCCAAAAAGGAGTGACTAATGGGACAGGCAGCTAAAGCCACCTGCCCCTCTGATGTCCCGTTCCCCAGGTGACCTCGACCGGAGCCAAGTCTCTCGAGTACTTGGGACTGAGTAGGCTCCCTCCAAGAGGGCCCTTACTTGGAGAGACTGCTGGGCCAGAGCCGTAAGCAGTCTCTCTCCACCACTTTTCAGGGTTGTAGTCCCGGAGGACCAACAACCGTACTCATGAACAAAACAAACATGCAGGGGTAGTGGAGGTTCTGAAATTGGGACATGGTACATGTGCTTGAATGACAGAGATATTGTGAATATTCTATTTTGGTTACTTTGTTGCTCAAATCACTGGGACATGTTAGAGGTAAGTATAAATGTAATTAACCCTGGTTGTTTATTTGGTTTAACCCCTGTTTGCATTTCTAAATTAAAATACCATATAGCTAGAATTCCACATTAAACATGCATGGCTATCATTAGCATTATCACAGAGACTGTAAATTGACTTCTTAGTGCCAGTTTATATTTTTCCTCATATGCAATAACTCAATTGTCCAGCAGATACCACATGCTTGTTCTTAGCAGCCAGATTCCAATGATAAATACTGATTCTTATGACAGCATCATGTGCAATGTTTATATGCCTGTAGCATAGCATACGTGTTGCATAGCTAATATGATTTTCAGACAAAGGTGTTTCATCCTGTCATATATATGTATAGGACCAGAAGGAACAAAGGTAATAACATATACATGAACACCAATGTACGATTATGATGGGTTCAGTGGCCATGGTCACCAGCATCCACAAATATGTGGGTCGATGATCCAAGGATACGTCAACTGCTCGTTTTCTTCTATTTCTTTTAAAATTAGGTTACTTGTACAAGCCTGTCAAACAATATGATGAAATGGGAATTAAAGTTAATTTCTTAATGGCTACTCTGATTGCTGGAGACACTTCTAAAGCTCCACATTCAGCCTAAAAATGGCAGATTCTTGTGCTTCCCAGATGAACCATTTGCACTGATATCTCCTGAGAACTTTCATGGATACAGATGCTGTAGGAAGAGATCAAGCGGCAGATTCTCCTCATCCATCTGGACCAGTCCTAGTAATGGCTCTAGTACATTTGTTTGATCAGTGTCTTTGTGGCCCATGATCACAGCGGCTATTACAGTCAGTCAGCAACAGAGACATGTCTCCAGCTGTGGGAGTGTGGGAGACTCTAAAGGCAGCTCATGCTAAATGCTTTGTATAACTTTTCTGGGCATTGCAAATTACACTCAGACCGAATGAAGGGAATCGTAGGAGTCTTTCCAATCCCATGTTTCAGTCTATCCCATGGAGTCTTTGACATTATTTCTATTATGGACCTTATCATAATTCTGCCAGTTAAGGAAACAAGATATCCACCCTTGAAGTACAGAGGAAATATCAACTGGTTATACACCACTGATAGATAGGGTCTGGCAATACTGCAGCTTGCTGTCATGCAATATAAGTATAATACATCTGCTGCCAGTTTTACCACTTTTATTAAGGAAAACCATAAACATCATCACCATAAATAGGCGATAATCTCTTTCACAATGCCATGGGTACCATAATCACTGTTATTCTTGGCAGCATCATTGCCATTGAAAATAACATCTACATATTGGGTTAGTTTATCCAATATAACATGTTGCTGGTACCAATGTTGTTCAAAGACATTTATCTGCAACTGAAACTACTTAGTATTTCATACACCAGAACACTTCAATCAAGGGGCAGGAACATGATAATCTGTATATGTGACAGGTCCCATAGTAAACTTCTACACAGCCTTCATTTTGAAATAAACCTTCATTAAAAGGAATACAGATGCTTTCAAAATGAATCTTTATTTTAAAATGCCAGTTGTCTGTTGTCTCTGGCATAGTTGGTTTTAGTGAACTGCAGACTGCAGGGTCAATAATAAATGTAAAACCTGAAGCCATTGAATTAGCCAAGATTAGCAAGTAAGTAGAATTTTAGGTATCATAAGTGGCCTAAATAGCTCACTCGACATAGGTTTCCTTTAAATAAAATCCCATCACCCAAAGTGTGGCATTCTTTGAATGAAGAATTACACTACAGAATATTAATTGCTTTTACAGCAGTCTGAGAGGCATGAACTAAACTAAAATCCATGCTTGCTAAATGATATCACTGTTTGGATTAATTATTACTCATCCAGGCTGTACTGAGCTGCACGTCCCACTGAGCCACGTAGCATAGATGTGCCATCAGCAGCAACAGTTCCTTAAGCTTATACACTCACAATATAGCAGTGTATACTCAAATTTCTCATATTTGCCCACCTTGTCTGTTCAGTTTACACTTTAAAGCTGTTTGATATGTGAGTATGTAAAAAAATTACATATATATATATATATATATATATATATATATATATATGTTTTCATCTTACATTTCCATAATAAAATAGCAATATGATTTAGTTTTATGGACGCCTGCCATACTATTACTACAAAAATTTATCTGAATTAACCATACTTATCAGCATAATCAAAAAAGTAAAAAGTCAATTTATAGCCACCTGAAACTGCTACCAGATAGTGATGTCACTTCTCAAAGTTATGCCATGTGCCCAGTGCCAACACTGTATATACAAAATATATATGAAATATTTGACACTCATAAATCTAAGGATTGTAAATGATGTCCAAAACCATTGCATGACACAAGAAGTTGAAACTCAGACTGCAAACACTTGTAGGGCTCTTTCACACTATACAAACTGCATTGCCAGTACTGGAAAGCAGCGTGCTATGAGGTGCACATATGCCACCATTCACACTGGTATACAGTGCATGTTATATTATAATGCACAGCTGCATCCATTTTGGACACGCCAGTGTTAGGCTAAGTTTACACTGGCGATTTCCAAGCTGCTTGGAAACGGCCAGTGCGCTCCCGCAGCCGCGGGATAAACGACTCCCTGTAGTCGTCTGCACAACAGTGCAGGCAATTACAGAACGTCTAATTAAGGACCCCATAGACTTTCTATGGGACGGCTGCCCGAAAACCGACCGGCGGACGCCAAATGTGGCTTCCACCCGTCGGCCACGCTAAACGGTCATTTACCTGGCAGTAAAAAAAACGCCAGTGTAAACTTAGCCTAATTGTGCTAACGTAGCATGTCCAATAACGCATTCTGTATATTTAGTATTTGAAAAATTTCTTAAGGCAAGTTTTGGTGACAACCTTAAACTATGTCGGGAGAGCTCAGCTGATATCATCAGTCTGGAGAGAGCCCCGCGGCTCTATCCCTCTGGTGAACCCTATACTTTTCTCCTTTTTACATAGGCGCATGGGGACTTTAATGGCCAAATAACCATGCAGTTAGTATAAGTCAAACAAATAGTTATGAAAGCAAATATAAAAGTTTAATTATTTAATAGTCCAAAAAGTCCATAATAGTAATCTCAGTCCTTAAAGAGTTAAAAACAGAGGGAGTTCCTCAGGATACTGGGATTCTACAAACTGCTGGCCATGTAGTAGTCCATGGGAGGTGGATGCGACCCTATGATCTAGGTGATAATAGAGACCCCTAGAACCCTAGACCATGTCTGTGCAATATATAATTAAATAGACGTAAAGCATAGGTAAGAACAAGGCCCCACTACATTTTCCAAAAAATGAAAACTTTTAGGTCTGTTTTGGGGGTGTCTGTCTGCCTTTTAGCGCACTTGGGACGTGTTTTTGGATGTGCCCTGGACACTTATGCAATTTTACCCCGCCCATACGTCTACAAAACGCACCTGAAGCTTTTTAGATGCTCCCATACAATCTCGATGAGCACATTTGCGACACACTTGCCGTGTGATGCTCATCTAAAATTTTTAATGTTTTTAAAAACAGAGTGTGTAGGGCCTCAAGCTCACCGCCTGTGTGCACTGGCCCATTGAAAACAGATGGAGTGGAGCCTCACTTTTTTTTCCTGCACTGGACGCAGTATTCACATGGTCACAGTGTTGTCACAATATAACATGAAAAGTCCATTAACAGGGATAATGAGCAGGATGAGCAGGTATTTATTCATTTTTTTAAACTTAAAAGATTGACTTTCATACTATCATTAAAGGCCCCATACACCTTACAATCTTTCCATACAATTTCTGTACAATCAACTTTTCTTCTACCAAAACCATGTAATATGAGTATCTTTCTAATCCTTCCAATCACTATGTATTCTATCATGGTGGACCTGGCACTACATAGTTGTTGGTAGATCTAATGGAAATTGTATGGATCGATCTTAAGGTGTATGGGGGGCTTTACATGTTAAATCATATGTGAGCGTTTGGTTACGGGTGAACATTTAGTTCTGAAGACAAATCAAATCAGAGAAAAGAATGGCAGAATGTGACAGTGGCCTGTAAAATCTGTTCATCATAGCGCCTAGATTTTTTATTTCCTAATTTTATTTATTATGACGACTACTGCTAGCTTTTGCATTTTTCATTTTCTTTCTGTAAGAATTTCTGATACTTTTCTTGGAAGACTTATGGGATTTATTTATCATTTCATGTGCTGTTTTACCATCTTTTTATGTGAGTGAATAAAATTATACTGTTTTAAAATGATTTGTTATGGGGTGTGTTACAGTTGCTGCCGTTCTGTTCCAGCGCGCCGCTATGCTATTAGAGTGCAGCAGGTGATAATCCCGTTCCTGGAGATTACTAGTTGTTCCATCAATGGCCGCATGGAGAGGGCTGGACTGGAGGTGGCGATTATATATCCTCTTACTATTTTAGATGAATGCTTTCAAAAGTATGGTGTTGGAAATATTCATTATTTCCTGTTTGGTAAGTCACACTACAAGAATACAGTAGGTAGGTTTCATGTGATTGGACTCTGGAGATTGGAGAAGCTTTATGGATTCTTCTCGAATAGCGATTCCCAAACTGGGGGGCGCAGAGGTATTCTGGGGGGGGGGGGGG
>CM070033.1:34413851-34434255 GCA_036250615.1 Ptychadena robeensis | reverse complement strand
AATAAAATTATTCCTCAAAAATACCACTTGCCTAATAATTCTGCACTCCCTGTAAAAGCCGATCAGTGACCCAGATGGTGCCTGAGTAAGTCCCTTGCCTCTCCTTTTCTAGTGTTGGCAGGGGGACAGTGGACAGGGCCTATGCTCCCACTATTCCACCAATGAACAGGGGGTGCTTGTATAATATATATCGCGGCACATATTCTGAGAAAAGGGGCACAAAACCTTTGAGCCTTTAATGATCTCTATGAGGCACATAAATATGCTTGAAGTATAATTTAAAACAAGTTTTGTAATTGAAAATGTTATGTGCGACCCTTTAGTGATGCAGAGGGCCGCACTTGTGGCCCTCCATATCAACTCAGTTGCCCACCCCTGCTCTAGGGGTATATAAATTGCACTTCTGCTTACCCTCTACTTCACTTTCTTAACTTCCTTGTTACGGGCTCTGAATTGGGGAATACAATCAGTGCTTGCCCAGGACAGTGAACTAAAGAGGTTGTGGGTAATAGTCGCACCGATGAATTGGCTGCACAAGATAAAAGTATCAAAACAAAATCCTTGCAAATAAGGACTATACCACTAAACATGGAGATCAGTTTAAAGTGTGTTTAAATATGAAAACAGGGAAAAGCTTTACCTAATGCTCAGAAGACATATATTTATACTCTATGTCATGATAATATATGTCACCCCCACACACACTTGATGATGTGAGGGGAAATCTCTCTAACACCAGATACCTGTAATAACCCAACAGGAAATTCAGTCCACTCCCAAATACACATAACACAGCAGAGGGAGTGAACATTTTCCTCAGTGTTGTTCTATTTTTCATTAGATTTACTTCTTTCCAATTAGATTTTTCCAGGTTTTCAGTATTTTTCAATTCTCAGTCTTGTATTTTTTTTCCCACTCTGATTGGCAAAATGATTGGTCAAATTATAGTCAAGTGTTTTGAAGCATTAATATATATTTTTTATTTATATAAGAAAACCAAAATTGAATGTTGTTGGACATGTTAATTCAGAACAGAAGATGGATTGATTTCTTTCTGCTTGTGTGCCCTGGTCATGTATTAGCAGTGACCTTATGCTTACAATATGCTTCCAGATCCCCCCAAACCTGCCAGTAACAACTAAAGACTATCCAAAACCTTTCCCAACAAAGGAAAAGAAAGCGCGTGTATTTATGTATCCAATGTATTCAGTGCTGTACACATTGTGGTGAACTGCCTTTAAGCAGCCAAGTTAGAAGAGGACCGGGTGCTGTGTATTGTATAGGCCTGTGATGGCAAACCTATGGAACGCGTGCCAGAGGTGGTACTCGGAGCCCTTTCTGTGGGCATGCTAGCTGTCAGCCAGCACAGAGGTTAGAACTGCAGCCTATTGGCTCTCAATGCTGTCAGTTCTCACACAGTGAACCATACCCTCTCCTATTCTATTTTTACATTTTACATTTAGGAATGTAGTGTGTGTTTTCGTGTTTTGCGTGTGTATATGATGTGTGTGTGTAATGCAGGTTAAATTGCCATGCTTTGAGATAAATCAGTGGGGTTGTGGTTTCAGTTTTCACTTGGCCTCAAAAATGTTTGCCATCACTGGTATAGGTATACACCAGCTTTGCCAGCCTCAGCTGTTATCATGACACAGACCCCTTGGAGTAGTGAGGTTTGCCTTCATTATAGGGACAATTTTCTGCCTTAGGGCGCAAATATGTTTGTTATACAAAACACAATAATATGATATTACAGATAAAACTGAAAGAATAGAAAAATGTTTATATTTTAGAGCATAAATATAAATGATGGAAGTTTATTTTGGTTTGTGCCCAGCAAGGAGACTGTAGAAAGCTACATCTTTGTTCCTATGACAATGTCTACATTTATTTTTTTTCCCCAATTGCCTTGTGATTACAGACAGTGCACTTCATTGAGTGTGTACAATTTATATAATTCAAAAATATACACAAGGAGGATGTACTGCAAAAAGGACAAGGTTTAGAAACTTAATTGCCAAAACCTCTCTGTATATGTTGTACAGTGACCCTGCACCATCAAGTTGTCAGGGATCTTTGAAACCATTTTTCCACCTGTTCTACCATTTACACTTAAAATACTGTATATTGGTGATGTATGTATGTATGCATTATAATATTCAAAGAAATGGCAGAATGGTTGCCTGACAGTGCTAAGGTGCCAGGTTTTCATTTTGCCAATCATTTTTGCCTCCAGGGTGATTAGATTGCGAGCTCCTCTGACAGATACGGACATGACAATGGACTCTTAAAAAAGACTGCATTAAACAAATGATTATCCTCTCTAGTATTAATATGCCAATCATCCTTCCTCTGGCCATATAGGATCACAAAATAAACTATTCCTAAATCACTATTTTCTTAGTAGAATAAATACCCTTTTTAAGTACGGTAGTGTATTCTGGGAACAAGCCCCATGTACTCCTTTAATTGCAAGACAGAGCCACCAAAGCACACGGAATATATATTATTTACAGTTGTTTGAGAGAATGGAGGAAGCAGAGATCGGTGGCAACGCTGCATAGGGAACACCATCTCAGAGCTTTACCAATATAATGTAGACCAACCTATGGTCAGCATCAGCAGGTATTTGTTTACTAAATGTATTACGTTTAATAAATGTATTATTTACAGTAAAAAAAAAGTCACATAAAAACATACGTTAGTTGGAAGCCTATAATGGCAAAATACATTTTAGGTTTACTTACGCTTTAACTCTGTCGTTTGTTCACTCTTATTTACCAGTTTGAGATTCTTACATTAAATCTTTCCACACAGAAATTCCATATGACGCCACAGGAAAATTTAATCTGCCAAATACTGGACAAAACTGGAGTGTTGTAATAGAAAGAAAGTAGAGGAATGAAAACATTTCCATCACACTGACGAAGAGATTCTGGCACGGGGACACATTTCCATGCTCTTGGTATAGGATATTGTGGTGATGCATCTACAGAGAAAAGAAAATAATTGCACATCCAGTAAGTGAATCATTTATGTTAAATAATCCAGCTCAGTATATTCTTATTCACTTTATGAAACAAGTCATACATCTAGGAGCTTTTTTTTTATACAAGACTCAGAAGGGAGCGTTCAGATTTGCACCAAACATAAAGTATTCATTGGCATCCAGTGATATAATTGTAGTAAGATGCACGGCTTGGTGCTAATGGGCACTCAGTGAGTTTGTTGCCTGCAATGGTAGCACTCATTATAGCTAAACAAGCCTGGGGGGCTGAGGCTTTGAACCCTCTGCTGAAACCAACCTATGGTACTCTACATATCTAATACTAAAGCCCCCATACTCCTTACAATCTTACCATACACTTTCTGTACAATCAGTGTTTCTTCTACCAAAACCATATGAGGACCTTTCTAATCCTTTCAATCACTATGTATTCTATCAGGGAGGACCTGGCACTACATAGTTGTTGGTAGATCTAAAGGAGATTGAATGGAGTGATCTAAAGGTGTATGGGGGGCTTAACTCTGTTTAGTCATGCAAGATATATCAGTTACAGTTTTTTTTTACAAGACACTTATACTGAGGATCCCCTAATAAAACTATAGACTTTTGCATACATCATCATCATTTTGATGACAAAAAAAATATATATTTTAAAATTGCCTTTATACAGGAAAAAAGATCAGAAAAAACTGTATACCGTATTTTATGCACAATAAGACACACAACACAGGACCATAAGATGGTCACCCAAGGTTTTTGGAGGGAAATCAAGAAAACAAAAAGACTCAAAGAAAGACTCCTGGCTCTCAGCAATCTTGCACTGTGTATCTCTGTGAGTGAAGCTGGGTTGCTTGTTTTTCCATTTGATTGACTTAAATAATTATCGTTTTGTTTCCTTATTTCTTTTTTTTTTTCCTTACTTATGCGCACATGCTCTATAGTACTATCGGATACAAATTGATCGGAAAAAACTAGTAAACCTGTCAGATACTTGAGCGTTAAACTTAAAACAAACATGTCTGAATCGATTTTTGTTCGATCTATTCAGTTAAAAATGAATCCTTTTTAAAACACTATATTTTTAAGTTGATTGAACAGAAAAATCGAACCCTGAATGACCACCTTTAGTCTCTGGGCTCAAAGCACTGCCTCTACCGCCAAGTGAATAGTGGTGTACAGCATATTTAAGCCCTGACCACTCTGCTTGAACATGCTGTATATTCACACTCTAAGACGCATAGATGTTGTACCCCCCAATTTTTAGGGGTAGAGTGCAACATATGGAACTTATTGATGTGCAGCCATGGTTTGGAGCACATAAAATAGTGGTTCAATAGAACTCAAATTGGTCCTCTTGTTATGTCAGCAGAACACATTCAAAAGAGAACAAATTCTACTAACATAGTGGTATGGTATGTGATTTGCAAAGCATTTTATGGGATATGGGTGATGTAGAATACCTCGGAGTTCTACACTAAGAACAGAGTTGCTACTCACATAATGTGCTGAATTCCTACCAATGTAAGCTGCAATGTCTGGAAGGGAAAGTGTTTGAGATACAAGCTCAGGAAGGATTTGACTTATACAGGCATGGTAACGGAGCTTGAGAATCATATACTCGCTGATCTAGTGTTTGTTAAGACTTCCATGCAGGAGTTGTTAGATGTACTTTAAAGGTGGGCATTTAAACCCAGAGCTACCCAAACAGCCAAGTCTGAGACATTAGACCGATAAGTGTGATTGTTTTGGAGAAAGGTGTATCAGGGATTTGATTCGAAATGTACATTGGAAACAAAAAGTAAATAAATAATAAAGCAGGCAAACTGACAATGTAAATGGTGTGTGAAAAAACCACAAAATTGGGCAGACAAACTGGTTACATAGTGTGAAAAAGAGAAAAGCCAAAGAAATTGAATTATAACGCAGATAAGGTTTGTGTTTCCCAATGTCGTTTTTACCTAGAGAAAGTATAAATTAGGCAAAACAGAACATAAAGTTCACAACAGGACTACTTTCTATCATGATGCTAATCATAAGCAATTGTTGGCACTTTTGTCTGTGTAGGCTCGATTCTGCCATTGCATGCGTACTCTCCCTGGGCACCCTCTACACTCGCCGACGGCTCTCTGATGGAGCAGCACTTGTATCCACTTCAGCACTCAATATGCTGCTAATGAGGACATTTAATACATCTTTTGTCTGACCGGCAGAGCAGAAACAGCATGAGGAATGAGCCTCTTATACAGGCATCTCTCTTCTTCTCACTCTCTGCTTGTGTTCACTGCTCCTTTTCAATCTTGTGCTCACAAACTGTATCTCTTCCACCTAGACACCTACCACCCTAATGCACTGCTCACTGCTGGCTGCCGGCTTCCACACATCTTTCCCAATCTTCTGCCATTACTTAAACCCCTTTGCTCATTATTTTTTATATATTTATTATTATTTTTCTTACTTTATCATAATCTATTGTACCTCTGAGCTCTGCAAAAAAGCCAGGCATAGACTGCACTGTATAGATTGGCGGTAGATCGGTGGACGCTCAGGACATGATGGCGTCATCACGCTGCGCTCGAGTGTCCGTCGATCAGAATGGGAATCGATGCGCACCAGTATGCACATCGATTCCTGTTCAACACTTTGGAGGGAGACCCTGGTCCCCATCCAAAGTATTTGCGAACGGCCAGGAAAAAACAGTCATGTCCCTGTTTGAGCGCTTTTTTTAGTGATCAAATGGATTACTCCATGTGGGCAGCCTCGATTACCACAGAATCGATCGCTATGATCATGCACGGTGATCAATCTTGTGAAAATATACCTGGAAATCGAGAAGTCTATGGCCGGCTTAAGACATAAGGATATTTTCTGAAATACCTGAAATGTTAGTCCTTGTACAAGTGGCATCAGAAGAGAATGCCCCATTACACCAAAACTGGGTTGGGTGAAAGAGACATGTAGACCACAGTGGCACAGTACATACAAGTTTGCCTCTTTGTTCTACTGATAAACAACAAGTTTTAACAACAGCATCCCAAGTGGACCCCTACTGGGTTCACAAGAGGAATGACTAGATTTGGGAATGCAAATGCACACGAAGGAACAATTGGTGTTCATTGAGTTCATTAGAGAAAGCTAAATCGCATAGAAGGGCAACTAAACTATACTCCTACAAGATATGTTTTAAGCATAGGTGAGTGCTGACCTTTTGAATTTGTAGGTTAATGTACTGTGATACACATGTATAAATAAATCACATCCATAAAGGCAGTCATCCTGGTGGTAGTAGCTTAGTTTAAAAAGTCCCACAATTAGGGCAGGGTTTTTCTATGTATGTTTAACTAGGGACGGGAACCTCACAATGGTTAGCATATGTGGCTCCAGTTAAAGTCCCAAATATCAGTATGTTTCCTGTATGTATATTTGTTAAATGGGGTTTTTTTCCTGTGTTTAAGGGGACTGCTTGCAGTTTTTGTGAGATAGGTCAAATGAGACAAAACAACCTGTGAAATTCTATGCAAGTGAAATGCTATCTGCAAGCGTGAACAAAACCTGGATCATGGAAAGGAAGAAACTTAAAGAAGTGCAGTCTACTAAAATAGAGAAAAAACAACAACAACTAATCCAACTCCCTGAATTTCTACTTTTACAACAAGATTTATTTAGTTTATGTACACCATTTATATATTTTTCTGCACTTAGAAACACATGCGGCACATTCTTTAAACAAACTATTGTGACAACTAGAAGCAGCTCCCCTAGTAGACTACAGCTCTTATAGTAAATAATCTATTCATAGGTTTCAGAACGCAAAAACTAATTGCTGAAATCCTTCCAAACAACCACTTCAATTTATATACTAGAGATCAGAAATTAGTCGTCCAGTGTCAATGGGCATTTCTATTTCTATTTGCGATTCATCTGTTATTGTTAGCTCAGACCTTTGTGCTGGACTACCGCTTTCTAATTACTTAAAAAACGTGTAATTGACAAAAACAACATGGGATCATAATAGCAAATAAAATGACATTAATTTTAAGTGATGGCCAAGTACCTATCTGGTGTATTAGATATGACAATTGGGGTGGTTTGGTGTTATATCTGATGATTTTCAAGCATTCCTGACCAGCTCCACAGTGAGGACAGTTACTATTGTTTTGAGAAGCCTTATATTGAGGCTGTTCCAAAAAACTATTATTTGTTATTAAGCTGCTCAGATGTCACACACTCTTTATTGATCATTATTGATCAATCGTCTGTTCCTTTATTGAAGCTGACCATATAAATTAGAGGCTTTTTTTCTGTTCAAATATATTTTTGTTTAGTGCACAAAGCAAACAACCAAAACAGGATTCTGAAATCAGGGTCTGTAGAGAAATTAGCCAGGAATGTCCATCTACCTCCAACCACAGCTGATTTAAGGTGTTTGCTGTTGAATAAAGGTACATGTAAATAAAACAAATCAGCTCCCAATCTGAGAAGAATATTCCAAATCAGGTGATAATTGATGGCAAGGACAGCATGATTAAAAAATGCAACCTCGGGCAACAAATAAAATCAGCTGGCAAACTGTTATCCTGTAAATAATGCACCTGCCAGAAATGATAAATATCCAAAAAGTTCTTTATATAAAAAAATTTAAATTGTTATTTACGCACAACTTTGACTCAGAGAAGTCAGCCGAAAGCACCAAAATAGTAAAAAAAAAGGGGGTATGTTGTCTGTAAAGCGGAGCTTAGTGAGCTTGTCTGTCAATTCAAGAGAATCCCAAACAACAAAATGTGTAAAAAACAATATGTAGAAACTATCCTTAAAGACGCAAATGATACTACGCCTTTGTTCTTTATCAGATAGTAATGACTTCAAATAGATAATCCAGAGATTCCGTAAATTTACGTAAATTCAATGCCCTCTAAACGTGGCCTTGATGTTTTATGACAAAAGAAGTGTGTTGCTTTTCGGACAATGCACGCATAGTTAATAGCATTCTTATAGGATGCCGTGTACACAAAACAGTTCTTGTGTGTTGACCATTTAGGGCTTTTTTTCAATGTAGAGAGCTTTTGTTTGTCCAACAACCCAAACTGCCAAGTGTATAATCCATTCTGTTCTTTTTATGACACTTTTGTCTTCATTATAACTGTAAATTAACCTCTCATTCAGGTTTTTCAGTGGACTATAACAAAACATTGTAAATTGACGAAAATTGGGGGTAATAGGAAACAGAAACGGATCTAAAAATAATAGACGGAAGCTGCCGGAAACTTCAGATTTTGTGATGCAAATGATGGGTTACAAAGGAAAGACAAACTGAATGTCTGTTTAAACGTATACAAACACACCTGTAAAAGCAAGACTTTTAACCTTTTTTTACTGAATTAAGTTAAAATTGGATATTTGTTGTCATCACAATTTTCATGTTTGCTACATGCTTTCTTATAGGCTGGAAGGCATTCTGGTACTTCCAGTTCTACGGCTTGAGTAGAAGCACCGAACAATAAATCCTGTACCGTATCTTTCCATTGTAATAACAAAGCCCTTACATTACTGAAATGGTTGAAAAGCGACTTTGTTACATGTCTTTATTATATAGAGATGCAGAAGATGTCGCTTATAGGACCAATAAACCTAAAGTGCAAGCTGCCTTACATAAAAGAGTTTTTATATGGGGATAGGAACATATACTAAAAATGTTTAAGCAGAAGTTAAGATATTTTTCAAAGACGATACAATAACTTTTTAGTGTGTGGGATGTTTACCTGGAAAAATCTATACCTCTTGTCCAATATCCCACTGAATGGCATTGTAGAGTACCCTTCCATCTCTTAATGTACAAAAAACACACTACAGCTGTACAGTCCAGGCTTGAAAGTGTTGTTAATGGGCTTAAAAATACCTACAATATACCACATTTTCAACAAAAATTAACTACAAATATATTTTCACGTTCTTTCTATATATTTAAATAAATTATGCTTAATATTTTCCCTTATTCTTTTTAATTGTGAAGATTTTTGCATATAGGTATGCAAAAATTATGTGCTTAAATTACTTCTTAGCTTGATAAATTTCTTCTTATTCTTTATAATTGTAAAGATGTCGGCATATAGGTATGCAACAATTATTTGTTTAAATGCCTTCTTAGCTTGAGAGTCGGTAGCTATTGAGTAGCTGAGGAACTACTGATCCCAGCATGCCATGCCAGCAAAAGAACCAGCAGCTTCCCTTGTCCTATTTAATCTTTAAACTTGTATTTAAACTGCAGCACTGAGAAACAACGCTTGTTCCGTAAACAGTTATTAAACCGAGTTGATTATGAGAAACACATTATGAATACAAAGGCCAGGAACAGCAAACCATGTTGAGCGGGTGGCATGTCACTGCAGATTAGGATGATGCCATCTCTGCGATGGCCAGTAGAGGGAAGTATTTCAGCTAAAAAACAAACATTAACCATTTAGAAATTTGGCCTCTGCTGTGTTAATATAGATCTGATCACTTCTAAGGATCTACTTAATATATTTCAGTAGAAAGAAAACACACTATAGGAATCTGCATATATTTTCAGAAATATCACGTACAAATGATATGTGTCCCCAGTCTATAGATATCTCAATGCCCATCATTGTGTTATATACGAGAATATAAACAAACAAAAAGCAATAGTACAGTAAACAGAATTCACATTCAAATTGATGACATATATAGAATTACTCAAGCGATTTCTTTAAAGCGGCCGCTGATTTTTACTGCATAAAAATAAATATTCTCCCACAAAAATAGCATTTTCATTCCAAAAGAAATTCAAATCCTCAAATTTAATTGCAGATATTAAGCGCAAAATATTTGGGTCCTATTTATTAAAATGGCGTTTGACCCTAAATTGCAAAAAAAGTGTGGACGTTTGTTTTTTAAGCGTCCGCCATAGAAAAGACGTCACAGCGGTCATTCAGTGCGATGTTGTTACAGACCCATCAAACTTAAAGCCCTGAAACTTCCATGTGGAAATCAATGACATTGTAAAATAATCCCTCATCATACTTGTTGCCTGACACTCGACAGATCATATTTGCTTGTTACCACATTATGTAAGATATTACCTACACGGTAATAGCCAAAGTTTATCGCCGACGACCGTTTACTTGATTGGCCGTTTAAAAAAATAAATCAGCCGCCGATACGAACTGTTTGCAACAATAACGCAATGAGCATCTTGGTTTATTTGTTTGCTCAATATCTCATTCAACCGGTAGCCTTATATATTTGTCTCTCTCGCTGTCTGCTTGTTTTCCACTTAGGCTATTGTGAACGCTTCCATCTCTTGTCTATTAGGTCTCGATCATTCTTTGTGACCTTTCTATGAACCCAGGCCTGAGTTCAGAGGTCACCATCGGAGGGAGGATCCATGAGAGATGTGCAGAGACATGACACGTGCACAGCCAGTTACCATTTCTTTGCGGCGCAGGTCTCTGGCTGGATCGGGGTTAATGAAGTGATACTGTGCACAAGTCAGAGAAGGTTTGATCAAAGAGTAATTATTGGTTTGTGTTAATGAAAGGGCTGAAAATTGTCACCTAAAACAAATGCATTCTTTTATTTCACTTACGAAAAAAGAGAAAGCTGCAATCCTGCAAACGATGGTTTAATTTTTACCACCGGATAATAAGATGGTATATTGGGTTCTCATCATACGTCCGGAGACATGTCCAACATTTTTTAAGTTAAGTTGATAGCGTTTATTGGTAAAACCAGTAAATTTAGTAATACCGGATCAAGATGTCCCTTTAGTTGTAATTTGAAATCTATATTAGCTTCTCGTAAGTGCAGTTCACGATCTGTGTTCACCGATGGCAAACGCGGTAACATTCTGCCTTCGGATACAACAGAATTTTTGTATCGCATTCTTGTTACCTATATTCCTTCATATTAAACAAATTCAGGGCGATTAATAGACTGAATAGATATCTGCTTCATTTTTTTACTGTCATGTACGCTAATTACAATATGAAAAGGAACACACAGCCTAAAAGTGACTGTTTAAACCGGTCCAGATCTGCGGGTTTCTTAAGAAAATAACTTATTCAAAATAACTGGAGCTACTTTGTTAAGAACATATTACAGAATAAAGTCTTGGTAAGGTTGATGTGGTTTATCTGCAGTCTCAGAATTTGAGAAATTCAGTTGCAGGATCTGTGTAGTTGAACTCTCCTTCCTGACATGGATCATGCACCAACTTCAATGGGGTTCAAATTCTACAGGTCAAGAAGTGCAAAATCTCGCTGGGAGCTTGACAGCTTGTAAGTGGCAAATCTCCTCACAACCCTAATTGGGCTGGTGTCTGGATCAAAGCAGGATTTTAATTTTCAGACAGCCGCTGTTTTAGGTACAAGCAGCCACTGGAATAACAAAAAAATTCTGGTAACAATAAAATAAAAACAAAACTTTATAATAGAAAGAAAATTTTACAAAAAATTTTAATTCTTTCAGGCAAAAACTGCTTTAACAATTAGATAAAGAAAAAACTGTACAAACAAATTTTAGGGTATAAAAATGATGTTAAAAAATTTAATTTTGAACTTCCGGTTTGTGAATTTTTTTTAACATTGTAAGTATTTTATTCTATTACCTTTTTAAGACATATTCCATAGGCGGCTGCCTCACCATAGCAATGTGTTCAGAGTATCGTTATTACTGGAATAGCATGTTCACATTTGATCAATAACTGACCAGTTTTACATAAAATAAAAATATTTACCAAGGACAGTAAGACTAGAGATTCAACTTTTGAAACTGACATCTACTCTTATTAATAAACCTTCCTGTATCATCCTGCTTTTAACAATGTTATACTAAAAATTGGATCCTCAGAATTTCGATCCCAAACATAATTAAAATTCAGATGATCTAAAGAAAAAAATTCAAAAGCTGAAAAAGCAAAACATAAGTTTTACCTATGTAAGCAACCCAACTGCAAATTTTAGAGCAGATTTTAAAACAAATTGTTCAGGTTTACTGAACAGCCTTATTCAAACTAAAAAAACGACATGAAAATATGTCTGACCGAACATAGTGGGTGTTTGGTTGTGGACTCCGGCACAAAACTGTACAATATATGTATTCTTATGCTTTTTATATCTAACTATAAAAGTAAAATACAACCTCATTTAATAGTAGGGAAAAAACAAATAAGAGTTACAACGGAATGACAGCATTACACCATAACCCAGAAATATTGAAAACGTGAAGGCTTAGATGTGCTAAAGGTTGCAAAAAAAAAAAAAACTCTTTCTTGATGGTTATGGAAAAGGTATTGGGCAGTTCTTGAGCTTCGAGCTAACAAAGCACAGGTCAGATTTGCAGGATATCTTTAATCTTACATAGGTGGAGTAATCTGTTTGACTGGGTCAGAAATTATCCTATCTGATCTCACAGATGGAAATCCTCACAATATGACTTGTTAGGGGTACTCGGGGACCAGAGGTAAGAAGCCCTGGTAAAGACATCTAAACAGAACATTTGTCTAAATCAAAATCCAATGTTAACAATGCGGAGAATAGAGAAGACTGTGACAAAGGAAGCCAAATATTTAGATCTGCCTTAATGCACGTCTAAATACCCATTTCCCATACACCTGTTAGAAAGTGTGAACCCAACATTGAGGGGCGAGAGACGCTCACTTCTGACCTGTAATGCCTAAGTGCCTAACAGGTCAATGACAACTATAACAAATAAATCGATGGAATAACATTGACTACTAATTGCGTCATTAAAGGATTTTCAGAGAAATCTTTACGAAAAGCTCAGAAATGATGAGAAAAGTTTATCTTCCTTGTCTATTTTGTGATATAATAACTCCTTATAGAGCCATTAGAACTGTAGACAGTGGCATCAAAAAATCTTTTAGCGGATTAAACAATGGAGAGGTGATCTCTAAACCACGTAATAAAGATCCGCTAATGACCTCTAAAGTGAAACGTTCACCATAGATCATATTTGTTCTCTAATTTCATATAATGCTGTCCAGTAGATAGAGGAGAGGTAATGCATATAGTTTAAAGAGGAGCTGTCCTGCAATTGACAGCTGCTAGGAAAGCCTTTGTTCTGTGTCCAACAAACTCAGGTCTATGACCTGGAAGTTAGTGTCACTAATTGAGAACCAATGACAGCAGGGGCTACCATTGGCTTATTTATCATGATACCCAAAATGAAGAAAGGTAAGTACTACAGAAATGTAGTGTTTAACATTTTAACTGTGGAAGGTTAAACGTCATGCCTGATTGAACTTCCTACCTGTTTTTTTTTGTTATTAATATTTTATATTAATTTATATTAATATTTTATACTTATATACAGTCTCGCTATTAATTCTATATGACTTGCATTTTAAAACAAAAGATTCACAAACAAAACATAATAAACCTAATAAAGCATTCTTTGTGACTAGCTACTCTCCTTACCTCTTATATACTAGTCTTTCATATCTTTGTTCCTTTTATGTGGATATTAGGTTAATTTCATTGGCTGTCTTAATAAGGTTATTTGTTTATCCGTTAACAGTAGGTTGCCGAGTAATATCTATACTATGTGTTGATGAAATTTTAATCAATAAAGACCATTTAAAACAATTTGCATTATCTACCCTACTTATTAAATAGGAAGTAGAATTGATGCATGTGATATTTTAAGTTTAAATATTTGACAATATTTATCGCCGTTTAAGCCATAGGAAGCTGGAACATTTTAGAATGAAATTATTTTGTTTACAATTTGTAAGTCCACTTATATACTACAAATTGGAGACGATGATTTTTAGGATAAAACCTTAAAACAAGACTTTGGAGAGAAAGATATCAACAGCTGTACCAATGAGAAACAAACCCAACAGATAATCAACAGAGCTCTGCCCGTCACAGGTGCCAATTTTAAGGTTAAAAATCACCGATATTATAAAAAGAGAAACATTTAACTCTGTACCGAGAAAACAGGAGGTAGGCTGGATGCCGCAGGGCTCTTTTTAATGAATCTGGGTAGAAGGCTAATTAACCCTTTAGCTGCCAGGATGCATGTGACCGATTAACCCATTCCAGCTAGATTTGCCAACTGATGTTCACAGCAGCATTACACTTGTTCCTTGCTTCCCCTCCCATCCTTTCAGCTGAAATAATCCCCTCCAGGGGCAAAGTGAGAGACAAATGAGCAGGAGAGAGAAGCAGGAGCGATGGGTCCCTGTACCACTCACTTATCTTGTGTCGGTTCAAGAGTTCAGTCATGGCCTCAGTGTAGAGACCCATTCCTCTCTACTGGGCAGATACACGGGCATGGATGTCAGGACAGGACTTGGGGTAGGGAAGGAAAGAGGTACTACACCCCTAGACTCTGGGGAGCTTAAGCATAGGCAGAGGAAATTCTATTACAGTACAAAGTGACTGCAAACCAGTAAGATCAGAAGGAAAGATCAAACAGTCAACACATACTATGGAATAAAAAAACACAAATCTAAAGGGCAAAATAATTCAGAGACAATGAATGAGAAAGAGCTGCTTAGAAAATGCAGGGTGGGGAAGAAGTCAATAGAGAGTAATAACCTTCTTTTTATTGTTAATAGTACAAAAGTTCACCAGCATTACACTCAAAGAGTATTTATTTGTTAACTTGAGTTTGCAGGTACACCGGGCCATGACTAGTGCTTTAAATATTGTTATTTATATTGCTAGGCACAAATTTAAAGGCTATCTCATAAAGTTATATAAAAGTCACGCTTTCCTGCAAATCAAAGGCAATGGCCACAAACTTGAACTTCTTCTAATTAATGTATAGAAGCTGAAGGGAAGGTAAAGAGCAAAGTTGAACTTCATGAACAAATGACAAAAATGTATTAGCGAGGCCTCTTTCGTCTTAACTTAACTTCGTCTGAGTCTTAACCATTTACAAACATAGCCAATAATCAGAAACTAGGTGACTAAAATGTCTATATCTCCAAGGTGCCCATCCTGTGGTTAATGCTAAACATGATCTCTATAAGAAATGAACATGTATGAAGTTGTTACCATTACACGCCCAGCTATCTATTATATAACTGTACAATGGCTGTATGATATTTAATAAGGATGAACACCCTTACTCTACATGTCTGGAAGACATATACCCGGGTGTTATCAGTCTGCCTGTACAAACACACATCTATTCGCTAATTATAACACACGTTTTTAGACACATGGCACAAAAACACCTGCAGACTAATCTTCTTGCTTTATATTTAGACATGGATAAGAAAGGGCAAATTAGGAGTACTAAGAAGCCTTGAAAAAGTCACTTACGTATGTCCTGAACCCCAGGGCTGTTGAGCAGATTTTAGGGAGGACACCCAACATTGCAGTGCCTCAGTTCTGTGTACTGTCTTAGTCACAAATCTGCTTAACAGTGCCTTGACTCAGGGAATTAGTGGGTTAGTGCTTGATGGCCTTTAAACCCTTACAATCTAACAATGCTTAAATACTAAGAAAAAAAAAGGGGGGGTAGCGTGCCCCAAATGCAAAAGGGTGTCCATGGGTAGACTGAACAGCGTATCTGTTCCCTCCGCCCTCTGAGATATAAATGAGATTTGGAGGTAGGGGAGCAGCACCTCAGGGAAGCGCAGGGACGTGTGTTGACTGATGAATCCTTCATAACTTCCTCCGTGTTGCCGGGCGGGTTCATCTGCAGGACAAAGCTATCCATCTCCTTTCCGCTCTCCCTGCAGCGCTCACCCCCACCTCTTCTGCTTTTCCTCCTCACTTCTCCTCTTCTGCTTTCCTCTTCGTTTTTTTAATACGCTCATCTCTTCCTCTACCAACTTAATTTTCTCATCCCTTTCTCAATTTTCTACTCCTACCCTCCTTCGCTCTTTTTTTTCCTCTAATCAACTCCAATGTTTGGTAGCAATCAATGAGAAAAAAATTAGTAAAGACGCATAGAGCGATGCTATGTATTGTTTCTGTTGCAAATGGGTTATCTGTAAAATGGTCTGCTGTCCCCCCTTCGGAGGTTTGGATGAAATATGTAGAGTGCGTTATCCAATACATATGCATTTCATTTTTTATAAAGCACAAAACCAGATTTTCAGACCCTGGCCTATACTCTGGATAAGCCATGGACACGAACTTCTCATTCTACCTTCTGAAGATACAAGGGCATAGACCCAAAGTGCACCTAAAAAGCCTAAACTCATCACATTGTTGTCTGAGTCACACCCTTTGATATTCCAGGTGTATATCATATGTGCGCACATCTATCGGACACACAAGGGACACACAGCTCAATCTTATCCTCCTACACGTTCATTACGCATATATCTCTCTCACTTTCTATCGCAGAGATTCATCAAGGACACATACCTTGCCGAGATTCACCAGGGGCACATACTTCACACCCCATCAAACAGTTAGGAATGCCTCGTACCTCTGTTTCTTGATTCCCCCCAGAAACAGGTGCATGTTTCCCGCCCTTGACATACATACAAGACAAGTGTCACACCTCTGCACAAAAATGTTAAGGGAAGACTCCTTCGTAATCATTGAAAACGGTTATTTCCCATTTAACACATCTGTCTGAGAAGAAATATACATGACTTTTATTATTATTATCTTGTATTTATATAGCGCTGACATATGACGCAGCGCTTTACTGAGCTGTCTCACAGAGGAGCTAACAATCTAATGTCCCTACCATAGTCATAGGTCACATGTAACCAACAAAGGAGAATCTTTTTTTTTTGGGAAGCCAATTAATCTACTGCATGTTTTTGGCATGTGGGTTTCCCACACAGACATGGGGAGAACATACAAACTCCTTGCAGATAGTGCCCAGGGCCAGAATTTGAACCTAGGACGCTAGCGCTGCATGGTCAGAGTGCTAACCACCTGAGCCACCGTGCATGACATAAATTTGTCATGGCCCACATTATTCTGAACATACTCATCTACAGCCATAGGACACAAACCATACATTGCATACTTATATATCCCTTTAAATACCCAGACTTACTTTTTGCATGGCTTTTAGTAAATTAAGTGTTAAGTATAGCATAGTGCCCATAGCTTGCCGAGCTATACTTTGGATATTTAAAGCCAAATCATTCTTCAGTAATGGTGATTCATTGTTTAATTCTCACTGACCTACTGCTAACTAGCAGGGAGTGAGAGACTAGGAATACGAAGGAGATATAACGCATACTTATTTGCATATCTGAATATGATTTTCATACATAATATTACCGAATTTCTAACTCTGTGTTTTGGTGCTCCCTAGCTGTTGGATTAGTCACTAAGCTTTCCTACGTACCTATGAGGTTTTTTTTCTTTAAATGTATCCACCTTATTTATAAACTTTACTGTAAAAATCACAAAATAGTTTTTCTAAGGTGTGTGTGCTGTTAAAAATTACAATGTATGGTCCAGCTTACAATCTCTTTATATCTACTTGACCTACTGAAATCCATTGTTGGCTCCACCTTGTCCACCACCATATGCCGTGTCCTGTATGAAGCAGTACAGACAAGAGGAAGAAGTTTAGTAACATAATAATGATGGGACACATTTCACCCTTCATAAAAGTGGGTTGTGGATATGACAAAACTCCGGGACACCTAGCCTGCAAACTAGCCTGTCCCACCTGAACAGGGCAGCCAATAGGGACCAATTTATTCAGTCACATGACAGATTAACATATTATTATATAATAAGCAATATGCAGGTAAAAAGTAAGTATATATCATAGAATTACATATCTTGTTTATGTATTAAACATCACACATTTCCAACCAGCAGTACGTGTACACCAAATATTTGTTGTGGAGATTACTCCTGTTTTTCCATGTTGGAAATTTTTCATATTTGTTGATGATAGAACTTGGAACTTTCTCAATATACATAATTATCTGGTTGATCTAAATATGTCTCTGTATGGAAACATTTTCACATTAAACCATACGCCTCTTGGTAGCTTTAGTACTAAAGCATTACTACAAGGAGCCACTGATGAACACTAGCTTTAGTAAATGCATACATGCTTTGAGAAATATTAAAAGTGCTATAAAATTGACAGCCACTGTGGTATATGACCCTCCAGTCTATGATGCCGCTTAGAACGCCTCACTTTAATGCTCATCTATATCAGCATTGGAATTCTAGAAAAAAATCATTAACTTGCTGTGATTTTGTCAGGTACACATGAACGCCTCCTTCAAGGCACTCCGAAAATGACACAGCGGCCTCCTGGCATCAGACAATTCTTAACAACTCTGCAGTGTGAGTCAATAGATGGCGCTCAGAGTACAATACAGGGTCCGCTTTATACTCCATCTGTAAGTATACCATGTAGGGGGAGGGGTTAACCCTTCCTATGTCTCACAATGAAACATATAGTGTACAGTGTATAACCTAAAAAAATTTCTACCATATCACATTCACAACCTTTCTCTTTCTTTTATTCGTACTGTCAGCTTGTTTTCTTTTGGAAAAAAACTTAAGCCATACATGGGTGGATACCTGTGCGTACAGGGAATGATCAATTGTGGCATGGTGACGTAAAGAATCGCCAAATGCTGGTCTCCATCCAAAGTAATGCCAATTGAACAGGCATTTACCAACATGTCGGATCCCTGTGCGATCAACATTTTCTTGGAAAGGGAACGATCACTCCTAATGGGCAGCGTTCGATTGCCAAACGATCACCGTGAACGTGCCCTGTGGTTGATGGTTCGGGCATCAAATGCTAAATCGCCCCATGTATGGCCAGCTTTAGCCCCGCTGACTAACAAGGACTTAATTTGGGAACCAAGTCTTTCTTCTTTTTAAGTTAATGTTTTTTGTTTTTTTACAAATCTTCACTAAACTAAGTAAAAAATTTTTTTCTCATTTTAAAACATCAGTATAAAGACTAATGAAAGGACTTATTGGTCTAACACATTATGTTATATATATATGATTTTCTATTCCTATAAGAAAAAGTATGCTGGGGGTGTCCTATGTATGTCACGATCTGTATGATAGTACCCTATTTTTTCCAACCAGTCATTGGTTTCAATGACTGAAGTCATTGAAAAAAGCAAGTTCTCTCAGATCCCTTCTTCAAGTACTAACCTGTTTCCCCGAAAATAAGGCACCCTCCGAAAATAAGGCACTCTTACATTTTTGCCTCATGCTGAAATATAAGGCATCCCTCGGAAGATACGGTACTGTAACTCTGGACTGGAGGGATCAGAGGGGCAATCAAAATGAGGAAGATCAGAAGTAGTTACTAAAATGGTAATCCCCCCTCTGAGTCTTCTGTGCCATTTTGTTTTCCCCCTCTGATCCCCCTGTGTCATTTTAAGCGATCCCCCCACCCTGATACCCCAGTGCCATATTCATGTAAAAATAAGACATTCCCGAAAAAAGACGTAGGGCATCTATGGGAGCAAAAATTTATATAAGATACGGTTTTATTTTCAGGGAAACATGGTAAGCCTGTAGAAGGGATCTGAGACATCCCGAAAGCTTGCTTCTTCAATTACTTTAGTTATCCAATAAAGGGAATCACTTGAACTCCAAACTTTTTGTTTTTAAATGTATAAAATAAACAACATAATCTGAAAGGGCCAATTCACTATAAAATATAGAAAAATATAGAGGGGCCCAAGTCCCAGTTATGCGTAGGATTATTTCTTAATGACACCCCATAACTAACTTCATACCATCATGGCCTGTGAAATAATTTCTTAATGGCACCCCAAATGGACTATGTAAATATGCAACCATGTGTCGTGCGCTTTTAAAAATCCAGCATGCTATGAGTTGAAGTTCACTGTGGGCAATGCAACTGAATGGGCGGGAAATGGCAGCATACAGCAAAGCAACCAGCACAGTATTTTTGATCCCTATTCCAAACACGCTACTGCATGCATTTTGCTCACATTTGTGTTTTCATTGAATTTAATAGGAAACACATACAAGTGCACAGAAAAATGCATTGCATACCTGCAGGGACATAAAGACGCACCGCATTACATTTCGTATTTTGAAAACAGACAAATGTGAAAGAGCCCTTTGCTTAGGTTAATTTGGCTGTTTTGATCCAAGTTAATTTCTAGTAGTGATGAGCGGCATAGGCAATATTTAAATTTGCAATATTTCTTCTATTATATAATAATAATTCTACTAATATTCCTGAATATTCAAGTGTATGGCCATGAGTTGTGAAAATATTTTCGCAATTATAATCGCATTAATCGATTACCTTTAAAATGAATGGTCACATGTGGTATTTATTTTCGCATTGCGAATATCCCCAAAATTTGCTAATTCTCCAATAGCCGATATTTGTCAAATATACAGTGCTGCTTGAAAGTATGTGAACCCCTCAAGTGTAGATGTTTCTGTTGTTTAA
>CM070033.1:34391145-34413751 GCA_036250615.1 Ptychadena robeensis | reverse complement strand
TTTCAGCATGTCAGCACTGGACGAGCTGGACTCGTCTCAACCGCTAGGGAGGTTAAACTGTTGTTAGCAGCACAGAAAGTAAGGCTACATTTACATGGTCGTTTTACATTTACGTCTCTGCACTCTTGTCTGCAAACTTGTGCATGTCTAGATAATGCCACCATGAAAGACGGGGAACTCCTCATTCGCTTTCGTCAGACAGTTGCAGTAAATGAGCCCTAAGTGAAACTTCTCTTTTAAAGCCACAAATAACTTTGAAATTTACAGTAGTTCTAACATTTTCTCTTTTATCCAAAACTAGAAACTACAACTTTGGCTTGGTGCTTACTTGAAATGTTTTGCAGGGGTTACACTAAAGCCAGTTCAACTTTTGCATGATCAATCTCAGATTCGAAAACGATTTCAATTTTAATCATCAATTAGGCTTATACAGTATTCACATACTTGCATTGGAATTGTTTCCCACACCCTGGATTAGCTGTATTCTATAAGCTAACATGGCTTCTATATGTGCAAAAAGGATTTAATCATACATAGAGCACTATAGAAATAGCTATGGACTCGTTGATGTCGAGCTATCGTTGATGTCATATATATGACAGCAGAAAACAATGCAATAAACCAGTGGTGGCCAACTGAGTTGATATGGAGGGCCACAAGTGCGGCCCTCGTCATCACTAAAGGGCCGCACATAAAATCGATCTAGACCCTACCCCCATTGCTATATCTCATCAGGCGGTGCACCAGATCCTGACAGGCAGTCAAAACCCGACAGCACCCCTCCTGCCCCTGGATGCAACGATCACATGTAGACCTGGTTTCCCGATCAACACTGACAATTTTACTGATGTAGGACTGCCAAAGTTGATAAGGAAACCTGGGTCAGCATGTGACAGATGAGTTGCTATGCCCTATGCATTAACATTTTGGGAGCATGTGGAGGACCAGGGGGCCACCCAACAACACCTAAAGGGCCGCAGGTTGGGCACCTAGGCAATAAACCCTCAAACCAATGACATGCCCTCCCATAAGCACTAGGCATCTCCATAACACTGTCTTAGCAGTAGATGACCCACGGGGTAGGGATAGATGACATTTTTTTTAGAAAATAAGGTAAAAGACCTTGACTGACACAAACAGGTGGTTAAAGTTTTGCCCCATGGGACACATAAGCACAAGTTTCTTTTGTAGGTTTAGTCCCTCTTTTTAAGCGGTACTCTTCTATATTTTTGCCCTTCTTCAATAAAAGACATATCAAATGATGATGGGGGTCTGGTAATTTTTTCCTATTTGTTCCCTTAACAGATAGTAGAGTGATGGTCAGGTATATGTATACAATTCAACATTAGTATGCACATAGCATACAGAATGCAATGACAAGAAAGTTCTTTAACCCCCTGGCTGTATTTCCGAGTGTGACTCAGGGTTATTCCCAATGCAATGCATTACATATGGGGTTCCTTTTACCTTCCACACACTGATCTGATGAGGCATTCATTTACTTTAACAGGTAAGAGCTGCAGTCAGTGATGGTTGTGCATATATCTCCTAAAACGTGATGGTCCCACGAGCCCTTTTCATGCTCATCATGTAAATTTGTTCATGGCCCAGCAGGGACTGAACATCACAGTTTTATTAGGATAACTCTGGCAGAATGTGCTGGAGCACCGTGCCTTGAAAATACTGCCTGTGGTTCTACTTTCCAGGTCACTCTAGTGATGTCAGAGCTGACTGCACCCGACCAATCCTCCCTGATTCTCCAGACACCCTTTGACGAATCTGCTCCTTAACAGCTTGGTTGTATGTCCGAGTTTTAAAAGGTATTGAACGCACAACTTTAATCTAAGACATATTTATGGTCAATGTGCATTTAACATCGTTAACTGGCTCATCTGATCTCTTTTTTCACTATAAAAACTGATATACATTATAAATTAACCTATTAAGTCTTTTGAAAATGTAATGGATAGTATCACCTATATTAATGTTATATTTTTAATGCTGTAATATGTGACTAAATCAAAGATGTATAGAATTTGTTATCAACGGTGAAAGGAAGTATGGAAATCATCACTTTTTGAGACTAATTAGGTCCTTCAATTATTCAGGAGTAGAAGTCAATGATTCCTGGCCAGTTTCAGTATGTTTACACAGGTGGTTTTTACCTGCTCAGTAAAGGCCCAAATAGCGCAGCCGGCCGGTGAATGCAAAATGATGTGTTCGCTAAACAGTTTACAGTAAATTACGGGATTTTTTTTTACAGCTTTACATACCCTATATAGGTCTGTGGGTGCTGTGGCCCCCAGGGGTGGCGCGGGACCGCTGTCTGGCCCCTCCCTCTTCCGCTCATAGAATTTCTATTATTGATCTACTCCTGGCTTATCAACTGCTTGAGACTCCTGAGATCTGGGTATGTTTTTTTGGATTTAAACTGTACTTGTGCAACTATCGGATACTATGTTATGCAGGGTACAGACGGCTCGATAATCGAGCCGTCCGATGTACCCTGCAGCAGCGTGATGACGTCATCACACTGCTGTCAGATATCAGCAGACGGCTCTGCTCTCTCTCCGGCTCAGCTGAAGCTTTGCCTGGAGACCAGCGGTCTCTATTGCAAAGCATCGAACATCGGCCGTATTTACAGTCATGTCCGATAAGGCTGTTTTCGAGCAGGATTGATTGGTCCTTGATGGGGGCAGATTATATGGGCCAGATAGATGGCCGTGAGCACACACGCCGCTCGAAACGGCCATAGATTTGGCCCATATCTTAGCGTCTGTACCCTGCTTAAATGTGTTTATTGTGATTATATTTAATACACAGCATTGTCCATGAATCCCTTAAGGAAGCCCTAAAGATGAAACGTGTCAGATCCCTTGGGACACACTTACAAACGTTTTACTGCTAAGGGACCAGTATACCTGTAAAAACCTTTGAGTACAAAAGACAATTGATATAAATGTTTTATTTTTTATAATATTTATGTGATTTTGTTCTACCTTATGTGATCCATTCTACCTTATACAAACCATCTAAATCATCAGCTCCAGCACATTCAATGGACCTGCAGTTGCTTTATTCTGAAAAAGAAAAAAAAAAAAGAGAGTATCCTTTTAGAAATCAGTTGCCAAGTTATTTTTTTCTCATGAAACTATACATACTTAAGAAGTGTAGCTTTAGAACAGGGCACACAATACAGTGATTATCGCTTGTAATTGATCAGTATACATTGGAAACTCAATTGTGCACTTTGTGTTTAATAAAAAAGTACATCAAGTGGAAAAAACAAATATTAAGAGATGACCACTCCAATTTTTTCCAGTTTTATATTATTTTTTCTAATACTTTGATCCCCTATACAAATATGACATGAACTGGCGTTATTGTCTGCTTTGACACATATTACCTCTGCTATGAAGATAAAGACATCTTCTTACGTTTTTGTCCCTAATTTTAGTAATGCCATCTTCAGAGGCTTTGTAATTAATTCACTACTGCTTGGTTTGTTGGGGGCTCAGTGTTGTTCAGGGGGGCATAGCTATGGAGGGATGCACAGATATTAACAAAAACATTTGATCATAATGCCCATACACATTTAGATCTCTCTGTCAGATATCCTTTAGATCAACCAATAACTATGTAGTGTCAGGTCCTCTGCGATTGAACACAGGTAGACTAAAGCCCCCCATACACGTCTAGATTTTCTGTTCAATCAACTTAAAAAGATCAATTTTTAGGGGTCAGGGAAATCTGTGATTGATTGTATGTTTGTCAACTGTAGTAAGAGATATTTGATCAACTTTTCTGTAGATAGACTGAAAGTGTAATGCATTTTTAATACAACCAATTTAAATTTACCAACATGTCCAATCCTTTTCAATAATTTTTTTTCCCAATTTTAATTGGTTTAGGTTGATCTAACCATGTGGGCTGCCATAGATTTTCAACCAATCAACCCAAAAAATTGATTGAATTGAGTTGATTGGATGACAAATCTAGACGTGTATGGGGGGCTTTAATTGTTTAGAGAGTTCCTCATATTACATGGTTTTGGTAAAACAAAAGGAGATCTAAAGGTAATCTGACAGAGGAATATAAAGGTGTATGTAACCCACAGCTCTGGAGCCGCATGTGGCTCTTTAGCCTCCTTGTTGTAGCTCCCTGGCTGCCAGCAAGCCTCTTCTTTCCCACCATTGCACACATGCTGGAAGGAAGAAAACAGGTGTGAAGAAAGATAGACCATGTCATCAGCCAAAGGACTTCACAATGACCCCCACAGAGAAGAGACCTGGAAAATAATGAAGAATATGGTAACAGGGACACCTTTTGTATCTCGTCTCTGGGCTCCTTCACACTACACATGCTGTGTTGTTTACCAGCAATGTATACATTAACACTAACGTACACATTGCACAGTACACACAGCATGCAGTAGCGGAAGTGTTAATGAATTATTGTTTTTGGCTCCAGACTTTTCCCCTTTGACTGGTCTCCATCCTATCCTGACCTAAATTGAAAAGAAAATCTCTGGAATAACATGTTTGGGTCCAGCAGATCCAGCCAGGTTGCACCTTAAGGTACCCATACACAGGTTGATTTTGAGCATTCAATTCCTGATTGATTTTTTGGGATTCGAACGCTGCCAACCTTGAGCAGTTGATCCTGCTGAATTGAAATTTCGATCGAACGGGGATCTGACATGTTGGTAAATCCCTGATTCCTTGATCCCTTGATTGCTGTTATTTGGATGGGAATCCTTAATATCCTGGTCAGGATCTGGGAGGAGATAACCCAGGGCACCATGCGTCCTTTCTTAAGGTAGCCATACACTGGTCGATTTGTCACCGATCAATTCCCGATCCGATCATTCCAGGCGATCGGCGATTGATTGTATCGGGAATTGATGCAACACCTTAGAAATCCGACTTGTGGTAGATTTGGACACGAGCCGATCTCCAAAATGCACAATTCCACAAAATCCATCGATTGGAAAGGCTGCTGCATAGTGGTATGGGTCCACCAACATACTTTGATTGCAAAAAGATCCACCAAAAAAAACCAACATGTTGGTTCAATGTCTGATCCGATTTTTAGTCAATTTTGCTTGGCCGATTGTTCAGGGTGGGCAGAACTCAATTGATCGCCGATCGGTCAAAAATCGAGTGAAAAATCAACCCGTGTATGGGAGCCTTTAGGATGTCCTGATGTTGTCAGCTATGAATACAAGCATGTGGGGGAATATAAACTACGGAGTACCACTTGGAGTTGCTGCAATAAATTGGACCAGCCTGCAGAACCATTTTTTTTTCATCGAATGATATGACATCTTTCGTTCCTAACATATTACCAATTCCCTTCCATAGAACAGGATTCTTTCTAGGGAATCGGATGTGTTCTTAGTGCTCCTTTAAATTCTGTTCTTGTTTGAGCAGTGTACTTGTGTGACAACACTTCCTATGGCAGCAAAGCAGCCTGGGATGTGTAGTCAGAAATAAGAGGGGCTGGGCTGCCATGATGACATTGAAATGAGTGCTCACAGCTCCTCTCTGCTGATCCTGCAGGGGTCCAGGTAAGGGTACAGCGGAGGGCAGTGTCCAGCACAGGATCGTTACAGCGGAGGGGAGAAGATGTTACACCGATTATCCCGGTAAGCCATGCTGCTTACAGCGGATCTCTTTGTGCGGAAGGCTACATAGACCGCTCTGATTTCACAGCGGCGGAAGGATTTGTGGTGTGCGGTCGGCACTTCATAGCGGAGTTTAGCGGGATTTGCTGTGGTGATGACTGTTCTATGACATACACACAGCTGCTGTGATGAAGGGACGCTCAGGTGTCACCGCCGGGAATAATAGTCACGTGTGAAGAAGCGGCCTCATAATAAAGTCCGGCGAGCCCGGTATAACGCAGGTGAGGTGCATGTGTCAGTAACCATAATGCACGCGCTAACAGCATTACCCTCCGTTACCGCGCACCCTCAGCGACAACCTACACTCCCCCGCACCCGGCCATGTTTAATTCTGGCGCCTCTTCTCCCGGCCACTCAGCTTGGAAGGCTCACGTGACGCGCTGAGGTAAGACAGGAGCCCGGTCACATGACCGTGACGTCACCGAGGCCCCCTTTTTCTGCTGGCTGGGAACTGGCTGCTCTCGAAGTGTAAGGTAAATGCCATAGAGATAAATGACAGGGGAGCGCCGCCGACTGGGAGAGGCGGCCGCAGGGAGGCTGCCAGCCCTGTGTGCTCGTCGCCGCCACTGATAACCTGGTGACTAGCCTGCCATTGTTATGTCGGTGCCTTTCTAGTCAGGAGTGTTTATCCGCAGTGCATTGTGGGAGCGTGGCTAGAAAGCAGCAGCAGCATTGTTCACATTCACTAAGAAATGCCAGTATGGCAGGCAGGGTGACGGGCCGGGCTCTTCCTCCACCCCAGTGCACGGGGATGTGTGTATTGTAGATCAGCCATAGGCGATGTGTGACAGTGGTGCAGGCTGGGCTCCAGGGCGATGTATTCACTGAACTAGCTGATTATTCCAATGTATATGTGTGCAGCTCCTTCATTCATGTGTCTGTGTTTTATTTCCTACTTGTAACTCCATCAACCGCTCCGTACTCTGTCTAACATCGGCTGCGCAAAGGTGACCCCCAAGTGATACAATTGTGACATTGTGCGATCTAATGGTAAGGTGGCCATACATGATCACATTTTCCTATTCCATCAACCTCAAACCTTTCACCGAAAGGAATGGAAATCAAACATAAACCTTTCGAAAAGTCTTCTGACGTGTCAGTGAATTTCAGTAGATCGTACAAGTGTCTGATGGGCTTTCTAGGTATTAGGATAGATTTGTATCTAATCGTTCTATGGAGCGTGTGCACAAGGCTAAGGAAAGGAATCATTTTTTTCTAATTGATCACATTGTATGGTGGTAAAATCGAAGTAAAGCCGGGAGCGCACAACTCCATATCGGAGCCGTTCGAGATTCCCGGCAGCAGTACAATGACGTAATCCAGCCCTGACGATGCTTTGTGTATAGACCTGCCGTCTCTATGCAAAGCAATGGGCAATATCCCTGTTTTCCAGATATGGATCATTAGATTTGGACCAGATAGATGGCTGTAAGTGTGCATGGCGATCGAAGCGGCCATTGATCTATGCGTGTTTTCTCAGCTTTAAGCTAGCCATACAGGTGTTGACTTTTGCATGATCGATCTTTGATTAGATTTAAGCCCCCCATACACCTTTTGCTCACTCCATACAATTTCCGTTAGATCTTCCAACAACTATGTAGTGCCAGGTCCTCCCTGATAGAATACATAGTGATTGGAAGGTTTAGAAAGATCCTCATATTACAAGGTATATTTTGGTAGAAGAAAAGTTGATTGTACAGAAATTGTATGGTAATGTGTATGGGGGCCTTAAAGCTGGCCATACACCGTTTTAGATCTCTTTCAGATATCCTTTAGATCTACCAACAACTATGTAGTATAGGGTTCTCTGCGATTAAACACAGGTAGACTTGTTTAGAAAGTCCCTCATATTAAATGGTTTTTGTAAAACTAAAGCAGGGTACAGACAGCTCAATATTCCAGCCGTATGATGTTTCCTGCAGCAGCCTTATGATGTCATCACACTGCTTTCAGATATCGGCAGAGCCGGGGAGACAGCTCTGCCATCTCTCCAGCTCAGCCGATGCTTTGCATGGAGACCCGCAGTTTGACCTGTTGGTTATGGTCATGTCCGATATTCCTTTTTTCGAGCAGGATTGGTCCCGCTCGAAAACAGGGATGGCTGCATATGATATGGGCCAGATAGATAGCCATCGATCTGGCCCATATCTGCTTTAAGCTAGCCATACATGTCCCGATTCCATGGACGATCGATCACCCATCCGATCGATTCTGGCGATGCCAGAGGGAATCGGATGTCCAATTAAGCCTGTCCCTACCACCTTGGGCCACCGATTCCTGGACGATTCCGTGCCCGATCGATCACTTCACAAATGGCAACTCCCCCTGATGTGTGCTGAATCGAATCAGAAAGACCAACATGTTGGTTCTCTGGCAGATCCGATTCAGGGGGCCATGTCGATCGGGCAAGGTGGGCTGCACTCAATTCTTAGCCGATCGATCGGCGTGCACGCGCCCGGAATCGATCGGGTGGGGAATCGGACCCGTGTATGGCCACCTTAAGACTGACAGTCAATATTTCAATCGAATATTCCAGTCAATAGAATTTAAGATCAATCAAGCAATGATTGATGTGTGTATGGCTAGTTTAGGTTTGTATTTCCATCCTTTGTTGTATCTCCATGTTGATAATCTCCTTCAGCCTCTTTGCTGATATTTCACTCCACTGATCCCATGGTGATCTGAATATGATAACGTGTGTAGGTTTATACAATAGTATGTATGTTACAGAATTTCAATTTGCAGAATAAAGAATACTGCAAAATTTAGAAATAACACCGACAGATATAATAAGACAGCATATGAATATGTTGGCTGCCATGCTGGCCTGCTGCTATAACGTAGCACTGTGTAGACGCTGCTGAATTCTTTATCACTTTTCTTGTTCTTCAATCAATGGAGTGTATCTAGGAATGTAACATACAGGGATCACCAGTTCCATCCTGGGTCTGTAATCTCAAACCTCATATGAGGGTCCTTTCACACTATTCGACTTGTTGCCGTTACCGCAAAGCAGACTGCTAGCGTTACCACATGTCGTACCTTTCACACTTGATTTAACACACAATGCACCGCAGAATGTATCTTCATACTGCAATGCAAGTATCTGCTATACACTAGTATGGGCTGTATAGTGCAGCACATTGCGGTAACCTGGTGTTGTATTTACTGGAAACATGCACGCTAATGTGTGTGTTGCCAGTAAACAACACAACACGGCTTATAAAAAAGGGACCCTAATGCTAGCCATACACAGCCCGATCAACCAAGCCTGATCGAAGTTTGCCAATAAAAAAAATCGGTGTTTTTCTCGGATGATCTAACAAAAAACACCACATAGGACAACTGATTTTTGAACGATGTAACAGTTTTGATCGTATTTTTGTCGTCCAATTTTTCATTCAATGGGAAGTAATAGTAATATCGGGGATGATCGGTGTTCATTTAGTCGGGCGCTACAAGAAAAGTAGAACGATGTAACCGGACGATTAAAATTTTCCAACATGTCCGATCATGTGATGGCCGATTTTCCGCTAAATTTTATTAGGGAAAGCTCTGTTGGACCATGTGGGCAAAACCCGATTTATGCCCGATTAACAAGAAAATTTGATCGGGCTTGGTTGATCAGGCTATTTATTGGGCTGTGTATGGCTAGCATAAGTCTGTTGTTGTCCAAAAAGCATAAACCTGCTTTCTGCAATAGGAGACTGAATTCACTGATCTGGTGTAAACCAGGGGTGTCATGCTGCATTCCTCTAGGACCAAATCCATTTCTGTTATTTCTCCAACAGATGTCACTTAATGAAGTAAGGTATCACCTAAAAAGTCATAAAGTGTTACCAAAGTTTCAGGACTGGAGTTCCACACCTGTGGTCCAAACTTTTCTGTCTGTGAAGCTGTATAATGTCTTCAGCGGTATAGAATCTTCAGCTTTCAGAACTTCGGGGAGAGTCAGGTAACTGCATCTCCTGTTGGAGGTTGGTAGTTTGTACATGCCAATCACTACAGAGGTACTGGAGGTCATAATAAATATCTGTTCTCTTTGTACTTCTTTCATATTTATGTCTAAATAAAGCCCCCCATACATCTTACAATCTTACCATACAATGTCTGTACAATCAACTTTTCCTCTACCAAAACCATGTACTATGAGGAGCTTTCTAATCCTTCCAATCACTATCCTCGGCGGCTACGAAATTTTGTTCTTGCTCATAAAATGTTTAAAGCGCCTTCCCAAGTCGATTCCTGGCCGTCGCGCATGTTCACGGTGATTGATTGTTTGGGAATCAATTGTGGCTGGCCTTTCTTGTTGGTTAATCCCTGTTTGATTGCCATTACGTTGGTGGTCCTGATCTAAAGTATCAAACGTATTGAAAGTGGTGCGCATCGATTCACCGTTCATTTAATTAACGAATCGAGCGCAGCGTGGTGACGTCGTCATGCTACACTCCAGCATTCATTGAGCGAGCAGTATGGACCCATGAATGAGGACCCTTACAGAGTTTAGAGTTCAGGTGAATAAATAAGCAAGCTTTGAGGATGTTTCGCTTCCCTTTCTTTATAATTAAGTTTAAGCCCAAACAATAACGAAATCTAACAAAATATTGCTCATCCTATAAGACATCTACTTACTCCATGAGAACCTTTCTAAACCTTCCAATCACTATGTATTCTATCAGGAAGGACCTGGCACTACATAGTTGTTGGTAAATCTAAAGGAAATTTGAGTGTTCTAAAGGTGAATGGGGGGCTTTAGGCAATATTAGTTAACGCATTTAATATTTAATGAATAAGAATATAGACATGTAATGTCAGTGCATGAAAATGCATATACACAATGCATGTGATAGATGTGAAAAGAGGTTTTAACACAGCAGGGAGCTGTGTGCTTATGCTAAAGCCCCATACATGTCAGTTATTCATTGGCCAAGATGATCTATTGTTATACTCTTGACCAAATATCTTGTGTGTACATGTTTCTGGCAGGTTCATCAGGATGGATCTATGAACAACCATCCCAAAACTTTGTCTTCTATGGTGGTGGACACCCCCTATGGCGGTCGCCCTACCCTCTGCATAGAACAGACTATCCCAATAATCAAAAGTGAACGTTTGTATGAAAACAGAATTATTAGAAAGATCTAGAACACAAGTAGTCCCTGACATCCCTTCACATTATGCCATTTATGACTGTATCATACTTGCAATTTTCTATGTACACAAAACTTCTGCTAAGCATCTATAAGGGCCATTTCACACTAGCTGCAGTACACAGGTACACAGGCTTCCATAGGTCTACTACAAGTGGAATCCCAGACATTGTGTAACTTTTAGGACTCTTTATCACACTACATGCATTTTTTAAAGGCATGCGTTTCTGCATATATACAAAAACCCATGCGTTTTTCACATTACATCTGTGTTTTTGAACAAATCAATGAAAAGTGCATGAGAAATGAATAAAAAGTTTTAAAAACGCAACGCATGCAGTGTGAATTGTAACATTGGTGGTCTATGTTAAAACGTGTGTGGTAAAAAAAAAAGAAAACCAAAATAACGCATTCGTTTTTAAAACACAATGCAACGCATATAGTGTGAAAGGGCCCTTAGTAAATGTTTGTGAATTAACACTTGTGCTTTTTTTATTGTATTCTTGTTCCTAGCATATGAAGAAATTGCTGTTCAGGTGACCTGGAAGCGCTGGCATCACTTAACCTCTGATATATATAACCTATGATGACTGTTTTGTAGCCAGTAGTCTGTATGATTATCCCAGCGTTCTGTTCCTGATGCTTCTTTGTCACTGATCTACTGGTCTGTTAGCAGACTTCCATCACTGTTGCTTAAGGTTTCCAATAAAGCCTTTATTACTTTTGTGCTTGTATTTCATTTTTCACAAGATGACCATGTCAGTAATTCACTTATGGATGAGACCGGTGTCTTTCATCATTGCAGGTAGTGAAAAGGTGGAGGAATGATTCTCTCGCAGGCTCAGTCTGGCGCCTATGCCAGCAGCTCTGATGAGGAAAATCCCGCCGATGACTTTCTACAAGTGGAATTGGAATTGAACCTGAAGCTGGGAAATCTAGTATTTCAGGATCCAATAAAGTATGTGTACAATCCATTGCTCTACGCCTGGGACCCACATGAGAGGTTTGTGAGGACCTACTGCCAATCAAAAAAGGAAGTGCTTTTTTTAGGAATGAACCCAGGACCGTATGGCATGGCTCAGACAGGGGTAAGATCCTTCTCAATGGAGGTTAATTTGTTTTAAGGGTAGAGATTGATTTTTTCTTTTTGTAAAGTTTAATTGCCTCCGTGCCATATTAACCTGCATAAAATTGCTCAATTAAAGACGTCCTCAACATTTTGTACCATTAACTCATCTCTGATACAGACACTCGTTAAGCATTTGTTCATCTGTCCTTTTTCTGCAATAAATCTCTTGTGGTTTACTTCATTAAGATTATACCTGCCATGTACCAGGTCTGCCAACACTATCCTACTCACTTTTATCAGCAGCTCAATTAAATACCAGGCTTGACATAGACACTGCCACTCAAAAGAAAAAAAATCTGTTAATGGCTGATGGAGAGACTGACTGGGAGTGGGTGGGATGACCCTATATGAAAGGGTCAGACAGTCTTGCTGGCTGTGATAATTGGTTACACCTCTCTGCCCCATTCCTTTATTAAGCTGTGTGATCATTTTGAGATCATGCCAAACTGTGTCATACCTCAGCATAGGGGAAGAGTTATGTGGCTAAATATCGCTTCAAGATGATAGTCAAATCAGAAAAGGTGTTACTGTGAAATTAGCATGTAGGGAACTTGTGTATAAAGACTTCATGTTGTAGCTGTACATTTTGTTCTTTTTTATCACCTTAACCAACTAGCAAATCCTCATCACGATAGTGGGATAACTTAGACCTGAACACTGGACAAATGGCTAAATAAACACATGAATGAGGGGAGCAGTTTATGGTTTTGTCAATTCACCTGTTAGATATCACAGTCTGGTAACCTGATGTGTTGGGATTTCGCCAGACACTGGGGACACTGGTCCTCATCCAAAGTCAAAGATCGATATAAAACTTACGGACATATCCATAATTTGTTATATAAATTTCCCGGGGGATTAATGGCGAATTAAAGATTCACGCATTCATTTGTGGCAAATTTTGCGGTCAAAACGGCTGCAAATTGAACCGTCTATGGCCTAAGGCGTAATGGCCTTTTTTTCTGCCCACTCCTTCATAAATCCCAGTCCTAGAGAGTGTAGGAATTATTGTGGTCTCTGGAACTATACCTCTTGCTTAGTGGTGTTGAAGTCTCTGGCGCCTTTCAAAAAATACTGACAGATCATGTGACACTTAAGCTAGCCACACATGGTTAAATTTTAGCATTCAATCGACGTTAGATTAGATTTTGTAGTTTGATGAAAAACAAAAATCTATTTTTAATTTAATGGGTGTACACCACATGGGGAGTACGATTATTATTCAATTTCGACTGAAAAGTTCATCGAAGTATTCAGAAATTGTCAATTTGAATTCCTCTTACGATTTAAGTTTCAATCGGAAGTGATGTGTAAAAGGGGAGTAGCCACACACATCGAGTATCATTGACCAAAGAAAGCTGCAAGGAATATAGCTCGATGATTGTACAATCAACCAAAATTTTCCAACCTGTCCGATCACATTTCAATCGACGATTTGAAAAAAATCGATCAATAATCGTCGATTGTACTATGTGGGCCGAAAAACGATTTTCTTTTAATCGATAAAATTTTTCATCGAAAAATTTCAGTTTAATACTAAAATCAAAACAGATTACACATAGGCGGACGTAATTTCACAATTTGTGACTTTTAATGGCAGTTGGTTGCATCAGGAGGTTTTAGGGGCTTCATGGTAAAGGGGGTGAATAGAAGTGTACACTTTCAATTTTATTCATTTCTATTTATATAAAAATTTATATATATATAATTCTTTTTGCTTCAACATTTACAACTATTTTATGCAGATCTATTACATAAAATAAAATTATGAAAGCCTTAAATTACAGGTGGGAATGTTACAAAATGCCTAAAACCCAAGTTGGTGAAAACTTAAGTTAGACACACGGCTCGATGAAGCAACAGATTCGAGGAACATCGAGCGTGGTGCGCGCTCATGGCTCACCATGTTCCGCTTATCTGTTACTTCATCTGAGCCATCCACAGTTCCTTCGGAACTCGACCAAACAGGTTTCCAACATGTAATGGAAATGGAAAACCTTGGTCGAAATCCATTGCATTGAATAGTGACAGGGCTGTCCCCATCCAATGTAATGGACGGGTTGACAGCTAGCCGCACACAAAAGCTGTGTGTTCAGCTAGCTTCTCTGAAGGGGGCATGGACCCAGCTCTGCCAGAAGAGGTCGTACAGGCTGGGTGCTTTACAAAGCCAGAGAAGCTGTCTGCTTCTGAGGCTGTGGTGAGACCCGGGGGACAGGGAAACCGGGTCCCCATTGTACAGTAATTGATGTTCCCATGTGGTGCACATTGATTACTGTCCAATTGATCAGCGGTCGATTGCAAGGGAATCTACCCGTGTGTGGCCAGCTTAAGGCACTCTGTATGTTATGTCATATATACACATTCACATATACACATATATTCACTTATAGCCACTGCTTCATGAAATGTGTTATTTCATTCTTCAATGACCTGTAGTAATCTTCTTTTTTTCTTTCTCAGGTTCCCTTTGGGGAAGTAAAACACGTGCGTGACTGGCTTCAAATTGAGGGTCATGTTTATAAGCCTGAAATTGAGCATCCAAAAAGGCCTATCCGTGGATTTGAATGTCCCCATAGTGAAGTCAGCGGAGCTCGGTTTTGGGGTCTGTTCAAATCCCTTTGTGGGCAGCCTGAACATTTTTTCCAGCACTGCTATGTCCACAATCACTGTCCTCTCATATTCATGAACCAGGCAGGGAAAAACCTGACCCCCATGGATCTTCCTAAAGCTCAGAGAGATGTTCTTCTTGATATCTGCGATGAAGCCTTATGCCAAGCTGTCAAAGCACTGGGAGTTAAATTGGTGGTTGGGGTGGGCAAGTTTTCTGAGCAGCGTGCCAGGAAGGCTCTGGCTGGGGAAGGGTCAGATGTTACAGTTACCGGCATAATGCACCCGTCTCCCAGAAATCCTCAGGCCAATAAAGGATGGGACAGCTTGGTAAGGTCACAGCTCCAGGACCTGGGAGTTTTGTCACTGTTTGTTTGACCAACAAAAGGACCTACCTTCTACGATTAGACTATATGGTACAGATACACTACATTAATAACTTTGTGTGCTCCATTGTTAGTACCACTCTATGCCTTGTTCAAATGTCAACACTCATATGAGCGATGCAGCGAAATGGAACGGACTTTATTAATGGGTTGTGTATGCAAAACACTTCTATTTACTGTAGAATTTAGTAAACCATTTAAAAGAAAACGATAATCATTTGAAACGTAACAAAGAACATTTCCTAAACGATTGCTAAGCATCCACCGCACTTTCAGCTGAAGGCAGCCTTTCGGAAATGTCAGAAGTGTGGGATTGCCAAGTTCTGCTGGAACACATCAAAGGACAGATGGAACATTCATACAATTAAATATTCCTGTCTGACCTTCACGTGTCGTGTAATACAAATCCCCAGAATCACACCTGTGGGTTTATGGACATCTTTTCATTATGTCGATGGTATCAGCTAGTTTATCTCACAGTTTTGTTATTCCCTACTGGTGAATATTCAGAATTGGTGTAATGAATGTAGGCAAAAGTCTTCTCCATTCTACCTGACCAGTCCCTGTGTATCATCAAGAAAACGTAATGTAGACTAGGTAGTAACTGATGTTGCCTCTCAATATGTAGTATTGTCTCAATGAACGTTTCACCATATGTTGTTTACCATGTCTTTGCACAGTAGCAATGTAGCAGTTTCCTGATTCCATGGTATTGCTTATGTTGTAAACTCAACATAATTTAAATTCTTTTTTTGGTTCAATGTACAATGGTAGCCAACCTCCAATAGGAGCCCTTTATATGAATGAGTGTCCTTACACAAGGTAAGGTATAATGTTAAGATAAATTGAAGCTGCATATTATCGCTGCTCGACATATCCATGGACCAAGGAGTTTGCCATTTAAGGGTTTGTGGATGGAGACTTCTAAACATTCCTTTAGGCTCCCGTGGCTGACTGTGGGTCCAGTTTGTGGTCACTTTGTTTAACTAATTATACTAGACGTATAGCTTTTGTCCTCTTTTGTATGTATTATATAGTTTACTGTACATACAGCTGTTTTTTCTTTTTTTTGGTAAGGCAGACATATTTAGTCTGTCTATATGCTGCCTACTGCCCAGTCCTATTGCTGATATCCTTGTCTTGTTTTTAGTCTGTGCCGGCCACTGACTTATAAGCTATTCCTGACTGTTGGTTGGGCATATCGGTAAACTGCAGACCTCCAGCCTCTACAGTGCAAACCGTGTATACTACATTTACCGACTGCACTTTTTTTTTCAGTTTTCTATATTTAACGTTTACAAATCGTAGTGTAATATCATTCCTTTTTACATGGGTAACCCTTTAAATGTAGTGGAATTACGTTTAACATTTAGATCAAACCTGTTTTTAAGTATTGTTTGTTATTGTTTAGTGTATTTTAGTTCGAGAAGCATTTTAATGTTGTGATTTTGTGTTTTTAAAAAGAACGGAATCCTGAAACATTAGGGGTAACTGGCAAACCTACTGTGATTCTCCCTGCAATAAGGATGTATATAAGAAGGAACTATGTTGACCAAGAGATTTTGTTCCTTTGTTTGAAAGAGGATAGCAACAGTTTAGTGTTTGAAGGCTAATGGATTTATTTCCATGTATGGTTTATGGCAAACAACAAAGGTTATTTTAATGAAACTGTTTGCAGTCAAACCATGACTTGTAGAATGGCTGAAAATCAACCGAAACCATTCTGGATGGTGGTGGTTGTTCAAATGGAAAACCTAATGAGAAAATTAAATGTTTGCATTTATCTTGAGTAATTGTTTTGCTATCCAACCATGTCAGAACTCCAGGAAAAAGAAATAAATTAGTCATATGTGCATAGTGAAACATTTGGGGTTGATATACGAAAGGAATAGAAGCTGTTCAAACACCAAACTGAATCTGATTTGGTAAAGTATAAGTTCACTTTGAATAAGGTGAAGCTGTGCTCACATTAAACACCTAGTCGTGTACTATTTGATTTTCCTGCCACGTGATTGGGTATTCAGTGGGAGCACAAGTTTGACGTAAGCCTTCATATTGAAAGATCACTTCGCTTTAAATACGGAAGCAGTGAACACTAAGTCTAAAGCCCCCCCCCCCCCATACACGGTCCACAGCATGGTCGGTCGATCGGGAGAATAATCAGATGCGGATCGCTTCCAGCCTGTCCGTAAATTTTGATCGATCTGCTGTTAATAAAATAGTGTCGGGCTGAGTGGAAATCGGGTGACACGATGGGACAAAAAGTTGGAACTTGTATGGGGGGCTTAAGGCAGTCTTCACAAATAATTTGCAGTTGAATGGATCTGCTCAACAGCGTTTTGCCAAACCCTTGCAAAACATAGAGGGACCTGTCTTCTGTATTCATCCCATTAATTTTGAATGGGAGCTTACTCATGATGTGTGCACATCCCATCAGGGTGTAATTTTGTTTTCTCCCAATGGAATGTGCACAGATCATGTACCCATTTAAAGTGAAGTAACGGTCAAATTTGGCAAATCGTAGTGGAAACCTAGCCAAACAGTGTATTCCTACCTAGGCACACCCAGCATCATCCTATATGTTGGGGAGGCAGCAATGGCATAATGTGTCTCCTTCTTTTTTTTTTTTTTTCTTTTTTTTCTTTTTTTTTTTTTTTTGTTACAGTTTTGAACACAGGAGGTTATTGATCAATATTTTATGGAATAGTCACACAATTTCAGATAAAAATGTTTCAGATTATAAATACTGGGTTATATTATTGATAAACTGGCCCTATTGATTATCATCTATTTATATATCGCCCACATATTACACAGTGCTCTACAACAAATGTTGAGACTGCACAAGATAACACACAGGTACAGATTATGACACAGGTGCATTAGAGGACCCTGCCCGATCAGGCTAACAATCTAAAGCTAATTTGATTTTAACGTTCGATCGACCTAAAACGATAAAAGCTTACATCGATCGGGATATAAATCGTATACTGCACACATGGTTCATTTGGCAAAAATTGTTCTATACCGATCAAAACATCGATCAGAAAATGTTGGAAAATTTTGGTTGATTGTACAACAATCGAACTAAAATCGTGGCATTTTATTTTTGTCGTGACGATTTGTATTCGATGAACATGTTTATATATGACTCTTTCCTGTGTTTTGTGATCCAAACTAAAATCGGCGGTTTTGGTCATATTCCAATCGTATTACGATCGAACCTTCCATGTGGTACTACTTTGGATCCGCTTACGATCGGTTTCCGATGAATAGATCAAGATCTAGAATTGAATCGGAAATTGATCGTACTAAAATCTAACCATGTATGCCTAGCTTAGTAGTTGTAGCCACAAAACCTAAATTGGTCCTTAAATAAGCATCGGTAAGAAAGAACAGCATGACCAGTGCTGGTTCACCAGCCGCCGCTGTGTGGTGGGAGAGACTGCTGACAGCAGGTGGGTTTTATCTCCGCCATATGCGGTGCTGTTGGCATGTTTTGTGTGAGGAGGTGATGTGCGTGGAGAAGAGCCTGAGATGCAGCAAGATGAGGCGGACAGCTTGTTAGGAGATCTAATATATGTGTGGAAGATGCAGCGAGGCAATGGAGCACAGGCAGACTGTTTTATTGTGTTAATAAAGTAGCCCATCTAATCTCATTGCTTATTTAAGCCACGCTCTTCTAATTAAAAGGAAGAAAAGATTATTGGTACGCAGAGCCCGATTCTATTTCTCGAAATTGTAGGAGAACATCAGTGGAGACTTGCAGTGTTTGAACTAGGGAACTATCTACTCTTCTGTATGTATGAAAAGTCTTGTGTGTTTTTGTAAAGCAAGATTTCCGCTTTCTATTTTTATTCTGTACATTACCGGCAGGTTATTTTGATTGCTGCCTCACAACCTTGTTCCGTCTTTAGGTGAATGCAGTTTATATATTGAATGCCTACATACTTGTATTGTGTAAGCTTAGAAACTAGGTATCCTTTGTACTGAAACGTCTTATTTACCCCTATTAAAGGCTTGTATTATTGGGCCTCTCGTATAACTAGTGTCTGGAAGGGTAGAGCTGCTCGGCCATTAGCTACTTATCAGGTTCCAGCTCTCCTTAAAGCCCCCCCCATACACCTTACAATCTTACCATACAATTATGTACTATTATCAACTTCTACCAAAACCATTTACTATGTGGACCTTTCTAAACCTTCCAGTCACTGTGTACTCTATTAGGGAGGTCATTATACTACACATTTGTTGGTAGATCTAAAGGAAATTGTATGAAGTGATCTAAAGGTGTATGGGGGGGGGGCTTTGCGTAGTGTGGTACGGGTTGGAAAGGATAAGCGGCAGCTATTGGCTCATTGTTTATTAGGACACTATTGTGATGAGGCTCATTCTTCTTTCATTAGTTTTGTTGGCTTAGTGAAAATGAGTGTATTATCAATGCTGTAGGTTATAACATAGCTATTTGCACCAAGTTTTGGAGGTATACTAACCCTATTTTTATGTCATCGTATGTATCTGATGTAAATATTGAAAGATGACAGTATAACCAGTTTAGGTGATATTTGCTAGGTTTATTTTTGACACTTGTTAATAAAGCCAGACATTTATAGAACAAATTCGGGACAACAAAAGATGCTGTTTTCCTGACCACATATTTGTAGCACGCCGTGGTCAGTCCCATATGAACATCTGCACTTGTCAGACTGGACGCGTATTGTCAAAATCTGCCAAACCCAGTGCTGGGTCAATAAGGACTAATTTACCACATACAGCTGAAGAGAAAATCATGAACGCAAAACACAAGGATAGCTGTATTCCTTTTCTGTGATTTTTTATTTTGTCCTTAAGCCAGGCATAGACGGGTCCACCGACCGGGTGTGATGAGGTCATCACGCACTGCCGCTAGTGCCGAGAATCGCCTGGGGACCTTTTGTGTGCCGGCCAATACTTCGGACGCCGATGGCAGTCTAATGGGATCGGCTCTGAATTTACAGACATGCCGAATCATTGTGCGATTCTTGGTCAATATGACCAGGGGGCCCATCCGTTTCTCTGCCGATCAGCTGTCGAATCGGGCAGGAATCTTCCCGTCTATGCCCAGCGTTCCACTGATATATACATAAAAAGTATCTTGCAGTAACTTAGCTTGTTGGGTACAGGTGCATATGGAGCTAATATTTAATTTTAAATGGGGAAATATACCATGTAAACAGTATTTTTAGTAAATGTTTAAAGATGACAGATTGGTCCCTGAATCTAAATAAAAACTTCAGCTAACAAAGGGTCACATTGTTTCTGTCTGATCTGTATTCTTGTATATGAGATCTCCATAGTTCTGGAGCCTGGGTTTTCAAAGAAATTCTTACTTTCTTAAAATGCATTAACCCAGTACAAGTTTAAAGTTTAGTGATGACGTCGCTTGCTGCATGCTTGCTTGGATCATGGTTTTATTCCAGAGAATTCCAAGCAAGTAGTATGTAGATGCAAGGTGGCAGCCTGCATATGTATGCCAACCATAGTTAAAGATATTTGAAGTATAAGTGCACTTATCCTTCCACCCTTTTTTACTAGCCACCCCTACCTGAGCCTTTCCCTCCTCTGATCTATACTTACCAATTTTTCGGCATAGAAGACTCTCTGCTATATAGGATGCCTCCTACACCGTATATATAGCATCTCATCCTGGTAAAAATACAGTGGGATTGCAGTTCTGCCAGTCAGAGCTCCTTGCTCCAGCCAGAATAGCTGGAGTTTATTGAGGCGGGGAAGCTGTCAGAGGCTTCCCCGCCTCCTGGTCCCGCTCTGCAGAGCTGTATGTGAGCGTACAGAAGCTTCTGCTCACGTACACACCCCTGCAGAGGGACGATCCATCCATGCACGCATCTGTATGTAGGCTGCAGCTTTAGTCTGCTCACATACAGCTCTGAGCAGGGAAAGATCCACCTGTTGGCAGATTGTCCCTGTTTCTGTATGTGAGCAAAGCTGCCAGCTTACATTCAGGTCTGCAGATAGATGATCCGTCCATGAATGGATCATCCCTCTGCAGGACTGTGTATGACAGCAGCTTCTGTCTGGCTTGTGCATGGCTTTTACGTGAGCGGGGGATCTGATCTGCTCACAGAGTTGTGACCGCTTCCCTGCTCGAGTGCTTAGGCGCTCCGTGGAATGCGAAGGCGCATGCATGGTCAAGCATTCAGAATAGGATGCACTAATCCCCCCCCCCCGGAGTCTTATGGTCCGAAAATTACGGTTACTAGTTTTGTTTACATTCCAACACCGGGTCCTGTCTCTGCTGTTCATGGGCGCATAGTGTTAGAGACAGTATAGATCTGTCCATAGGAAGGTTGGCTGGGGTCGGTTAGTGTAGGGTAAAATTATTTTCAAGTGCGCTTATCATTTAAATAAACCTACACATTTTGCTTACAGAATCATTCCGGAATATGGCAATGAAGCATTGGTAGGGAATGTAAAACAACTTTTCTTCTCCACAAATCACATCGGAATCTGTAGTGTTTGGGCCAAAATATTTATTACCATTGCTAACCGTCTGGGGGTAGCCACTGCCATTTCCCATATGTCGGATCTGAATAAATTCAGTTGGATCACTTGCCAATGATCTCATGTTTGTGGTACCTATTAGTGACTTGGTTGTGTCTGACATCAATGCGTATGTGGAGAAATCCTCTCAGAAAGAGGAAGGTCCAGATATATTGTACAGCAGGACATTGATGAATAAGACCATAGTCACAATGTGTTCTTGTACTGTTGGGATTGCATAAAACTGTTCATTGTATATGTATTCCCTTGTAGTAGGTACAGCTTTGTAAACACAGTTTAAAACCATTTTGTGCTTAAATAAAATTCAACATTACCGCTACATGCTTTGATCTGGTTAATGAATGCTGTTGTTTATACATTATGTTTTTCATCTGCAAAAAAACCAGCGTGACCAAATATGTAATGCATATGTATACAAAACATTTTATATGCCTAATATTTTTCATTTGCAGTTTCCACCACACACATTTTTGTCATTTTGACTGGGATGGAAAGCACAAAACTATTGCCAGACAATAGAGTGGGCCCCATACAGGAAATCTGACAGAAATCTAAAGGTGTATGGGGGCCCTTATTCCTGTTTTTTTTTTTTTTTCCCGGCCCCCCCCTTTTTTTTTTTTTAGGAGGGAAATGCATACAGTCATGTAAACATGCAAGCAGCATTGTAATGGCTTGTGTGGTCTGTTCCACTGACACACAGCATTGCAAAGGGCGACTCTTGAATACATCTCCTAAAATGGTGTCCCCCAGGTCCTTGTGACCACGATTATAAGTTAACGATTAAATGCAAAGATCTGACTATGGGTTTTGATCCCCTCTGTGACCATCAATGGTCACCTTTTTGATTCACTCTGTGAACATCAATGGTCCCTTTTGATCACTCTGGACAATCGCTTTTTGACTCTAATATCTTTTTAAAAACGATTTTTTAAATTCAATGACAAAGTACCCGGGCTTTGTTGCACATACTCAATGTGGTGTGTACTTCAATACAATTACAAATCGACATACGTTTTAATGATCGAAAACTTTCGATCGGAATTGATGATCGATTTGATGTGTCAGTGAACCAGTATGGCTAGTTTTT
>CM070033.1:34372746-34384355 GCA_036250615.1 Ptychadena robeensis | reverse complement strand
CTTATACGCCCAGTCGTCTTATACGCCGGAAAATACGGTATGTCAAATAGCACTTTAGGGAAAAAATTATTTCTAAAATGTTTTATCCAAGAATAAACTATTAGGTCCTCTTTATATATCATTTATACAATAAACTATACTGCAAATCTTGGTGGTCTTTGCATATATGTACTATATGCATAAATTAGACGTGTGTTTGTTTGACATTGGTGCGTCTTTCTGGCTTTCAGCCGCTGTCAGACTGAAAATAAGGACATTTATAATATGCTTTGTGACAGCTGATGAGATCCTATAACTAAATGTGCAGCCAAATCTATTACATATTATCAATATGCTCAGAGGCGCACGACCAATCTGGGAACCTGTTACTGACAATACAATCATTTATCGATTCCTTAGCTTCATCTGATCACATTTCACATGGATATGTGACAGAGAAGCTGTAGGGGAAGCATGTTCGTGGACGTAATGGATAAAGAGATTTAAGACATTATGGTCCAGGTCAAGCCATGTAAAATACACTAAGGGACAGTTAAGAGCATCGATGTGCAAGTAACTGCAGTAAATGCTATCTCAGAGATAACAAGACGCTGGATAGTTTTATTAAGCACAGACACACACACATATATATATATATATATATATATATCCTGTTGTCACTTGTGTTTTCAGTCATTTATTAAGAACAGTAAAACCATACATTTTCTGATGTACATACAGTAATGTAGAGGCATGCTTAAACCTGGTTTATTGTGAATGCCTCCCCCATACACTTCCAGCTGTCCATTGCCATTGTCCATTAGTTGGTAAAATCCAACCAAACGTTGTGTTGTGATTTCTGTTTTCGGGCATGACTCTTCCATAGGCAGCCCATTCTAATGCATGGGATAACCTTACCATTATGCACAGTATGGCAAACACACTACTAAACATACATACTTGTGACATTAAAGAAAAGAAAAAAACCCTTCTTAAGCCCCCCATACACCTTAAGATCGATCCATACAATCTCCATTAGATCTACCAACAACTGTGTGGTAGAGTGGCCTCCCTGATGGAATATATAGTGATTGGAAGGTATATATCACTGCTATGTAGTGCTGGGTCCTCCCTGATGGAATACATAGTGATTGGAAGGATTAGAAAGATCCTCATATTACATGGTTTTGGTAGAACAAAATTTTATTGTACAGAAATTGTATAATAAGATTGTAAGGTGTATGGGGGCCTTAAGAAATATCCAACTTAAGTGAGATTATGTTGAAATTTGCTGTTTGGTAGGAAAGCTGTCTATCATAATAAGAGACCAACTGGAGGCAAAGTGGGTTTAAGGGATGTGGGGCAAAGCTTGACTTTTAGAATTTTTTTTTAACTTAGACTTTATTAATATTGACACTAATTTGAACTCTACATCTCCATTATAAATATATGAGTTATCGGACACTTTGTCAAATGTTAGTAGATCGTTCAAATATCTGGCGGGTTTTCCAGGTACGATTTTGCTATGGTGCGTATGAGTATTATGATTGTAAATTGATTGTAAACACATTGATTACATTCATTATGTGTGGTAGTACGATTGATGGATGTTTTGCTATCGATCGATGTTCGAAACGCACAACGCGATGGAGTCAAGCAAATGTTGACCTGTGTATAGCTTGCTCGAAAGTTTTCGATTAAATTTTTGCAGCCAGACTAATGGACATTCTCATCTAATACCACTCCCTTTACAAAAACCCCCCCAAACAAATGTGACATTAATCACCAATATTATATTGGTCTCCTTAAACTAAAGTAAGGTGCCCGAATGCGCTGACGTCAGGGCATCCAACAAGCGCAATACCCCCTTTTCCTCTCAGTTAGGGCCACGTTATAGGCCACTGTACATAGCGCATCCAATACCGCATCCACTTTAAATGAACAAGGCGACGTATAACTAACGTGTCTGGGCATGTTGGTCAAACGTCATTATGATGCGCCCATTGATTATGAATGGATGTGTCATCCCTCAAGCCTCCGCTACATTAATGTGACGGAGGCTCAGACCAACGGATCGAGAGCTCTTGACATTCTGTGGAGACAGTCCTACCATAGACCCATTGTCACCAATGCGTGGTTTCTGCACTGCGTTAAAATCCCTGTCTTCAACACCTTGTGGAGTCAAGGCCTTAGTTTCCACTTCCGCCAGGACCCCCTCCGCTAAGCACATTGCTTGGCGGGGATCCCAACGGAGCACATAGACTTTACCTGCAGAGGTTCAACGTACTCCACTAGGTTCAGCCTTGCATCGGCTGAACGGCTCAGCGCTGTGAGAGCACAGCATCTGCCGAGCAGGTAAGTGAATGTGCTAAGCAATACGCTTAGCGGAGGGGGTCCCGACAGATGTGGAAACCCCCCTTTAGGCTATGTTTCCACAGTGTCCATGGAATGCATTAGAACATCTGTGTAAAGTGCCCATTGTTCTTGTCCTTCGTGATCCTAGAAGTGATGTCGGATCTTTGTCTTTTTTTTTTTTTTTTAAGGTGATGACAGTCCGTTACCAGCGGATACCCATCCATTGGTAATGGATTTGATGCATCCTCTATAGGTGCACCCACACTTGGGCCAAGATCGTAGCACTACGTTAGTTTTTTATCGCACCGGTGCACAATGTTAGTGGGTACAGGGCCGGTAAATTGAAGAGGATGCGTCAACATCCCCATGTTTGCCATAACTCAACGCCGTCCTTCCCCATGGAAACATAGCCTGAGCCATATGTAGGTTAAAGTCTATATAATGAAACTTATGCATAAACAAATATATGAATATTGGAAAGCAAGTACGAGTTAAACCAATATGTATTTAGATATTTTCCTTTTTTTTTTTTATCATTTCACCCCATTACGCTATCTGGCAGCAATGCAGTTTGTTTTTAGTCATGATGTTGGACATTTAATAAAGAAATATTCCATTGGCATTGAACAAATCAGTGCACAGGGTTCAAACATTACAAATATGTCACATCTCCAGCCTGGCATGATGTACGGCCTGCAGACAGGACGGACCTGTCTGAATAATGCTGACAGAAAAAGGGGGGGTTCGTCCCCTCTGGCGTCTGCCATTAAATGCCTGTTTGTAAATGCACAACTTGGCAGAGAAATGCATGTTTGCAGAGATGAGATAGCGCAGTTTAATATGCAGCCGCTCTCTGTGTAAACAAAGCCCCCAAATCAATGTAATTCAGGCCGCATTCTCAGCGCTTGATCTGAAAATAAGAGAGAATGCTGGGATGTGCCAGTAACACGGAGAGCGAGGCTGTTGGCAGATGCTTGCAGCGGCCTTGCTTAGCATGCAGCTCACCTCCTCTCTGACTCGTTTGGAAGCAATGTCTCTACAGAAGGAGTGTGCACTGAATTTCATAGGTGCGGGGTGAAATTCAGGTCACAAGCAGCTATTCCACTTCTTTGCCAGAGGAGACTGTAATGCTCTGCTTTCTGATATTCTGCAAAAATCCAACACACTACAGTGCTTAACCGGTTGGGCACCGGCTACAATTTTCCTGCCCGGAATGAATGTTAAAATCCTCATCGCAATAATGTCCAGCATTTTAATAATTCATCCATCTTATCACGTTTCATCATATTTAAAAGAGAGGGTTTATTAGACTTTTGTGACTTCCATAAAAAATATATGTTCATACTGGCAGGTAATATAAAAGCAATATACCCCTATTCCCCGGAATTCTATATTATTGATATATTTCTGTTCTGGTTTGACAAGGAGACTCGTCATATGATGGGCACCAGGCTTGTTAGCTTTCAATTTCTTCATATTCAGTCTAGTTTCTACTACAAAGGCCTTTTTTTTTTCTTCCACGATTAGCGGAATTTTGATTTTCATTCATACGCTCCCAAGATCTTGTCAACAGTATATAAGACTGAAATCGGTGAAATTAATAGAGCATACCCAACAGATGTCTCTTTAGCAGGTGTAACAATTAAAGCTATGCTTTCCCCTGCCAGTCATGGCTTTAAAATGAGGGATTTTACGGCTGTGGAGTCAGGTTATTGGTAGGAAGGGGTTAATAGAGCTCTGGAATAAAATGTTATCACAGATGAAGATGCAGAGCTGGCAGTGGCAGGGCGCATTGCAATCTGCACCACAGCTCGTTACATGTTTACAATTAACAGCCAAGCTGTCTCTGGTAATGAGTATGCAAATTCCAGAAGAAAGCAGATTAACTATGGCTGTGCCATGGCTGTGTGTGCCGCATGGAGGGGGGAAAGACATGGATAAGGTTAAATTTGGTCGTAAAAAATTATGGAGCGTTTTTGAATAGTTTGTTCCCCATTTTTGGAGTTTTTCAATGACCCTGCACATCTGTGCATTGAAAAAATCCAACTGTACTATACAGCCAACCACCTCATTATTTAAAAGCTGATTTGTTAGCTCTGTGCTTTTACTTACTTTGCTTTTATTGACCCTAAATTTTTTATCGGTATGTGTAGTTTGCGACCCCTTCCTTGTTTATATCAGCATTTTCCTGGGAGAACGTGGAGGCAGCAGGTTGAATATAGGGTGCAAGTCTTGTGATATCCCACCCCGGACATTTCTGCAATTATTCCAAAATGCGTAAGAGCATCAGGAGGAGTGGGATTGGCTATAAAACCAATAAAGAACATCTGGTACCCTTGCGATGTAGGAAAGAAAGATGGCGGCATGGACAAGGGCTCACAGTAGCAAAGCGCCACATTACGAGAAGATAACCTGGGTACGTATGTATCTTTATTGATGGTTTAACAGCATTTCACCAAAAAGGCTGAAAGGTAGAAGGGTACCATTGCCGGTTTAGCATGATGAGCATTCAGGGGTAATTGCAAACCACCTACAGATGAATTACTATGGTGGAATAGGGGTTATGGCCTCGAGTCCATGTAGTCAATGGTGCAAGGAATAGCTATAGTAGTTCTAAACAGATTTAAATAGGAGTTTTACACTTCTTTTTTCCTTTTTGATTATTGTCTCTAGTTAAGAAAATGATTCTAAAGTTTAGGAGTTGTTCCTGGAATATGCAGAGAGGGGAACGATTTCAGTAGCAACAAGTCTTCAATTGACAACTAAGATGAGTTTGGACCTTGCTTTGAAAACATTTTACAAACACTTTAATAACGTCATCAAAGTCCCCCCAAATAACTTTTAACCGATTCAATTTACAGTTGAAAGTGCTCAGAGGATTTGTTTCTTTGAAAACTTTCATGTTGCAATAATGTTTACTATGTGAGATTCAGCATTATTCCTGAACTTTATTGTCAATTGTCCAATAGCAAATCAGTTTTAAGGTGGAAGAATTTAAGGTGGTCTAACTATCCAGAAACCGATCCCCTTAACAAGGAATATCTCTGGAAATCAGGGGTACATGGTACCCTGTTTCCCCGATGATAAGGCACTGTCTCATATTTTTTGAAACGCCAAAATATGCCCTAGGTCTTATTTTCAGGGGGATGTCTTATTCTGATCACTTTGTGCCATTCATTGTCCCCTTTGATCACTCTGTGCCATTCATTGTCCTCCTTGATCACTCTGTGCCAATCATTTTCCCCTTCACTGACTCGCCTTTTTTGGGTTCTATCGGTACGGCCGGGTAACAAACTTCGTTACAGCAGGGATTAGCAGCTTGCTTGTCCTTTCTGCACTGCAGCCAGCCCTGACGGAGACAGTTACCCCTTGTACCATCCGAATGGGAGATTCGGGCAGGGGCAGGTATTGGTGGGTGTCTTATTTGTGGGGGTGGCTTTTTTTTATGTTTTGGACAAAAATCGGGGGGTGGCTTATTTGATGGGGATGGCTTATCATAGGGGAAACAGGGTATCTGTATGCATCTATGAACTAAAAGGTGTTACTTTTCAGGTATGCTTCACTTCTGGTTTTCATTTATTAAGCTGGCCATAGACACTTCCATTTTTTATACGATTTTTCACAGATAGATCCCAGTGATCTCTGCATGTTTAAAGCGTGCGACCTACCAAAATGTAGTAGAGTAATCGCGTGAAAAATCATTCAGGCACGAATCGGGCATGTCTGTCATTTTTAGCCGATCTATCGCGAATCCAATGAAGTTATTGGAGACCTTTAAGATCTGCCCTTTTGATTGACCCATCCTAGTTTTTTTTTGTGTAGCCGATTTTAGTTATGTCACCAATCCATCAGCGATAAACCATATGCTGAAAATTTTGCACTTTTCGATCGCCTTACGACTTATGATCAAAGACTCAATCACATGTTTAACAAACCCATCTGTGTAAAATGTAATCATCTATGGCCAGTACTGCTGATGCCTGTGTGCGCGCCGTATAATCAGATACACACTGTGCAGCAGCTTGAAGGAATACGGAGACGTTGAACTTGATTTCCATCTAGAGGGCGCTCCATTTCTCATTCTGTGCTGCCACAATGTCATCTGGAAATGAAACAAAGTTAATTCATACTATTTACTTTTTGATGAAGTAAGATGTGCTTCCTAAACCAAATGTTAAACCTGCAAAATGACAAAGGTCACATACAAAAGGGACAAATAATAACACTGTGCATATTCATGGTAACCAAGGTAGCAGTGAATGTTAATGTGCTCAGATTCGGTACATATTTTATTTTGCAATTACACATTGTAGCCCTGATAATCATTTTATAGGCAGTTTATTCCATTTGAAATAAAGGTTTAAACTATATGAATACAGGTACCCCTGTAAGTGTTAAATGGCTAATCTTGAGGCCCATTCACACTTTACGTGCTGTGCCTTGTTTTTTTAACGCATGCGTTTTTACAGTACTGTGTTTTCTTATAGAAGGACAATTTTACCATTCACACTGAATGCGTTGCCTTTTTAAAAAATGCAGCGTTTACACATTTACGCATTTTTATACTCCCCTGTTACTACCATTTATGAATGTAATGTTCAAAACGCATTTGTTTTTGGATATGCATTAATGCATACCTTTAAAAAAAATGCATATAGTTTGAAAGGGCTCTTGCATGTCTTCACAGTCATGTTATAGTCTGTGTCTCGGGGCATGCTATGCCCTATTGAAAGCATAATGCCCATAGATTTAAAAGGACGTGTTACAATAATGCATTGGAAAAACACGCCCGCTCTGCCCATTGGGTGCCATGAAAGCATCAGACTGATGTGTCCATCGCGCCCAATGGGCATTGCGAGTCCTGCACTCTTTTTTTTCTTGGGCTGTTACAGAAAGCTAAAAACACTGGATTGGGTAATACATCTATAGTTGCAGGAACAAGTATGTGAACCCTTGGGGATTTAGTGGAGTTTTGCATGAATTGGTCATAAAATGTGTTCTGATCTTCAACTAAGTCTTCTTAAAATAATACTACACAAACATTATATGTTTTTTCTATTGGTGTGACTTAGATGAAGATCAGAGCACAATTTATGACCAATTCATGCAAAACTCCACGTAATCCCTAAGGGTTTACATACTTTTATTGCAACTGTATAATATTATTATTAACTTTTATTTATATAACACCATCATATTATGCAGTGCTGTACATTAAATCAGATTTGAGGTCCAACACAAGCTAACACACAGGTACAGGATATGACACAGGAGGAGTAGAGGACCCTTCCCGATCTGGGTTACAATCTAATAGGATGGGGAACAGAGTATACAATAGGTGGGGGGGGGGGGGGGGGGGGGGGGGGGGGGACTGACATGGTGTTGATGTTGGGAATGAGAAGGGTAGGCCAGACTGAAGAGGAGAATTTTCACAGCTTTTTTGAAAGTGTTAAAAGTAGGAGCAAGTCTAATGGGGCAAAAGAGAGAGTTCCAGAGCATAGGAGACCCAAGAAAAGCCTGGCATGTGAGGATATTATGAGTTAGTATGTCATTAGTAGGTCACCAGAGGAGTGGGAGGGGGGATTAGGAGTATATTTATGTTCCAGGGGTAAGTGGGACTGGAGGAGTAAATAAAAGCAAGGTACAGAACTGAATTTGATTCTCTGGACAATTGGAAGCCAGTGTAGGGATTTGCAGAGAGGAGCAGCAGATGAGGAGCAGTTAGAGGAGTAAATGAGGGACTTTGGTGGTCTCTGGGGAGAGGAAGATCTTGGAGATGTTGCAGAGATGGAAGTGGCAAAAACTAGCAATGTTCTATATGTGGGGAATAAAGGAGAGTGCAGAGTCAACGATGACACCAAGGCAGTGTGCTTGTGCATGTTACAGAGGGGAATCCTGTAGAATTGCTGTGTAATACTAGAGACAGCCTGAGTGTGTTTTTCTTTTATTTTTCCCATAGTTCTACTTCTCAAACATACTTAGAATGATACCAATTTAATTGTTCAGTTTAATTAGTCTAAAAATATGGTGAGCCAGATGCTAAGCTCCACAGCCATAACGTGCTAAAGTGACAGGTCTTCTTGCTTGATCTGCAAAACTAGCTAATACTCAGCAGTTACTCAGTAATTACCCTGCCCTCCCAGGTATAGGGGGGCATTTGATCCTCTCCCAGAATGCTGTTCTTTAACCAGAGTTGCCAAGCCCAAACAAACACATGTGAAGCTGGAGCATGAAATCAACTTTGTCTACACTCAGACACAATCTTACACAAAAGCTTACATAAGGTTCAGACCAGCCATTCTCAAACCAGGTTCATCCAGAGGTTCCTAGGAATAGGTGTTTTAGTTATGTGGGTGAAGTGGGGAGCATTTTCCTGCGGAATGTCAATTTAAGGAGCATTCTGCACACTAAACGCCAATGTATTCCTTCTTCCTCCTCCCATCCTCGTGTCAATGGACTATGGTCTACTCCTTACATTTTTTAAAGGGTTGAAAAATATACATAAAACTGCAACTATTCAACATAACCTAAACCACATATTTATTGAAAATAGTCTAAAGACAAAATATCAAATGTTAAGAACTATTTTGAAATGTACTGTATATTCATACATTCATTCATACATGCCAATCATTGCAGCGAGACTGGGCTAATTGTGGCCCAAATCCATGGTGCATACATTCTGTGCCGCTGCTTTGCATATTTAGTGTTTGTTTGGGGTGCAATGAACATATAATAGCATTCCAATACAAACATGCATTTATAGTGCACTGCAATTTGTATCTGTATATATATAAACATTTGTGTGTGTCTTCCTATGTTTGTGGATGATGTAGATTTTTATTTCATTTGTGAATCCAGAACCGATCGAATGGTGGAGTACCCCTATTGTTTCTATTTGAGATACTTTACCTTTCTCTGAGATTTTCTCGGTTTGGTTCACATATATCGACATTAAGTCCATTGTCATGTAAACAGGTCCATTGCAACTTTTTAGACATGATCAACATTGCCCAATGAGCGTTAACACTCATACAAGTAAACCAGGCTTTTAGTTTTTAAAGCAGGCCTACCACCATAAGTACATCTTTGCATGAATAGCACAAGTGCTGATAATGGGGAGGAAAGCATAACCCCCCCCCCCCCCCCCCCCAAAAAAAAAAACCATACCTGTAATTAGTAATTTAAGAAGATCTCTCGCAGCCCCTCCTCTCTCCCTGGCTCTTATGTCCTGTGGCCACATCATAAGAGCGCTGTGATACCCAGGTCATTCTGTGATCTGCTCTGCATTGAAAGTATACAGACCAAAATTGCCTATAAAATCTAAACGCCCCCAGTAGTCACTCGCGATATTGCGCCCTACGTTAACCCCTAGAAGCCTGGCGAATAAAGATGGATTCTCATATGGTTCCAGGGAACAGCAGGTTAGTATATTTTTTTTAGGATCGTGGAGCCCTAAGCCACCATCATACCAGCTCAGAGGTAAGTCAAACTTTAATTTTACATATATATTTTTTTCCATATTGAATATACATCCCCTTTAAGCTAGGCATGCACGGCTCGATTTCCTGTTCCACTGACTTAAAAAACGATAGTTTCGAAAAACGTAATGTGATTCACAACAGATCAATTCCTTTCCTTAGTTCTGTGCTCATGCTACATAGTACCATCAGACACAAATAAATTAACATCCCTAGAAATTCCATTGGATACTTGTACGATCGACTTAAATTTGGCAACATGTCCGATCACTGCTCGATTTTTGTTTTTAAAGCAAATACAGAATAAAATGATATGCAAACCATGAAAAAAGGAGTTGAAAGCAACAGATACAACAATTATGAATGATTTAGACGTCGTAGTTCTTTGTCAGCATAACAACTATAATGCAGCCTATCATATAGGTATGATTCCATACATACCCAGAACACAAATCAATGGACTGATATGACACATTGATGAACATTGAGAGACATAAACTGATGTTTATGTGTGAAGAGAAATCCTACATAAACATCAATCATTCAGAATATCATCGGTGTTAACTAGTTACTGTGAATTTCGGACCCCTTGTTTAGCCCGCTTTCAATTGATTGAACTGACATCTACTGTATACACAAATACTGAAATGTGTGATACCACCTTTAATTTCAACATTTTTTGTCTTCCTCATATCCACAAATATTTATTATAACCTCCAGCTACAAGATACACATCATAATAGTAACAAGACATAATAGTCTCATCATTTTACTTACATAACTTACTTTGTATATTCTACCTATTCTAATGACTCTTGTTAAGCATAAGAAAATACCATCTACTCAAATGTATGGCTCCATCAACCGTGGCATCTGACAAGTAAACATGTGGTAAACAAATGATGCTAATAACCTTGCTATGTGGTCCATATATTATTTAAAAATGGAAAGAGATCTCCCTATGGTGGCAAATTCCAGGAAACTGTATAGTTAATGTCCATTTTTAAACCTGAAGAGTCTCTGGTTGTATTGCGGTTAATAAGTAGATTATATTAATGAGAGAATCACTGAAGACAGATAAGGAGGTTAAATAGCCACTGAGTGGGTTTGGCCCTCCCTGATGTTCGCATATCATAACAATTAGAATGAGAATTATACTAGAATAGAAGGCACCCATAAACCTTAAGCTAGGAACACATGGCTCGATTTAAGCGTACAATCGATGTAAATCAATGAAAATTTACATCGATTATACCAAAATCGTAGCGCGGACACATGGTACAATCAACGATTTTATTTCGATGAAGAGCTTTACATCGATTGAAAAGTGATCGGACTTGTTGGAAAATTATGGTCGAATTGTACCATGATTGTACTACTTTTTTATTTTCATCGTACAATTGTATGCGATGAAGTGATAGTTTACTGTTTTTAGGGCATCAATAGCATCGACGATTTTAGTCAATAATCGATGTTCTCTACATCGATATTGTACTACGATTGTATGACCCTATAGCGCACACGGTACAATCGATAAAATACCAAAATCGAGGTTCTTCGTCTAATCTTACATCGATTGTATGCTTAAATCGAGCCGTGTGTTCCTAGCTTTACAATCTTACCATACAATTTCTGCACAATCCACATTTGTTCTACCAAAACCATGTAATATGGTTCACACATGGTTCTAAACCTTCCAATCACTATGTATTCTATCAGGGAGGGCCTGGCACTTACATAGCAGTGATATATACCTACCAATCACTATGTATTCTATCAGGGAGGACCCAGCCC
>CM070033.1:34356237-34366732 GCA_036250615.1 Ptychadena robeensis | reverse complement strand
GGCAGCCTGATGCCGATAGTGCAAAGTGACCTACAACGTGGTAGGTCCACTTTAAGCTAGCCATACACTAGTCATCTTTTGTAGGATGGATCTTAGAGTCGATCATGTTGTGGGATTTTACAATTGTGCGCCAGTTGTTCGTACCACCACACAGTGTGATTAGTTTAAACACGATCCATTCATTATCAAACTATCAATCGCATGCATAGTACAATTGCAAACAAATCAACTGAAATACCTAGAAAAACCATCAGATATTTGTACAATCTAGCAAAATTTCCCAACAGGCCCTATCACTTTATGATCGATTTTAAGTTTCATTTCAATGATTTTTGGATGATCGTACCAGGTGTGTGGGAAACACATTTACAATTGATCGGTTTCAAAATCAATGAAACGATAATATTGAACCATGTATAGCTAGCTTTAGATAGTGTTTTCAATTCTGCAATGATGGCCTGGCCCTAGAGGTTTATCTAAGCATGTGTGGCAGTGTGATTAGAAGACAACCCAAAGTACACTACATAATTCTCCTACATTGGGATATGTAAAAAGACTGAGATAAATAAATATTCTATTCAAGGGTGTAAAGCTAGCCATACAGACATCAACATTTCCTCGGACGACTTGTGCAATTTAAGCTCCCTAGCGCTTAAGACGAGCCCAGTTTGTTCAGGGGTTGGGTTCATCTCAACTGCTACCAACAACTATGTAGTTCCGGGTCATCTGCAATTGAACACAAGTAGACTTGATAGATTAGAAAGTCCCTCATATTCCATGGTTTTGGTAAAACAAAAGGAGATCTAAAGGAAATCTGACAGAGAAATCTAAAGGTGTATGGGACGGGGACGGGGGGGGGGGGGGGGGGGGGGGGGGGGGGGGGGGGGGCATTAGATACTCCAGCAGTGCCTTTGATTCATACTGCAGATATACAGCTATAAACAGAGTGTGTAAGCTTGTCCTAGTCCTTCTCTGAAAGATTGGCTAGGGGCTTATTTTCAAGAGAGTCAAATTTTTCACAACAATTTACACATCTATATTTTATTCAGGTGTCATTGCATTCTGGGATAGCATCACAACTCTCTAAAGCCTAATTTGCTGTCATCTCCCTTGGTGCTCAAGCTTGCTTTGGGTCTTGTTTTCATAGGTGAAGAGTCTATCTGTCCCGTTGCATTTTATTGCTAATTCATTTTTCTTTTTTACATGGGAACTTTATCAACCTCCGCAATCCTAAAAAATCATGCTAGGGCATGAAAATATTTTTTTTTCGGGGTAACAGGGTGGCTATCACTACTAATCCATTTACTAGTTTGCATATATTGCCACGTTTGTCCTATAATTACCATAAATGAAACATTTAATAAAATATATTTATTGCCCATGTCTATGTGTCCTGGGCTAGGAAAAAAAATCTCTATATACGGTGTATATCTGTAATTTTAATGATATAAACAATGAGTGGGCAACTACTAAATTGTCAAATTCTATTTCTAAAACTGTAAGGACCGTTTGGCAAGATGATAGACTTGCTGTTGTATATCAAATTTCTGGGGGAAAAATTTAAAACCACTAGTTTAAATAGAATCCAAATGTGAAATTGCAATTAAAACCGGCTACGCTGGGAGAGATATCATAGCAGGGAAATTAATTAATCACAACCCCAAGTGATGCTCCTTTTATCAGCAATCACATGCACAGCTCACTGTATGTCTGGCTTTTTCACATTTACTGTCTTAAATTGGAAACACTTGTTCATCTTTATACCCTCAGAGGCTGTTACAAAGTCAGGCCGTACAACAATTGAATCTTGTTTATGGTCATCACACCACAGTCACCCAGCAGGTCATAATTAAATGATGCCCAAAAGTAAAGCTAGCCATACACGTGTCGGATTCCATGTCCGCTCGATCACCCATCCGATCGATTCCGGCGATCTCAGCGGGAATCGGAGCTCCGATCGAGCGGCCAATTAAGTGATCCGATCGCTGCATACCACCTTGTCCAGCTGATTCCGGGACGGATCCGTGTCCGATTGTCCACCTCACAAATGGCAACTCCCCCTGATCTGTGCAGAATCAATCTGATGGAACCAACATGTTGGTTCTCTGTCGGATCCGATTCTGAGCCCCGGAACGGACGGACCTGATCGATCGGACAAGGTGGGCTGCACGCGATTCCGGCACGATCGTTTGGCGTGCACGCGCCCGGAATCGATCGGCCCGGAATCAGACAGGAATCTGACCCGTGTATGGGGGCCTTAACTTTTTGATCAATAGTCGTCAGTTAAAAAAATCAATCCCAGCTTGGCGAATACAATGTATCTGAACAAAAATGGAATATATTGCAGATAACAAGTCTTTAGATGTTGGTATCAGCTTAAAACAGACCTACCTGATGATCCAGCTGGTGACCTACATCCTTTCTATAAGCTACATTTACTCCGTTATATGTATGGAGGAGAACTGTGACCAACCTAGGACAACATTGCCTATGGAAAAGAGTAAGATTGACTAGTAGAATTAGATGGATTTTATATAACTAAGGGCTTGTTTCCACTTGTGCTGATCTATGCAGATGGTCTGCGGTGCTATCCACACGGCTGCAGCTGCTATTGACCGCACCCCATGCGGATGCACACGGACGTCCGTGCGCTCAGATGCGGACTTTGGGCAGGCCCCTTGTCTGTGAGGCAGCCGCACTTGGCTGTACCCTGCTTAACTCTTGTTAACTATTTTAAGTGGAAAAGCTAATTTTATTCTTTATTTTAAAACTATTGTGTTCATATTGAAGACAAACATCATACATCTTTGACAATAACTACAGAATGTGCTACTGTTCAATGTACCATTGACTAATCCCTTATCATATGTATCAGTAGAGGGTTAACATCAAAGGAGCTGCAAAGCAAGCTGTTGTGATCTCTTTTTGAAAGATCAACACTGCTCCATTGAACCTCCATTGAATTACACTCTGTACACATATTCAGTGTGTATTCAGAATACACACACAAGAAATTAGTATACTAATAAACAGAAATGTTAATATATTATTTTACTATTTAACATACTATATAATATACTATTTTTACTGTTTTATTTTACAAATGTGTGGAGCTTGAGGTTCTTTTAGGGGCTCATGCACCCTAGCTACCTTGTGCTGCGTACTATACCGCACCACAAGGCAGCTAGGGTCAACGTTTCCAATGGAAAACCTCTAAAGGTCGCCATACACGGGTCCGATTCCCAAGGGATTCTGGGACGATCGATTCCGGGTGCGTGCACGCGAAACGATCGTCCCGGAATCGCTTGAAGCCCACCTTGTCCGTCCGATCACGTCCGATCGATCGGGGGCCCAGAATCGGATCTGCCAGAGAACCAACATGTTGGTCTTTCTGATCCGATTCAGCACACATCAGGGGGAGTTGCCGTGTGTGAAGTGATCGATCGGGCACGGAATCGTCCAGGAATCGGTGGCCCAAGGTGGTAGGGACAGGCTTAATTGGGCGATCGGACATCCGAATCAATCGGATGGGTGATCAATCGTCCATGGAATCGACACATGTATGGCTAGCTTAACACTAGACTTGGGTTTCTGGTAACACACAACGCCACAATTACCGAAAAGACCCTGCAGCCCACATTTTTGCAGGCAGTGTAAACATCTCCCATACACCCTTCACATCGTCATAAAATGTTCATAATATCTTTTCATGGGACAACACTTAATATAACCTTTTCATACAATATAATGTAGAGAGTCTACACACCTCCAAAATTACCACTGCTTTGCTAAAGAAACTGAGGGTAAAGGTGCTGGACAGGTTATGTCTCCAGATCCACCCTATTGGGTATCTGTGGGGCCTCTTCAAATAGAAAGCAGAGGAGCACAAGGTCTCTAACATCCACCAGCTCGGTGATATCATAATAAAGGAGTGGAAGAGGATTCCATTAGCAGCCTGTGAAGCTCTGGTGAATTCCATGGCCAAGAGATTTGTGGCAGTCCTGAAAACTAATGGCGGCCACAGAAAATATTGACACTTTTGAACATTTACACTGTTACACAAGCTGTACACTGTCTACTGTACATTGTATCAATGTGTCATACAGTATCTTCAGCGTTGTCCAATGAAAAGATATTATATACAATGTTTCACAATGTAATGGGGTACTCACTTTTTATCTGTGCAATAAGGTACTGATTGTATCCATTATTTTACATACATTATGCTAATTATGCTAATTTTATTTAGTCTCTGAATCTTGACTAAGTTGAGTGATGAATAAACATCTAAACATTTTTTGTAACACAAAGATATAAACTAAAAACAGGAACATAACAGCCTCATCTAAATGATCTTACTTGCTCAGATGATTATCAAAGACGATTCTGATATGAATGTGGTTGTAACGTTTCGACTTATAGTATGTTGTCAGATGTTTATGAGACTGTCATTTTTTAAAATGAAAAACTGTCATGTCCAATCCTCCACTGAGCTGATGAATACCATATCAATTTGTAGAGGACCCTTCTCTAGTCACACAAACACACAGGAGAGGGACCATCTCAGCAATATGTCACAATCAGCATTTTTTGGGGATGATACCCCTCTCTCACCCACTTGTATGACTAGTAATCCCAAGGTAACAGTTCATGCAGAATTCATCAGCTCAGCCAGAGAATAAAGATGCTCTGACTTTTAATTGGAAAACCCTCCATCTGATATCAGCCATACAGTTAAAGATTTTATTTGACCAAACAATAATTACTGCTAAATACATCGAGGTTTCCTTTACTCTCCGTTAATGCTAAGGGACTTTAGTTATGCACTTTGACTTTGCTAATGTCATGGCATGGTGAATATGAAAGCCATTAGAGACCCATAAATAATGAAATAAAAGATATATATTATAGATAGAGGAGGGAATGCATGAGCAGATTGAAACACAAGGCCTCTCATTAAAGAGTTAAATTGGGCCATTGGTCTTGCTGTCACTGAACGGCACAATATCTGTGTGTTATACGGGTTGCCTATCGATTGTATTCCTGGCGCTCTGTTACTTGCCTGCTGTGTAGGTTGTACATCAACATGAAGAGATTGTATACATTCATTCTAAATTTGCCCCAGAGCCCACAGCAGATTTGTATCTTCACTGGTGGTTATCAAATAATCGTTAACTGTCTCTAAATTTCAGGACATTTTTTTTTTCAATGATTGAAAATTCATGTAGCTTGTTCCAAATGTAAACATAAAATTCCCCTTTTTCTGCATGTTAGATTCATTCATATAGTCTGTAAATTCCCACCAGACTGAGAGAATGTATTGAAGAGAAGACGAAAAGCAGGATAAGTGGTGTATTCTGATAGCTGTATGTGGGTATTAGATATAATGGTAGTATTTGTGGTATTCTGTGTATTGTGCCATCTTTTGGCTATATTTACAGATACAAGTCTTTTACTGCTTACAACTGCATTGGAACCGCTTCTGCCCAATGCACGCAATGTGGTGTTGACAGTGCCAATCCGCATAACATGCTTCACAGTTGCAGTTTCATTCATCACAGGAAACCTATTGTGAATATTTCCTTAGAATTGGACAGAATGTTAAATGATAACTTTAAAGCACTTCCTGTCTTTTTTTAGGCACATTAAGTATTACCTATATATTAAGTATAGGTACAATAAGTATTACAAGTTAAGTGCCCTCTTGGGATGCCTGCCAGCTCTGTTTGCCTGTATTTTTGTAAATTCCCAGGTGTCCCAGGAAGTGAACAAGATGAAGTGATTGCCGAAACAGGTAAACCCCCATGAGTGTGGTTAAGAGTTACCGATTTCGCCACTAAAAGGCTATGTTTAGATGGTGTATAGGGGTGTGCTAATACCCCCTGTGTTAATTGCATGCATTGCCAGGAATGTTGACTCATCCCATACATATGAGTTGCCACCCCACTTGTTCACACGTCTGTCAGCGGGTCCACCGGCCGAGTGGACCAAGGAGGTTGACGTACGTTATCCTCTGGGCTGGCAGACCTGATGAATGCCATATGTGAGATGCGTCTACATCCCCATCAACGCATGTGATTAACACAGGGGGTATCGGCTCATCCCGAAACGCCGTCTGAACATGGCCTGAACGTCACCACTACTGATACCTCTAGGGGGGTTAAACCAGTTTGCATTACTGCTACAGTATTATTTAAACCAGCAGACATGGGAAAAAATTTGCATGCTGATGACAAATATTCAGCATCTCATTTTGTACTCTATGAACCTGTACTGGTAGTTTATTGCAGTGTGTTGGTTCTGGCCACATTGTCCCAGAGTTGTACACAAATGTGTAAAGCATTTGATTTTGACATTGTATATAAAAACAAAGCCTTTTGATTTATTTGGGTATATGACCTAAAGTCAGGTTATTGTTATTACTGTGAGTTTGCCTGAGGTTTAATTTTAAAGCTAACCTGTGCTAAAAAAAATTCTCCTGATCTCATCTTTGCTATGTTCTACATACATAAATAACAGATTTATTAGCACATTGTGTCATCTTTTTTTTTTATGGGGGCTGCTATCTTGCTTTCTGTAAAATCTGAAAATGACTGACTTGGGCAGGGTTGACCTAAAGAGACAAAGAGACACCCTGCCTACTGAACAATTTAAACAACATCCCCACCCATATTATCCTGACCCCATACCTTCCCCCCAAAACCCCTTAAATCACTACAAATAACTACACATGACTCCAAATTGGATTTTTAAAGTGGATACCAACAAAAACAACAAAACATTTGCATATAAAACTACCGTTGCATTGGCTCCATCTGTAACCATTGAACTTTTAACCAGAACCAACCAGGAGGGTCATTGATCCGGCAAGAGCCCAATGTATCTACTAGCTGGTGCATGCCAAACCACCAGCAGGTCATCCCATAAGGTTATCCAACGGTCTCTTCATGGACACCGTCCTGGACCTGCCAGCTGTGACGAAGACAGAAAACCATCTAGACATGTAGAAGAAAGAGTGAGGGAGGGCAGGGTCGATTCTTCTGGCGATGGGGCTGGCGTCACTTTTGCTGCCGGGTTTTACCCCGTGCGGCCTGCCTTGCTTGATGATGTCATATCCTCTGCTGGAGCCAGGACTCGACTCCTTCTGCAGACCCGCCACAGTCAGGAACCCCTGTGCCGAGGTGCCCTGGCTGGGGGTGCTGATTTCCATGCATAGCCCACCTGACACATTTGTTCATGAATGAGGTGCAATGAGTTGCCAGCACAAGCATTCTCTTATGATGCAAGTTAAACAAAAGGTACATGTCAAACTGTCTGTGTGAAAGGCCCACCTAGGGGTTTTGTTTGCAAATCAGTTTAGCTAGGCTTAAGGTGACCATACATGTTCAAATCGATTGTGAACAATTGTGCTCGAATGATTGCGGCCACTGGTTTCTTTGAGCGGGATCAATCAATCCTGATCAAACAGGGAACCGTGTTCTCTGTTTGATCAGGGAACCAGGGTCCCCATTCAAAGTATGAAACGTGATCGATGGTGCAGAAGTGCTGCACCTCGACGCTCCGCTCAGGAAGCTTGAGCATAGAGCGATGATGCCATCACGTTGCACTCAAGGGTTTCCCGATTGACCCATGTATGGCCAGCTTTAATGACTAGATTTAAAGTTTTAGAATAAGGTTGGGGTAAAGGCCAGGTTCACAGCTATCCACTTTTACATGCCACTTCTCTCAAGGACTGTATGGATTTCATCAAACTGTATACTCCTGGTCATGGATTTAACAGGAAAAACACAGGTAACAGAGACTGACATTCTATGACAAAAATTTTTTGGAAGTATAATTTTTCAATTGACTATAACATTGAAAAATCACGAACTGCACACAACCTGAAATTACATATGTGAAAATCTAGACTTGTCCTTTTAATTTTTTTTTCTTTTCAATTTTTAAACTATTCATATTGCCTGGACTGCCACACTACTCACTCATCCATTCTGATCTCATCTCCATTACATCTCCTGCGTTAAATAGGTTTCCATGTTTTGGGAGAGGGTTTAGCACGGGTAGTTTCATGACACATAAATATATTAATGTGATGAATGAGTGATCTCCCTGCACGCTTCTCTTCATGCATTTACTATGATCATTTGTGGGATTGGTGCACGGAGTTCGCTTCATTCATTATATTAACATATGTACGTGTCCTCTTTACATCTGCCGTGAAGTGAATAGAGCGATCTTGCTGCTTGGCTGCGTTTTGCACTGTGTTTGCTGGCCATGGGCACACATGGTCTGTAGATAATACTGAATTTCTCATCCATTGATTCTTAAAGTAAATCTGTCAGTACAGTAAAGGTATGAAACAGAATGCAGCACTCCAGTACTCACATACCTTTAGATGTCTTCTTTAGTATCTTGAGTGTCTTCATTCCTGGAGGTAAGGAAGGGGCGGGCTACAGGCATATGTATATATCTTTACTTCTTGAGTACAAGTGTGGAGTCTTCCCACCTTAAAGTACATTCCTTTTTGGAAATCACTCCACACTATTTGGAAATGTCTATATTCATACAGATTTGAAACTAAAACTCTAATGAAAGAATCTACTGATACGCTCCACCTGGATTGCGGTTTACACTTTTTAACCTGGATTTATGCCAAACTTGACACTAGTGATAGTTAGTAGTGATGATCGCGAATATTCGGATTCCGAATATTAATCGCGAATATCTGCAATTCGCGAAGATGGTGAATATATTTCAGAATATTCGCAATTCCGGATATTCGGTATTTTTTATCCATTACACATGCCGCTCAATGCAAGTGGACGAATGGGAAGGCTGCAACAAGAGCTTAGCAACACCATCAACAGTTTTTTAAATGAATATTGGGGTGATGCGAATATTGCGAAAATCGTCACTTTTAAAATTCGCATAAAAATTTGCGCCATGTTAAACATATATTACGCGCACAAAATTCGCAATAAAAACTGCCGATATTCGCAATAAAAAAAAACCCCCCGAATATTGCCGAATGCGAATATTTTCCGAATGTTTTCCATAAAATTTGCGGCATGCCGCGAATACGAATGTTGACTATGCCGCTCATCACTAATAGTTAGGGCTCCTCAATTTGTTCCCTAACATGTCAGAAGAACTGATGTCTCATGGGCCCACAGACAAAAGGTAGATGTACCTTGGCCTCCAACAGATATAAGGGAAGGCCTTGCCCCTGGGAAGGTGCTCAGTGGGGAAGAGTCTGATTGAGTAGGAGTAACTGGGCACGCTGTGAGACTCACTACCCACCTCAGTCTAGGCTGGTGTGTGGAGAGCACATTGGCACCCATTAACTCTTCAAGCCCCAGTTACAAAGAGGTCATGGTTCTCCCGTCACCCACCATTGCTGGGTTCCCGGTGGGGTGGCGAGACGGACTGTCAGAGGGGATACTGCTTGCGTCATTCACATGCTGGACCACTGTACCCGTTCCAAGAACTGGCAAGTACACTACAGGACTGGTCTTAAGCTAGCCATACACGTGTCGGATTCCATGTCCAAACGATTCATCATCCGATCGATTCCGGCGATTCTGCCGGGAATCGCAGGTGTGATCAATAGGCCAATTAAGAGTATCCATCGCTGCATACCACCTTGTCCAACGGATTCCTGGACGGATCCGTGTCCGATTGTCCACCTCACAACTGGCAACTCCCCCTGATCCGGACAGAATCGCATGAGAAAGACCAACATGTTGGTTCTCCGTCGGATCCGATTCTGAGCCCCTGATCAATCGGACGCAAACGATCGGACCAGGTGGGCTGCATGTGATTCCGGCACGATTGTTTGGCGTGCTCGCGCCCGGAATCGATCGTGCCGGAATCCGGTGCGAATCCGACACGTGTATGGGGGCCTTTACTTTCCCTGGCCCTGCCTGGGTGCTGTGTTTTAAACAATCAGAGTTCACACACAAGTGAGTTACCCCAAATCCCTTGGACTTGTTCCTGTTCACAATTTAGTTGTTACTGCCAGGACTGTTGGGCCTTGCTGCAAAATAAATTTATTGAAGAATAAGCCGCCTCTTATCATCCAGTTGATTCCTGAACCTTTACAAATCTTGTACATATGTCTTGGTATATGAAGTGAAATAAAAAAATCTCCAATAAAGAACAGACAATTTTAAAAATGTGATACATGTATAAAAAACAAAGATGCAAAAAAAGAGTACACTACCACATGTGTGGGGCTTTGATTGGCCTTTGATCATATCTTTATAAAAAAAAAATCACAAATTATATTTAAATGGTAATATTTTATTAGTATAATGTTGAAAAAAGAAAAACATACACTAAATTAATTAGATAAAGCCACCAAGGCCAATCACACTTAGGTAACTAATAAAATGTATATCGACATGTTTCGTCCTTGTATTTAAAACAAATAGATAATTTGATCAAGTTTTAGGTAAAATGTATAACCATGTATCTGCCTGTTTCTGCTGTACCT
>CM070033.1:34293547-34350558 GCA_036250615.1 Ptychadena robeensis | reverse complement strand
ATAAAATTATTCCTCAAAAATACCACTTGCCTAATAATTCTGCACTCCCTGTATGTTTCCTATTAGATGGAATACTGAAACCCCTCTGCAAAGAGTCTTCTAACTTAATTTTCAGTGAAAATGCTTAAATCTTGGGAAATCACACTTTCTGGGCCAATTTGACTCTCATTGGTGCAAGAATGGAGGTACACCACATTTTGTAATCCTAATCCTAAACTTCTGTTATTTGCTCTTGCTCTAATCTGCACCCCCTGCACTCCTATTCCATATCTTCTCTTTTGTGGAACCCTATTCCATTATTACTTTTATGTGCCTCTCCTGGGCTTCTTCATCGTCCCCTGCATACCTCTTATTTAGCTGTGCTCCAATGCCCCTAACCTTCTAAGCATGTTGTGCACCCTTTCTGTATTCCTCCTCCTTATCTCTGAACTTCTCTTCCAAATCAGCTGTTCTTTTTTACTTTTCTATAGAAGCTAATATTGAAAAAATGACACACCATGGAGCTAAGTGGAGGGACTATGTGTTGGAGAAGCGTACTCCACCTGTTTTTCGGCCTAATTTATAATTTCCTGAATACTATTGGAATTTTAATTTCTTTAGCCAGATATTGGCGAATAACACCCTTACTAATCAACTTGTAATTTAAAATTAAAATGATCTCTCAATGGTCATAGTGACCTTGCCTTTGCAAAAAATTTTTGACCCTTGCAGAGTATGTCTTTAAGATGAAAGTATATGTAAAGTTATAGTAGAGTGTTGTAGCATGTTAGCCATCGATAAAAAGTTTAAAGTTTAATCTGTACCCTTTTTTGGTCAACTGAAATCATTAAACAAGCAAACTGTCAAGTCTCAGATACCTTCTTCAGGCTTAATACAATTCTGTTTTTGAGGCATTTATACACAAAAATTGACAAAACAAGTGTAACAAGGCAAAATATTTCTGACCTTGTAACTTTGTGTATAAATGTGGATCTCAAAGACCAGAATTGTATTAAGGAAATCTGTATGGGGACCTGAAGTATATGTAAAGCTACTTTTTAATTTACATTTTGAACCACTCCCCCCCCCACCCTCCGCCCACAAAAAAAAACCTGTCAGATTTGCATTACTGTTTTGTCCTTGCTTCAGTCAGCTACTTTACACAAATGTAAAAAAAAAGTTCCATAGTACCATAAGGGGACATATACATATGTGTCTGGAAATGCCACGTTTCCAGTGCCCAGCAGCTCAAAAAGCACGATAGACATGCAAAACAGGGCATCCCCTGTTTGCTTTTCGGGCGCCTACCCAAAAGAGCTAGAATGGAGTCATTTCTAAATGACCTGGGAGCGCTTGCACTACACATGTATGCATGCCTTACCGCTGCTCTTGCCCAGCTCCATCCCCTGCAGGTGCTGATGCCACAGACTCGGTTAACATTAAATGTTTTTAGTTTCTTCATTTTAACATACTGTGTGCTATCTAACATCTATGAACAATCTTTAAATAATAAAAAAATATTTATTTGAGTTCGACATGCACTCTGAAAATAACAAAAATCTGATGGATAAATAAGCAGTGCCGGGTCAGCTGCCATAGAAATGAAATAACACTGATGCTTTTTTTTTGCATAGAAGCTCAGCACTGTTACTGAAGCAAGAAAGCTGTGCCACTCATCATTTTCTATCACAGTGTGTAAAAGCTTCAGTGATAAAACAATCAGTGCATAAAGTATTATGGTACAGCGGAGCTCGGAATATTCCCATTTACAATCCTGTATTTCCTCTGCTCACTTAAACAAACCTGTCTGAATATTATCCTTGTGCACTGAGCGCCGGCCTACAGTAAGTGTGTGAATTATGAATTATCTTTCATTTCACTTGTGTACCTCTGCTGTCTCATGGATTCATGAATAACATCATTACTCATTTAATGCCACTTTGGTCACTGAACAAAACATTTATTTCTTAGCGATGACAAGTGTGCAATCTTATGTTGCTTTACATTTCAGACTTTACCGTCTTCCCAATAAAATAAACTTGCTTCTCAAGAAAGCCGCTATAATTCATCCATGTAGAGTTGTTTCATATGTCTATCACAGCTTGTCATTTACACACATTCTACATTGACATCTTTACCCAGTAACCGGCTACATTCTATAGACAGGTATCATAGATCATAGAAATACTAAAATATTCTGATGACGCATTTCACATAGAGACATTTTTCTGCCTGAAGACAATATAGGCTTTTAGTTTTTTGCGCTCAGTTGGTTTTGATGTAAAGATGATGGCGTGGTAAGCTATGGGTAGAATAGGTTGCTTCTGTTGCCATAACATTAATTAAGTTATTTATATGATAAGAAGAATTAAAATACTGTATTTCTGCAAACTATGAACTGGGGGGGGGGGGGGGGGGGGGGGGGGGGGGGATCTGTACGTCTTATATTGCAAATGGTTGTGCCTTCGCATTCTCCCTAGTGGGGAAGTTTTAAGAGCTGCTTCCATTAATTTAAACGGGCATGTCTCTACTTGCGCGGCTACCCGATTTGAAACCGGAGGCCAATCGGCCAGCTTCGCCAGTAAGGACAAGCCCTAAGAGCTGTCTATGTGAGAGGGCAAAAGCTATCTGCTCATATACATTGGCTCTGCAGACTAGTGATGATCGGCATAGGCAATATTCAAATCTGCGATATTATGCAAATAATTCCACTTATTATTCGATTTGACATTTATAACAAAACTGGGCCAGATTTAGTCTCTGGACCGGAGTTTGACACCCCTGTCCTGGAACATGGAAAGAACAATACATTGTTGGCATCTTTCAGGGATATTTAGGTCATTTAGCAAAGCACCATAATTCTTCTTCTTATATGAATATTATAAAGCAAGGCCATATGTCACCACTAAGTACTTTTTAGCATTGTTACCATTGTTATCTTTTGACCATTTCCTATGTTGTTCCTAAAGCTAATGGGTGGGATTGTAGGTAAGATGCAGCAGCACCACAATGTTTGTTTATAAGAGAGGACAGGACTTTATATTCCATTATTGGTTATTGTTCTGGAGGACTTGTCCCACTTCTGCTTGGTCACTCAACAGTGAATACTTTAGAGGGACCAGCAAAGTCCTGGTACACGCTCTCATCATTTCTCGTCTGGACTACTGTAACACCATCCTCTCTGGTCTCCCTCTCACTAGACTTTCGCCTCTTCAGTCCATCATGAATGCTGCTGCTAGACTCATCTACTTCTCTAACCGCTCCACATCTGCTGCTCCTCTCTGCAAATCTCTACACTGGCTTCCAGTTGTCCAGAGAATCAAATTCGAAGTTCTGTGCATTGCGTTTAAATCACTCCACACCTCCTGTCCTCCTTACATCTCCAACCTGGTACACAAAACTAACATGAAGTGACATCACTTCAGGTATTAGGAACGAGAAAATGCTGGACTTTCGCATACCAAATACTGGAAGTGATGTCAAGGAGATTACTTCTGATATTGGGAGGTTAACCAACCCCTCCCTCCTATTTAGTACCTGGCTGACTTTGGATGGAGGAGGCGTTACTCTGCTTACTAACTTCCCACCCCGCACATCATCTGCACAAGCGGGGTGGAAATTTAGGAGGGAGAATAATGCCCCTTCCCTTCTAAGTTACTCCAATTTCAAAATCCAGGAAATTTCTGGGATTTATTGAAATCTGGATTTGGCCAGGATGGTTGACAGGTATGGTATGACATGGGCTAGTACAGACATAGGAAAACTATGACCCCTGGGCCATATGTGGCCGTGTTTAATTTTTTTATCTGACCAGTCCAATATGTTATGTTTACATTTGCTCTGGATCAGCCCCCTCTATTAGATTTAAGAACCTATTCTGGCCCACACTTGGGCTAGTATCTATCAAGCAACCTTTAGATAAGTAAAGTAACATGTTCACTCTACAGTGATCCTTCGTATTCCTCTTGTTATCCCATCATATTTAAGTTCCTTTAAATATAGGCTCCCTATGACTCTTAAACAGCAGCTTTGAAAACTTTTAATGCATGCGTCCCCTTGCCAGTCCATTTCAAACCAGACTGGCTGACACTTCTGTACACATTAATGTATATATATCCCATACCCATGTGTACCTTTTGGTAAGGGTCTGAGAACTGATCCGATCAAGAAATGAAGGGAAGATGAGCACTGGATGCATGAAGTCTTGTCTGTAAAGACAAGTTGTTAATATGCCCGGAAAGGCCAAAGTACAAGTTGACTTCAATATTAACTGAGTAGATACATTTAAAATAGACACGGCCATCATAAATTCAGCTTCCAGACATTTCTTTCAATTTACCAGATGACCCAATGCACATTGTGCTGAGGATTTCTTGCACTGTAAGAACTGCAGACAACACAAGAAGCTCTTAAAAGCTCTTGATTATATATTCTAATAAAATGCTGTCTTCATGAAAACAGTATAAAAATGTGTTTGCATACTCACCGCTGTTTGGCAAAGGCAAAATTGTTTGACTGAAGTGGTTTTATCATTCATCAGATTATAACTTGTGGCTTACAGACTGAGCTTTCTCTGCCAAATCAAAGAGAGCGAGTGGAGGTGCTGTTACATCAGCATATCCATCAGTCCGGAGCAGCAGAATTGTATTATCTCACAGCTGCTGGGAGCTGAAAATGTATTTCTCAAAGAGCACAATGTTGTTTTCTAGGCATCATGTCTTACAGGTAGATTGTGTGAGGTAATAATAGAGACAGAATAAATATTCAAAATCCAAAAAGTAGCAAAAGCATAGTATGTAAACCTAAAGTACCTAAATACCAACATTCAATGTCAAATTCAAATGTTCTTATATCGCAGCTTTCCAGTCTCTAGATGTGGTTTCACCATTGCCTCTTTCTCTTACGGGTTTTCTTTTCTTTATTTCTACCTGTTCTATGCTACATTTCCATCTTTTGGTCAATCAGTTGAGTAAACAAGAATCAATTTCTTATCAATCAAATAGAATAGATCTGTGCATGGCCAGCTTAACCCTCGCTAACCATTTTTTAAAAAATATATATTTGATTAAAAGCTGTTCATTGACTGCAGCACCATTAATGTTTAATGGTTTGTCTGAACCCCGTACTTCTCACTTTTGCTCAGATTTGAAAAAATGGTAAATTCTGTACAAAAAGCAGCCTTCGATGGAACACCCTTCTGGTGGTCTGGTGTGCTACAAAGACAGCCAACTCGGACAGTCTACTTTTGTTCATGACATTAAGGATTACTGGCTAGTTCAAGGGCACATGCTATAGTACAAACCAAGAAAACAACCAGAGCTGGAGTTAAGGCATATGGAAAGACATTTTAATTCTGCTACATATCTAGATAATGCTGAACAGTACTAGAGTCAGCTCTACCGAGCTTCATTTATAAATTCCTCCCTCTGCTGCTGGAAAGTAGTACTGCGCCAGAACAGAAACCCTGAGCACTTGTCAAGGCAAAACTGGACTCAACTAAACTTCTCCCAGGTTCAGGAACATTCCCAATCTTATTTCTCTTGACCAGTGTAGTATTGATCCCAGGGATTGGCATATGGTGAAGCTGTACAGTTATTCTCATATAAGCAACTTGGTCTACATTATCCAAACGCTTGTGAACATACGGGTAAAAATACTTGATTACACAATAGTAAATAGTTTTATTATTTAAACAATTAGTTTTTTGAGGTAATCTTTAATTTAGTGTAGTCAACAAAGGTTCATGGTTTGATTGCCCAGGGTTCTCTGAAGTCAGAAAGGAAGAGGATCTTTCTAGTAGCACCAACATCTAAAAAGCAGGCTCAACAAAAAAATACACACAACTGTCCACAGACCTGAGAAAGGAAATGGTTCTTCTATAGTAGCATAGTAATTGTAAATATATTTGATCTTTATTGTTACATCTAGAAAACATTTAAGGATAAAAAGATTTGTCTAATTATTCCAAAAAAGTGGATTTGGTTATTTATAAAACAAATAAGTGGTTGTTTTGTAATGATGTTCGAAGGTAGCAATCCATACAAATCAAGGTCATTTGCCCGGGGCAAAAAATGTCACCCTAAAAAGACCCTAGGTAGACCCAAAAAAAACTCATGGATGGACCTCCAAATTCCTTTGGTTGAGCTCCTCTTTAAAATGGAAACGCTCATCAAGGCCTCTGATTCCTAGGGCTTGAAAGGTGATTTGATCAACTTAAAATAATCAGTTGTTTGAGTTGAGTTTGAAAAACAATTTCTTTTTGCCTGAATCAACCAACCAAAATTGATGGCTATCAAACATAAAGTCGGTTGAGTTGGTTAATTCCAGTTGATCGTTCAAGTATCTGATGAGTTTCCTGGGTATTACCATCGATTTGTATTCAATCATAATATGGAGCATGCGCACAGGCCTTAGAAAAGGAATGAATCGCATTGATCATGGTGCATGGTGGAACGAACCATTGACCGATCAATGTTAGGGTTCGCATACAAGCTTCGATATTTTCTTCCAATCAACTTAAATAGGTTATTTTTAAGTCAACCGAATAGAAATTGATGACGTGATCACAATCGTACAGAAAATCAGCCGCAAAGTGATCAGTCATGTTGAAAAATGTTGATCATGTACAAGTGCAAATTTGCGCAATGAAGGTGAAAAATAGCAATAAATTGGAGGGGATTGGTGGTAACTCCCTCCCGAGAAAACTAAATGGATGGCATTACGGGCACATTGGTCAATGATACAGTCAAGAGCCAGTTCATAGTATATACATAAAAAGACTTTATTAATATAGGACTAATCCAACAATAAAAAGGAATCAAATATTTCCAGCAACCAAAGAGCGGTGGTCGTTCTGGAAGTATTTTTACAAAATAGTAAAATCACATTGCTACGATACACATTAACGTCAAGGTATTAAGAGAACAATTTTTTGTGCAGTATATGACATATATATGATCGCTATCCAAACTCCGACGCGTTTCGCCCTGTCGGGCTTCCTCAGGGAGATGTGTAGGATGTGAGCATATATATGAACGTGCACAGTCTATAGGCCGCCTTGATGTGTATGCCTAGGTCTGCCGATCAGTCCACGGGTGGGGGGATTTCCCGGCAACACCCCCAAACACCTGAGCAGTAGTGTTCCCCAAGCTATGTTCGCTTGGTACGCCTAGAGGTGGACAGGCGTCCCTTGGGTATTAGGAGCAGGCTACATGGTGGAGATATCACTCAGGGGTGGAAAAAGAGTCCAGATGGTATATCATCAAAGATGGAAAATATGATCCAATGGTAGTGCCAGTTGGAAGATTAAGGACCTCTGGAGTTACCGAGTCACAGTGCGGACGTGGGACAGCCATGGCCTTGACGTTAATGTGTATCGTAGCAATGTGATTTTACTATTTTGGAAAAATACTTCCAGAACGACCACCACTCTTTGGTTGCTGGAGATATTTGATTCCTTTTTATTGTTGGATTAGACCTATATTAATAAAGACTTTTTATGTATTTACTATGAACTGGCTTTGACTGTATCATTGACCAATGTGCCCGTAATGCCATCCATTTAGTTTTCTCGGGGGGGGGGGGGGGGAGTTACCACTTATCCCCTCCAATTTAGGGTTCTTAGCTATTTTTCATTTCACTCAATTTGGATAGGGCACACCTTCTCGATCTTCAAACTCTTCTCCACCTTAGCTACATTTATTGCGCAATGACGGTAATAATGACTGGAGTTTACAAATTCTCTCATTTACATTGATATTTTGTGATATTTTGTAAGTGCGAATATTGCCTATGCTGCTCATCACTACTCACCTGAGATACCCACCCCATTTTTATTATGGTTAAAGCAGTCCTGACAGCAGCCAATCAAATACATAGTGGTTGTGAAATATCATTTTTGATGTAGTGGACGCGGTCTTTATCTTGTATCAGTATTCTAGAATGTGATCATTATAATATCCTATTCTCATTACAGCAGGTAATTACTGTACACATAACCAGAGCAATGGAGGATATTGTTTATACAGAACAGAAAGCCTGCCTTGTTATAATACAAAGATGCTTAGATATTGAATGCAGGGACATGAAGAATATACGGCCCCCAGGCAATATTGTAGATAAAACACAAAGGAATGACTTTCATGAAAAGATCCTATTTGTACAGGTACACAGTGTTTGTGTAAAGCTCCTGATTGCACAGACAGGGGCCAGCGAGTGTAGTGCACATTGGTCACATCTGTACAAGAAAGAGAGACAGATGGGATGAGAAGAGGATCATCCATCATTCCACAACTCCCCTGGGATAAAGACTAAGCACAAGCAGAGTAAACTGCTCATTCACACACTACACAACAGCCAGCTGACTAGCTATATGAGGAGGGTATGGAGTACAATGCATGGCTGCATGGGTCCAACAGCAAATTATTATTACTGTTAAAATTTAAAAATGAATAGCCTCAGTTGAGAAAAGCCAATTTCAAATATTTGTCTACTTAATATTTATTTTTCAGGCATGCCAGTGGTATTCCCTCTAAGGATCCCCCCTAGGTTTATTTAAAACATAATTGGTTATGATCGGTCATGATCTTTTATTGAATATTGTTGAAGTAGACCTGAATTTAAAAAAAGCTGAGATTTTGGTATGGCATACGGAATGTTGAAAAATGTGCAATAGTGCCCTGAAAAATCTACCATTGGTCCTGCAACTCCTCCTAAAAAAATAGTACATGGAAGGAGGTCTAGGCATTAATCTATGGTACTGCCAGTGCAGTTTCTAGCCTTTGTGGCCCTATGCAAGTGCCCCCTTAGGGCCCCTTGTTGATGGGGGGTGCTATTGGTTTTAGCTGCCGATAGGGGGAGGGGTTGTTGTGCCCATATACACTGCTCCTCCTCTTCTTCTTCTACTCCTTTCCAAACCCCCACGTCGGAAGCTCGTGCTGTTCTGATCTGCACAGGGAGGGAGGGCACCGGGGACCGACCTTGACATACACTGTTCCAATATTCTATTCAATTCACAAACAATAATATAGATTGTTGCCAACCAATAGAAAATGTATTCCCTTTTATAGTGAACCGATTGACCAAAAGCAATGGAAATGGAGGATACAATGGAAATAGTAGTGATCCGTCTAGTTGAAAAATTTCAATTGATGGCATAAGTGTCTGACAGGTTTTCTAGGTATTTCCATTAATTTGGATCTAATCATATTACGGAGCATGTGCACAGGGCTTAGGAAAGGAATTGATCGGTTTTAAATCAATCACACTGTGTGGTGGTGCGATCGATCAATATTGCATTAGCAGTCGATACTTAAATTGCCCATTGAAAATCATTCTCCTGTCTCTGACCTCATAAAGTCACGCACAGGGTTAAACTCGCTATATGATTATGTAGTGGCTTCTAGCCCAGGCTGTGAATGAAACTAATAGAGATGTATAGTAGAAATAATTGGGTTGAAGGATTATGGGAAATTTCCACCATCTAGTTTCCATTGCTGTCACTTTTAATCTGTTGATTGTTTTATTATAAATGATTGGATTTAGGAATAGTTTGTAGAAACTGAAATAGTGACAAGATAGGGTACCTGACCTCAGTGCTAAGATGGCTCACCTGTTGCTATAAAACTACACCCTATAGACCCTTAAGGCTCCATGGTGCTTCAATGGTTATCCTTTTCTCGTTTAAAACTGGCAGATATGGGTTTCCTTTGAATTAATTCGGAAGGATCTTCTCCATCTGAAAAGATTTGAAGAATAGGATATTATGCATGGGAAGCTTTGTTATGATGTTCTTTTCAAAATCAGATGTGGATCCATAAAACACTCTAATGAATGCTGAATGCTTTCACAGTGGTGGTGGTGCTTCATTAAAGCTTCCCCTAGCCCATCATGACTTGTACTACAAATGTTGCCTTGTGCTTTAGTTACTGGATCAACCAAATTCACATTCTGCAGAATTTACAATACATTCTTCCAAACATGGAAAGGGAAACATTTAACCTGGGGGAAAACATGGTGCCTTATCAATTCCCAGCTACCTATGGTCCATCTAATCTAGCCCGGTCCAATCTGCCTCTACAGACAATCTCAAAAATAGTGGTCTGGTTGGTCTTACAGCTGATGTGGCCATGTGGATATAGACACCACAACAACCTTCCTGTTTTTCACCTTTGGTTTGTCTTCTTACAAATATTCACAAGTCGTTTAGAACTTGTTGTAATGGATGGTGTATAGTCATGACCAAACACCTTTCCAAGTAGGAGAAAAGCCTTGTGTTCCCACTGAGGGACACTGATATTATTTATATGAGCTTTTACTAACTGGAAAGCAAGCTCCATAATGTTATAATGAAATTAGGCACTTGGATAACATTATTTGTTAATTTGGTAGGAACTAGCATTACTCTTGTGCAGTGATATACCCGTGAGCCACATGTTGAGGGCTCAGGTTGGTAAAGGGCCTGTATTAAGACCAAAAAGCTGCCAAGGAACCTAGTCAATATAACATTATGAACCCCTATTAAAATATGCAATGCATATTTTGAAACAAATGTCAATTTGAGTAAACACTGTAACCCATTGCCATGTGGTGATTTGTTACATGAAAATGTGGCTAATGTTTCACAGGCCCAGGGTTCTCGCTTATTACTCCCCTAGTGTCCTCCTGCTGTGAAAGAGGAGATTCAGTTGCACTCTCCACAGGGGAAGTCTCTCCTATGTCTGCATTGTTCCAAGACTTAAATTGCTGTTTGTGCTCTATGAACTCCAGATTCCACCCAGGACAGTGATGGTATTCAGAGAACAAGCAAAGGATAAAGGTCATATACTGGAGTGTAAGTCCTGTCTACTGCTCAGGTTCATGAACTCTTACCCCTTGAACTGGGACATACAAGACCAATGCTGGGCTACACATACAAAGAGGCATATGTTAACCATTTGTCCAACGACCCGGTTTAGGCCTAATTTCCCTGGTAACCAACCTAGAAGACACTTCAGTATATGGCATCTTGACATTGGTGACCAAGATACTCCCCTGTGCGATCTCCTGGGTTTCGAGGAAGTCCCCTCTTGTTTTTGCAATCAATAGATTTTATAGTCTTTAAAAGGGTCTATCTTCAGGTCAAGAATGTTTCAATACAATCCAGGTCTTTCTGGCTACTGACAGCTATGTGAGCCTGGTAATTTGTTCCGGTGCATAAGGAATTTAAGTAGATGTTCATGTATGGGGAAAAGGCAATATATCACAGTTTTCACAACTGCAAAGCTATGCTGAGTTTATTACACAGTTTTAACTTTCAACTGTCCCTCCTTAACACCAAAATGCCTCTGTACCATTTTATTTCACACATGCCACTTTTTAACTGCCTCATATATTGATCTCTATAAAAAAAAATTTTGACAATTTATTAAGGATTATTTTAAAAAAAGACATATATCTTTTTTTAAAGCAAGAGTACATTTAAGCTACTAATGAGAATATTCAATACGCTGGTTTTTTATGTGCTTTCTATGTAAAGTTTGCTTTTTATGTTTTAACTTTGTTTTGCATCCCATTAAAATACTTAACAGATCGTCAGAGCTTAGAATTATTAGAATATTAACATCATTTCCCGTTCCCTAGGCTTAAGCCCCTCATACACCTTACAATCTTACCATACAATTTCTATGCAATCAACATTTGTTCTACCAAAACCATGTGATATGAGAACCTTCCAATCACTATGTATTCTATGAGAGAGGACTCGGCACTACATAGTTGCTGATAGATCTAATGGAAATTGTATGGAGTAATCTAAAGGTGTATGGGGGGCTTAACTATCTAATCTGTCTTCATCTAACCATCTAATGTGTAACTTGAAGTCATACACAAATGATACATTTACATGTCAACATTTCTAGACAAGTTTAGAAAGCCTCAGGTTTGTGACAGACTGCATCATTCCAATATCTCCTGGTACTGAAGAGAATTCATGGTACCTTGCACACGCTGAAGCTTCCCTGTACCTGCAGAAGCAAAACAGCCCCAAAGCATGATTGAGCCCCCGCCATGCTTCACAGTAGGCAAGGTGTTCTTTTCTTCATGGGCCTTGTTCTTCCTTCTCCAAACATAGCATTGATCCATGGGCCCAAACAGTTCTAATTTTGTTCATCAGTCCACAGAACACGATCCCAGAACTTTTGTTGTTTGTCCACATGACTACTGCAGTCAACTCTTCTTATTCTTTGGAGACAGCTATGTTTTGAGGAGGAGGAAAGATTCACTGATAATAGACCCTGTCAGTGGATAAAAAATGTTTCCCTTTCAGTACACAATTTTATTAATTTGCAATGTGGCTCCTAAATTCTGACCAGTCAGTTTCTCAGCACAGCCCAGGCACATCATAGCCTTTCTGTAAGTGTATAATGTCATTGCTATCCCATCCCCTCCATTACTTCTCTTAAGGTGTCTGTCCACGTGTCGATATTTTAGTTTGATCAATCTAAACCGATCGATTTATTGATCGATTGATTATAAATCCAAAAATGCGTAAATAGTTTGATCAAGTCATATCTATCGAAATAGGCGAAATATTCGCTCAAAAGTTTATCGGGAATGACATTTTGATCTATCTGTAAAAACTGTACTGTACTACATAACTAAGCCTCCTGCTGGGGCTGCTGACATTACACCCAATATGGTGGCGCCTATTGGCAATTTACAGTTTTTAGAATTCTAAACTAAGGAGGCTTTTTCAAGTATATAATATACAAAAATATGGTAGGGGCGCACATAAGTGGTACTCTGGTACTCAAATTCTAGCTATGCGTACCTGCATTATTGTTACACAGCTCATATGCGTACTAACAACTTGGAGGCGCTCCGTGTCTGGGCGGCCGCAGCTAAATGTTACATGTATACAATTTATGTCACTTGGATAACCACATGGAAATTTGAATAACTACAGTTGTGTTCAAAATTATTCAAACCCTGAAATTCAGTGTTTTGGCCATTTTGACATTGATTTTGATCATTTCAGTCATCTTGTTTACAATGAAATGAAAGAGGCCCTTGTAAGTCAGACAAATATAACATAACATTAATAATGAGATAACCACAAATGTCTTTTCTGTGCTCACATCATTATCAGTTTTATTCAACCCCCAAATGACATTCATTCTTAGTACTTAGTACAACATCCTTTTCCAGTTATAACAGCTTTTTCTTTGTAATCCCCCCAACATTTTTGTATAATGTGCTTCACAACCTGCAGCCTAAACGACAGAGGACTAAAGATTTGAATAGACAGTTATATTTTCCCATTCTTTTGACTCAAAAAAATTAGATATTTAGGAGATAGTTTTTTCCCGAAATTTTACATAAAATTGATTAAGCAGTGATAAGGCATATTGATGTAGTTTAAGTATCTGATGGGTTTCTAGGTGTTTCGATTGATTTAATGAGCATGTGCATAAGGCTTGGGAAATGAATTGATACATTTTCAATCAATCTTGTTATGTGATGGTAAAAATTATAAAAATGTAATATGATTGACTTGATTGTATTGTAAGTCAATCAAGCATAAAAATATAACCGTGTCAAATAAACAACTAAGCTCTATCACCCAAACCATTGCCTCATGCCAGTGATGTGTTTCTACTTTAGAGGCAGGATCTTTGAATGGTCACATTCATTGAAAATGCTTAACCCTCTGAGCGTTTGCCACGTGGCACGGTTTTTTCATAACCGTCCCACGGGCAATCGCGGCGGAGCACAATATGCTCCGCCGTGATTTCCTGCTCAGCTGAGGGTCATTAACATAAGCCCGGCGTCACTGGAGACGCCGGACTTATGCTGATGAAAAGTGACGCCCCTCCAGTTTGACGGAGGTCTATGGCGCCGCCTACCCCCGTCCCCTTCGCGTCACCGGTGACGCGATCGGGGGCGGACCCGGAAGCATCGGCATACATGCCGGTGCTCCCAACCGCCGTCAGAAGACGGCGAGACCTTGGGCGCGGCTCCAGTTAACTGGGGCTGAGTTTCATGATGCATGAAACTCAGCCCGAGTTAATTCGGGCCAAACGCTCAGAAGGTTAAAGCAGACCTACCACCTCGTAGCTCACCCATTATGGGTTAATGCGCAATAGGAAAAAAATTCAGACAGCAGGAAGGACGTTTTTTCCTAAATCACACCTACCATTCTGTGACGTAGGGCCGAGTCGCCACGTCATGCAGCCACAAGGGCACCTGGGACATCTGTGCCCTAGTGGCTGTATGATGTCATGGCCACCCAGATATAGTCCCATGGATATTGACGGGTGCAGTGCTGGGAGAGAGTTGAAGAGTATCTCTCTCCCAGCATCAAATGCACACATTTCATCAACCGCAATGCACCCCTTGGTTGCAGTGATGATCAGTGCACATCCGGGAGGGGGAACAGGATGCTCCTCTCTGGCGGAATGGCTAAGCGTGTTTGTTTTTTTTGTGTAGTATTTTAACATGCTGACAGGTGAGTATTATGTTTATTTAATTTATTTATTTTTTTACTGTGTTTTTCACATTTTAAATGTAAAAAATAAAGAAGGTCAGGCTTGGGAGATGTTGGACCTTTCAACAGGACAATGATCCCAAGCATACCTCCAAGTCCACTAGAGCATTGTTGCAGAATAAAGGCTGGAACATTTTGGAGTGGCCATCGCAGTCACCAATTGAGAACCTCTGGCGGGAGTTGAAGAAAGCAGTTGCAGCACACAAGCCTGAGAATGTGACTGAACTGGAGGCTTTTGCCTATGAAGAATGGGCTAAGATACCGTAGATCGCTGCAAGACACTTGTGTCAAGCTATGCTTCATGTGTAAAAGCTGTTATAACTGGAAAAGGATGTTGTACTAAGTACTAAGAATGAATGTCACTTGGGGGTTGAATAAAACTGATAATGATGTGAGCACAGAAAAGACATTTGTGGTTATTTCATTATTAATGTTATATTTGTCTGACTTACAAGTGCCTCTTTCATTTCATTGTAAACAAGATGACTGAAATGATCAAAATCAATGTCAAAATGGCCAAAACACTGAATTTCAGGGGTTGAATAATTTTGAGCACAACTGTATGAAAGGTTGCAGTTAGGGGTGTGAAATTGGGAATGTAAATTAATAATCAAAAAGGGTGTTGGAGATCTGGGGATGAAAGTCAGAGTAGGCATATGTAAGAGTCAAATCTGACAAGAGAAAAGCACTGTGTGACAGCTGGAATGTGACTATGAAAGGATGACATTTGGACTGCAGGTAATCTCAGGGATTAGTTACTAAGTCAAAAAATGCCAGGGTTGTACTACTGAGGTTTGAGATTTGGGGGGTTCAAATGTGTTATACTGTGAGTTACATTTGACCCAAAGCCAGCTGGTGACCTGTGGATGGAGACAGCTAATTGGAGGATCAATCAGGATCAGGGAGGTCCATCTGCAGAGAATCTACAGTGAGGACAGTGGGGAAGTAAGACAGTGAGGGAGACAGTGAGGGAGACCACCCTACTTATGGGGTGAGTACAAAACACCATCTCCTGGTACTCATCTGAGGAGCTCACTATAACAGTTATGCAATATGCATATCATTTTAAGGGGATAGAGGGTTTCTGAATTAAATAGTCTGGGACTTTTTAAATTGAACAAATGGCTCTTCATGCAGGAAGCTGCCAATATACTGTTGTTATATCAAGGAAGACATTTCAAGGTCATTGCAAAGGAGGAAAAAAAAGGAGAAGGGTGTCCTTGTCTAAGAAGTATGTGCCTCTACGCTATGAAGAATCTCCGATTTTCAGTATGTTCATAATGAGTTGATGATCAGATTTGTCATGGATAGATTAGCTATGAAGTTTGTGTCTGCTTTGAGGGATTTGGAAGGTATGCTAGCCAAGAAGGTGAAATGTGAAATAGTAGCTAAATAATGTGTATTTCCTGCATTTCAGAAAGGTGCATCTGGGATCTACCCAGCACAGGATAAGTAGCAGTCAATCAATATTCCAATGAAACCATATGCAATCTCTTTACTGGTGGGGAACACAGGGATCTGTTGTCTTACACAGACAAGTCAAATGTTGTGCGACCAAAAAACAGGAAATTGGAATGATTTTCTGGAGTACTTGCCTGTTATTTGGAATGAAATCCCTTTTATCCTGTCAACCTCCTTTTCTTCTTTCTAGATCTGCAGGACACAATATTGATGTAGGGGTCAGCGGGTAAAAATCAGCAGGGAACACACTATTCCACACATCCGGATGAAAAAAAGAGGCACATAACTAAAAGAAATACATAGCGAGAGACATAGAACAAATAAAATGCAATCATTAATACAAAACTCTAAATCACCAAACAAAGTAGACTGGGCATGCCTTCTAAATAAGTTTTATTTTATAGAAGTATAAGCATAGGTTTCTCAATCTGTGTAATTAGTAAAAAATGTTTTCAACAAATTCTTGCTCCAAATACGCAGCAGCATAGAGGTCTATGGCGAATATATTTTTTCCTTTAACCTCCCTAGCGGTTGAGACGAGCCTAGCTCGTCTGAGCTTTAGGCTCGCCTCAACCGCCCGGGAAGCCGCCGATGGGGAGACTTTATGCCTCCCCGGAAAGCTGCGGCGATTGTTTACATCGCCGTAGCATTTCCGGGTTGGCGACTCCGCCCCGATCGCGTCACGGTGACGCGGAAGGGGGAGGGGGGGGCCGGCGCCATAGACCTCCATGTTAATGGAGGAGCGCCGGCTTTCTCTCCCGCGCAGCTGTTGTCAGTAATGACAACAGCTGCGCGTAGAGCTCCGGCGGGATGCCGGAAACGGCGGGCAGTGTACTATGTACACTGCCTTGATCGCCCATATCGTGCCGTTGTAAACGGCGCGATATGGGCGGTGCGCTAGGGAGGTTAAGCTTCAGAAGCAATATAGTGCTCAGTGGCAGGAAAAACCCAGTGCATAAAAACTCAATAATATCTCAGTAATATCACCGCCGCCACGAATAGCCAATATTCGTAATTCGAATAATCTAGCTCAATACTGCTTAAGCCCCCCATACACCACATACAATTACCATGCAACTTCTGTACAACCAACTTTTCTTCTACCAAAACCATGTAATAGGAGGACCTTCTACACCTTCCAATCACTATGTATTCTATCAGGGAGGTCACTATACTACATAGTTGTTGGTAGGTCTCATGCAAGTTGTATAGAGGAATCTGAAGGTGTATGGGGGGCTTTAGAACCTCTTTGGGTTTGGGGATTTTTGGGTTTTCACTGAGCAACCATTTTCACTAGAACAATTGATGAGTACATGCCAGACTTCACGTGAAGATTTAGTAATAACGATCATTTTAAAAGGACATCAATGTAACTAACACCGCTTAGGAAATGGACTTTTATTTAAATGTTTTCTCCAGACTGGTCCCAAGTACAAATCTGACCTGAGCTATATACAATGCAGTGGCTCATCTTTATTCTAGTCTTTTATTGTAAAAGAGATGTTGGCAAGGGAGCAGAGTTCGAGAACATACTGAGGCCTTCAGGAAACCTAACTAGGTTGTGATCATGCAAAAGTCAGGGCAATCATCAATGACTGTCAAACAACCCCCCCCCCCCTTACTACCGATCGCCTGGCTCCTCCACTGTTTGTATCTTAGGGAGAGGCGCCATGGGAACTGTAACTCAGATGCAGGTGACATCTTGCTGTCGTTGTGATGTACGCCTAGCGCCAGGCAGGAAACCACTTATACAGCTATCTGCCTATCACTGTGAATGAATGCACACTCTTATAGTAATACCATTGATTGTGCAAATTAAACTTTTGCAAGTGTTTAGCAGGATAAGCTGTAATTGCAAATTAAATGCGTGTGATTTATTGGCACTCCTAAGGGTCATGTTTCTGTGTCCCCTCTGTTGTGCCAGTGCATCTTGTCATTGCTGTATGTCACCAAAGTGTCTTGGTGTCTGCTAAGTGTGCTGCTCCTGACTAAGCACACATATGCCTGAAAGTTTGATTCCTAATGCCAACCTTGTGGAACTGTCAGTGTCTGGGATGTTTAATGATTATCTGAAATCTATTCAGTATGAACGATTCAGAAAGGTCATGAGGATTAAAATTTTTAAGTGCTGTGTATGAGGATACCCCAAACCAGGGGTTCCCAAACTTTCCTTGCAGGGCCTCCCTTTTTTTATTTAGGAACATTTTCGACCCCCCCCCCCCACACCTATTCAAACACAGGTTAAGAATGACGGCCTATGCCCCCCCCTGGAATACCTTCGCTCCCCCCAGTTTGGGAACCACTGCCCCAAACTATATAGTCATTAGCCACATACAAATAAACAAGGGGTTTATTCACAAAAGAGATACCAGTAGATGATAAAAATTACATTCTAAAGTTACACATACATGTGACAATTCCATTGTGATTGTTTTACAATACGATCACAAAATTTATCATATACAGAAATTGACCAAAAAAATGTCCGATCGCCTTTCAATCGCTTTCTTCGTTTTTTGTTTCAATACATTTTTATTAATTTTGTTCGAAATAACAAAATACAACAAAGTTACCAAACCTAGACCATCGATTTGTGTATGGCTCCCTTAGCATGAATGATACTGGTGACACTTGCAGTTTGCTATAGCCAAAAGCTGGCCATACATGTGTAGATTTATGGATAATTGACCATAGATTAGATCAGAGTTTTTAAGCATTGATGGCATTAGAAAATGCTCTATTGGGTGTTTAACATTTGCCCAATTTCAATCAAAAAGTGATTTCAATAAAAAAAGTGGTTTCCATCATACAGGAGATAGTTCATGCAAGTTAATTTCATCGAACAAAAAAATGTATAGTTTGTATTTAAAACACTTCTTTGCCAGATTCAATCTAAATTTTAAATTGTCCGATCATGTTTCAATCTATTTCATGTTCGATCTTAATCTTTTTTGGCCAATCAAACCAGGTCAGGTGCAATTGGTTTCTATTAGATCAACTCAAAAATCCATTGGAATAAAAAACAATATGGAAAAACAATTGGGCTTTTAAGGCAACGGTTTCACAGCAATTATTTATATATTAAAAGGTCTTTATTAGATACATTAAAAACAATAATCAAAATAAATCTATATACAACTCATTTACAATGTTATTATACATAGTTTGTTACAGTAACAAATTCCTTGATGTGTCCCCAAAAATCCTATTGCACATGGTTGGTTACAGCAACATTGGTGTGTCCCCAAAAGTCCAACATGTTTCACCTTTCACGGCTTCTTCAGGGCACAAGTACACAGAATGTCATACATACCCAGACCATCACCAATAGTGTCTTGGGTATTGTAGCATTGAAGGGTTCAATCCCCCTAAACCACATTCAGAAATCCACCAACAGGGAATCGCAGAAGGCCACAATGTGCTATATTTTATACATGCAGTGGTGTTCTCAAACACTTTAAGGAATTTGTTGCTGTAACCAACTAGGTGTAATAAAGTTGTAATTGAGTTGTATATAGATTCATATTGATTATTATTATTATACTAATGTGTCTAATAAATACCTTTTAATATGACAACAATTTTTGTGAAACCGTTGATAGTACCTTGAAAGCCAAATAGTTTTTCCATATTGTTCTGATTCTAATTATTGGGTGTGGCACTGATGTAGTTATTTAGAGGTGGGAGGTATCTGTCTTTATTATATTGTTAAAAATCCATTGATTTAAGTCGATCAAAAGGAAATATTGAAGCGTGGATTGCCACCTTAAGGACTTAAGGAGTATAAATAACTGGATCATTGAAGATAAAGGTGTGAATGAAATTTGCCATTCTGACTGATCATAGATCTTATATTTTTGGTCTATTAAATTCTGAAACACATTTTCAAATTATCCAATTAAGCCAGGAGTGCCAAACTTAAATTCAAAAGGGGTGAAAACTTGGACAATTGTTGACAATTATTGTGAGCCAACCTTGATGTTACAATTAAGAAATGTCTGAAACAATGAAAAATCCCCTCGTGGGACTTTAGTTGGAACAATGACTCCGTTGCTTCAGTTTATCTTATAGGGATGGGAACAATGACTTAAGATCTAACCATCCTAACCATCCCATTTATTTAAGAAATGTCTATAAAAAGTATTTCTACAAATGTCTATGTTTCTTCTCATCAGATGTAATGATGAATCCTTTCAGATGAAAACAAACTAAAATTTTGTTTATGGAACATGGAAATTTGAACAAGCTAAATGTTATACTATGTAATAAAATGTAATACTAAAACACACATGAAACCCAATGTCAAATAAAAGACTCATCTGTGCCATTCATTTCTTAAATATAATACAAAAAATAATCTTGAGAGCCAAATAAAATGACACTACAGGTCAGATATGGACCCCGTGCTGGAGTTTGATGACCTGAATCAAACAATAAATTTAACTGCTTAATCAAAGTCATATGGACCCATGTGTAAAGCTAGCCATACATGTCTAGATTTTCTGTTCAATCAACTAAAAAAGATAAATTTTTTGGGGTCAGGGAAATCTGTGATTGATTGTATGTTTGTTAACTGTAGTAACAGATATTTGATCAACTTTTCTATAGATAGACTGAAAGTGTAATGCATTTCAATACAACCAATTTAAATTTACCAACACGTCCAATCCTTTTTCAATCAATTTTTTTCCCAATTTTAATTGGTTTAGGTTGATCTAACCATGTGGGCTGCCATAGATTTTCAACCAATCAACCAAAAAAATTGTATTGAATTGAGTTGATTGGATGAAAAATCTAGATGTGTATGGGGGGCTTTAGATTCAGAGTTGCAGGGGCAAAGTATAAATAGTTTGGGGAGATGGAACTGTGTATAACTGTTGATGCTTAAGAGAGAGATGATGAAGGAAATTATGTTTCTTCAATGTTTAATAAAATAGAGTAAAATAATAAAGAGAAGTAAATCTTTTGCTATAGAGTGTCACAAGTGTAAAAAAAGATTCTCTCTCCAATATGCAGTCTAGGGTAAGCCCCCTCCCCATTTGTCCTGTACAGTGTTCTGTTTGATCTCCTGTCTGTCCTGACGTTCCACTGAGGTATTTGGCTTGCTATGTAAATGTTATGGAGATGAGAGATGGTAAGTATCAAATAATGACAGCAGCTCCTCATACGCTCTGAGCGTGTGAATCTGTAAAGAATGTGCCAGTTACTCATTTGGCCTGTCTGTATACACAAGCTCTACATCGCCCTTGCCAGTGCTGTAAAATAGTTGCAGGATAGATTGCACAAATGTAAAGAGATTGACAATTTCATCTTTTCTTAGCTCTGCCATGTACTATCCCAGCAGACTGCAAATACACAAGCATGGTTGTGGAATGGAATTTAAAATATTTTCCTCATACGGCATATTCTAAAACTGCTACAGGGGTAAAACACAACCCTACTCAACAAGGAAAATAACTCAAAGAGCAGGCAGTAAATATTGGATCTACACCCATTGCCGCCAGTTATTAAATCTAGCACCTAGCCATACAGTCTACATTTGTGAAAGAATGGGTTGTTTTGAGGAACCCAATTAACTCATACATAGAAATGTCATTGTATGCCAGCTTAGCATATACTGTACCTTAGTTAGGGTATGATCATTCGTAATTGATACTATTGAAAAGTATTTATGAACAACATAAAGTTAACAATAAAGTCAAGACTACATAAAGTAACACAGCGGGTCACTGTGTGTCGAGGGGGAACTCCACAGAAAGGTTTTCTCTGAAATGAAGAGTCAAAGTTTTCTGTTAAGGTGGGCATACATTGGTGGTTCTTTCAATAAATTTCTGAACAATCGACCGCTGTGCGTTTTTGGTGTGATCAATTGTTTGTGAATCCAACGTGCCCACTGGCCAAAGCTCGGTCCATCAGCAGTGCAATAGACAAACGCTTAAGCAGTCTGATATACAAGATGGGACAAGACGGATGCCAGCAGAACGTTACCTTCCTCACTGAAAAGTTAAAGGGAGGAGGCTATTTTCTGGTATGGGATTGTTTTAACAAGGGTGGTACTAGTTCCTTTTATTCTCCACATATCCTCCACATGCTGACCATTTCTGTACTCCTCCACTTGCTTTCTCTGCTTCTTCTTTCTGTCCAATCCCCCAAACCCTGGTCCTCAAAAAAAAAAAAAAAAAAACTCATGCCTGTCTCCCCTTCTCTGCTCTCTACAGGAAACAACCCTCTTCCTACCTGATAACTATCCGCCCTCCATAAAATCTCCAACCCCTCTTTCATGTGGACCTCCGAAACACACCAAGATCTGCTTTCGTACAACCGGTCTTCCCATTCACAATCTCCTTCCTTTCTAAGTCTCTCACCCTCCTGGCTCTCTCACTGAAACCTGGCGCTCCTCTCTCGGGAATCTGCCTCTGCTGTTCCTATCCTATGGAGGCCTGCACTTTCCACTCACACCCCACAACCTGACACAGGCCCGGCTGGAGTGGTGTAGGTCTCCTTCTCTCTCCTCGCTGCACCTACACTGTATACAACCCCTCCCTCACATCACTTTCCTCTCATTCGAGGTAACCTCCCATCCGCCTGTTTCACACCCCCTGCCCCTCATAGTTGCCGTAATCTACCGCCCCACTGGCCCTACATCCAATTCCTCGACAACTTAACCTCTTGCTCCCACACATTCTTGGCCCATGACCTACCACTTCTTATCCTTGTGACTTCATTAGCCCAGGAGGACTCCCAGCACCCCACACTGCCAAACTTCTCTCTTTACCCGACCCCTTTGGCCCGACCCAGCACATACACACCCCCACACACAACCTCCGCTGGACACACAACTTGCCTTGTCATCTCCAAACTTTGCACCCTCACCCACCTGGAACAACCCGCTTTCCCTCGTCTCTGACCACCATCTTCTAACCTCAATTTAAAAAACACTTCTTGCCCTTTAATCCACCTCCACAGCTCCCCGACCTGAACGTTGGCACCGAGACCCCTCCACAACCTTGACCCCTCTGCAATTCTCCTACCCTTCATTTTCACTGCCTCCACTATCACAATCTCAATCCCCCTGACCAAGCTGCCTCTCACTAATAACTCCCCCTTCATCTGTCCTAAATAAACTTGGGGGGGGTCGATGGGGGGGGAGGCCCCCCCCCGGAAACCTCCACCCCGCAAATACCCTACCCCTTGCGACCCCTCCCGCAAACAGGGTCGTTTCGGCCGACCCTTGACTACTCCCCCCGCGCCGTGCGCCCCCTGACCTCGAGCATCCCCAACCTTCCGGCTGGAAGCCTTACCTGCCAAACCAACGTACTTTCTCCTCTCCCTCCATACCTATCCGTTCACAAACTCATCCAAACCCTCAACTGCCTCTTCTTCTCTCCACCATTCAACTCTCTGCTCAATCCTACACCTCCTCCTCCCACTGCCACCCTCTCTTCTGCCCAAGAGACTGCCACATATCTCCAAGCCAAATTGAACCACCCGAATCGAATATTTCTTCCAACCGCCCCACCCCCCTTCTCCTCCAATCCACCCCTGTAACTCTTTCCTCACCCCCATTCCTCCAATCCCATCCTCTGTACTCTTCGCTCCTCACCTCACTTTCCCCTGTCAATGTGGGGAAGTCACCTCTCTGCTTCGCTCCTCTCCCTCCACCCACCTGCCCACTCGACCCTATACCCGCTGACTTACTTAGGACCCATTCCACCCACCTTGCCCCTGCACTGACTGAACTATTCAACCTCTCCCTCTCCTCTGGTATCTTCCCATCATCTTTCAAACATGCCACAATCCTGCCCATACTGAAGAAGCCTCACTTGATCCCTCTCCGTTCCCTCCAACTACCACAGACCTATCTCTCTTCTTCCTTTGCTTCCAAACTGCTTGAAACGCCTTGTATACACAAGACTCACTGACTACCTACTGTAATTCCCTCCTTGACCCCTCCATCCCCGGCTTCGGCCTTCTCATTTCCACTGAGACAGCCCATCACTAAAGTTGCCAATGACCTACTCACGGCCAAGGCCAACGCAACTATTCCCTCCTTCTGCTGTTGGATCTCTCCTCTGCCTTTGACACTGTTGACCCACCTCTTCTTTTACGACCCTGCTCTATCGGAATTCGTGACTCTGCTCTTCCTGGTTCTCCCTACCTGACTGACCGCTCTTTCCAACCTCCTTCAATGCTCCTCTTCTTCTCACACCCCCCTCCCTGTTGGCGTCCCACAAGGCTCAGTCCTTGGCCCCAGTTCTTTTCTCCTCTATACCTCCTCCCTTGGCAAACTCAATCTCCTCCTTTGTCTGCAATACCATCATTGCTGATGACAAACCGCAATTCAATCTTCTTTCTTCCTACCCTTTCTATTACTACCCCGGCCTTCCCTCCCTCTGTTCCTTGCAAAACATCTCTCACGCGCCTATCGGCCATCCTCTACATGGTGGCTGACAATTCCTTAAACTAATCTGAGCAAAACAACTCATCATCTTCCCTCCATCACCTTCCAAGCCTCCTCCCCCCAACACTCACTATACAGTAAATAACACCGTCATCTCCCCCATTCCCATCCACAAGCTCGCTGCCTTGGTGTCACCTTTGACTCTGCACTCTCCTTTACTCCCCACATTCGACACTCGCTAGATCCGCCACTACCATCTCCGTAACATCTCCAAAATCCCTCCTTCCTCTCCCCAGAGACCACCAAGTCCTGGTACATGCTCTCAATCATCTCTCGTCTGGACTACTGCAACATCATCCTCTCTGGTCTCCCTCTCACTAGACCTTTCACCTCTTCAGTCCATCATGAATGGCGCTGCCAGACTCAATCTACTCCTCTAACCCGCTCCTCATCTGCTGCTCCTCTCTGTAAATCTCATCCACGGGCTTCCCCATTGCTCTCCACTAGATCAAATTCAACAATCCTGTGTCTGTGCTTTTTAAATCACTCCCACCACTCCCTGTCCTCCTTACAATCTCCAACTGGTACACAAATACACCCCTACCGCCCCTTCGCTCCTCCGTGGACTTTCACTAATGAACACCCCACTCATCACCTCACACTTGCACACGCTCCAAGACTTCTCTAGGGCCGCTCCTACTCTCTGGAACTCCCCCTCCCTCCGCCCCATCAGAACTTGCTCCTACCTTTTGCAACCTTCAAAAAAGCTCTAAAAAACCACCTCTCTTCAGCCCTCTCCTACCCATCTTCCTTAACATCACCACCACATCCCCATTTCCCATTGCCCCCCCCAACCTTTTTGTATACCTGTTCCCCAACCTATTAGATTGTAAGCCCGTCCGGGCGGGTCCTCTACTCCTCCTGTGTCATTACCTGTACCCGTGTGTTATACTGTGTTGTATCTCCTCTCTAATGTAATTGTACATCGCTTCGTAATATGCTGGCGCTATATAAATAAATGTTAATAATAATAATAATAATTCTATTTTGGAGAATTCTATGCTTCCATCTTTGTGGAATACTTTGCAGTGGCCAATTTCCATCCATTTTCATGAGTTTGGCATGGAAAACGTTGTCTGGCCTGCATGGTGCCCTGACCCCATCTTCGTTGATAACTGTTGGAATAAACTAGGGCTTACCTGAGCTTCTTCCTAGTAAGTTAAAGCGGTTGTAAACTCAAAAAAAAAAATCCCCCATATACATGACATGGACATATTACACACCTGTCATCAGTATACATCTGTGAAAACTGCTACACAGAGAAAAAAAAAGGTACTTACAATCTTCACTTCCTCATTCCCTAAGGCACCATCTTAAGTACTGGCACCTGAATCTACTTCCGCCCATTCTGTTGAACATTACTAAGGTGCCCCTCCCCTGCAGACATATTTACCAATCCCAAAGGGTTTGGTATGGGAGGACAGTTCTGGTCCTTCCAGAGATCTATGTGCTGCAGTTTACATAGGAGACAGAAGTGAAGCTGAAGGAGGACACTGTAGGAGACAGGAGAGATTGAGACTGATGTGGTGGTGAAGGGGTTCAGTGTGCAGGTGAAATGGGGGTGACATGGATTTGGGGGGCCCACAGTTAGGCTGAGGATGAGGTTAGGTTGAGGTTATAAAATATCTTATTACCTCCTCTGCTGCCAGTCCCAGCAATGTCTCCTCTACACTTCCCCCACAATCACCTCACAAATGACACTTCCATGTCAGAGAAGGTTCTCATTCATCCAAATCATGGTATATGGAGGATGAGGACAGACATGACTGGGTTACTGGGTGTAATATAAAATAATATCTTATTACCTCCTCTGCTGCCAGTCCCAGCAATGTCTCCTCTACACTTCCTCCACAATCACCTTACAGATGACACTTTCATGTCAGAGAAGGTTCTCATTCATCCAGATCATGAACTCCGAGACAGAGAATGGGAGGGGGAGGGAGCACACAGGGCTGCACAGTGAATCGCTGTGATAGTGATGTCACAGAGAAGAGGCAGAGAAGTGCATTATGGGGCCCCACACACAGCTGATGTTTTCTCGGCAGCCCTTTCAGCTATAACAAGCGACCACGGCGCCGCGGCGCAACGTCACAGCATGGGAGGTGCTACCTCGGAAAAACTCGTCTTTCCTGCTTTAAGATTTATTTTTTACTTTTTGGACAGTGATTGCCCTATCTATTGGCAGCCTGATGCCGATAGTGCAAAGTGACCTACAACGTGGTAGGTCCGCTTTAACCTTTGTTGCAATTAGCATTGTGATCAGCTATGGTGGTGACCTGGAAAAGCAATAGGCTGGTCCTTGCCCTGGTGGATTTTAGTAAATGACATGCCCACTGGATTACATTTTTTTTTTTAATACATTGAATTAAAAATATTATTTATCCGATAAATGAAAGTTGCAGAGACCAGAGAAAAACTAGACCAGTAAGGTAAAAGACTAGATGATGCTGAATGTCCTTCAGTCATAAAATGAGGCCAGATGATTCTCTAAGGTAGAAGAAACTACATCTGGGAAAGGTAGGTCTTACATTTGGCTTTAAAACCACTTCACAAATCATTGGCAAACTAAAATGATCTAGAACTTAACATGACTGACAGTCTTTCACATTATTACTGACCTAATTATTTCTCCTCATAATGTCCTTAAGTAAGTTTCTTTTTTTTAATGAGAAGAGGAGGACTCCTCCATATTACCCATCATATCTAAATTACTAGCCTACATAAAAATATATTGCACTTTTTAAAACATGTGCATATATTATATGAGGGCTATCATTATCAAGAGCCATCATCCTTAGACAGTTTTGTTTAATTACCAGCTGATCATAAATGATATAAGGTTTAGTGAGCTAAGCAAACTGATTGTTCCTGCACCTATTTCCCGGCATTCCTGATCTTTAATCTTACCTTATTATTACCTTAAATGTTCAAACATACTATACACGGTGTCACTGAAATGTCACCGGTGGGAGGATAGATCTTTCATATCATTGATGAGCCAGATAACAGAGCTCATCAGAAAGGTCAGGGGAAATTCTGCAAGACTAGAACCAGCATCCAGTTTATAAGGTTGAATATAAGGAGAAGGGCTTGGTTTTGTATACTGCTGTCTTTTAATAAGTAGGGAAAATGCTTTTATATGACTAAACTCACACTGGAAAAAATATGCCAAGAGAAAGAAGTATAAATAATAATTTATAAGGGATTAAAAAGATTCAACTTGGCCATTAGCCATGGGCAACCTTGGACCGCCCCTGCTTGTAATCGTTACTTGGGGGTGATCTCCGACACTGAATATAAGAACTTAAAGACATTGATGAGCCACCACTAAATCCATAACTTTTACAATTCAGACAAAGTCTGGACTGGTAAAATATATTCTTTTTTTATAAGTAAGTAACATTCTGTATTCTTGAAGTAATACATACAAGTTAAGCCTTGTGCATATGTAAGATAATATCTTAAGCCGGGAACACACAGCTCGATATACAACCCATTCGAGATTCCCGGCAGCAGCGCGATGACGTCATTATGCTGCTGCTCGATCTTGAAGGAGCTGGAGGTGTAGCACTGCTGTGTCATCCAGCTCCGACGATGGTTTGCATGGGGACCCGCAATGGACATCGACTGTGATTTACGGTCATGTCCGATATCCCTGTTTTCGAGCGGGGTTGATTGATTAGATATGGGCCGCATAAGATATGGGCCAGATAGATGGCACGGTGCTTAAAGTGGCCATTAATCTAGCCCATATCTATGCTTGTGTTCCCTGCTTTAGATACTGATGGATTATTTGTCTTCCTCCCCCAAAATGTCCTATGTTATTTACATATAACTTATGCTAGCCACACATGGTACAATTTTAGCTTTCAATCAACGATTTTCGATGAAAAAAAAGATCGATTAAACATTAATCGATGTACTGCCCACATAGTACAATCGATGTTCATTGTACGATTTTAGTAAAATCGTCGATTGAAAAGTGATCGGACAAGTTGGAAAATTTTGGTTGATTGATCAATGTTCGAACTACATTTCTGAAAGTGCTTTGTTTGTTTCAATTCAATCATCTCGATGTGCGCTATGAACATATGACTTCTTCCTGGGAAAAAAAAGTTCCTGTTAAAAAAAACATGAATCCAATCGATGATTTTAGATTACTTCAATTTAATTTCAGTCGAAATTGTTCAATTATCATGCTCCCCATGTGGAGAATTTCGATTAAATGACAATCGATGTTCGATTTTTTAAATAGAAGTACAAAATCGAATTGAACCTCGATTGAATGATAAATTGTACCATGTGTGGCTAGCTTAAGACTGTGACATAAGACTGCATAGAGAATAGAGTGAGAATATAAGCAAGCTATCATTACAGATATTTCTCCAAAAACATATTCATGTTCATAACTATATGTCAATGAAATAAGACAATATGTATTTGTTTGTTGTGCTTATCTTAATGGAAACCAGACAGTTTCAATGTCCATTCAATGTCTACCAGCTTCCTAACTATAAAAACAGAATTTTCTTTGCTGTAATAGTTTATTTTTCAGTCCATGAACATACCATAGTTCATGTTATCTGAAAGCATAATGTCTGTCTGGTGTATTTATAATTACATTTTTTTTTCTGTATAGGTAAAGTGTTTTTATCCCATGTTGGCCTTTTCATCTCCCTTTAGAAAAAGCAAAAATATGCCATATAAAACTTTGTCTAGGGGTACAGAGTAATTATCGACAAAGATCGTCGCATGAATAATCTTTGGTAAATCCTACCCATACAGTTGCATATAATAGTACAATAGTTGACGCAGTTATCAGAGATATTCTTCTATTAAATACAATTGATTACTGCTTAATGCTACATGACATTGTTTTCTGTGTGTAATAATTGATAGTCATTATTCACAGGCAGGTAAAGGTGATAATGACTTGGGCAAGGCTGATGAAAGAAGTGGCCTCACTTACCTAATAAGACCCCTATACCCTATTCTTTATAAAATGAATTAAAATGCAACACAAAGGATTTGGAATGGTAAGTGGATGTATTTAAGGCCACAGCTTACAAAAACATAGCAATAAATTTTTTTATGAAGAGAAATACAATACATTTACATAAATTAACATCACAATAACATCTCAACCTGCTAACCTAACCTGTAACTGAACTTGTAAACAACTGCAAAGGTCCCTGACAGTGCCCTTACAACATGGCCGACCTCTCTAAACACCCTATACCTTAAGAGCTCGTGGGTATTAAACGTAACCCTGACTCCTTCTGGACACATTTTAGACCAACCAACATACCATTCGGTCATTGACCCTTGTAAGCGCTCAAGGTTCAACCAAAAGTGACTGCCCCACCATGAGGACGTCACCACACCAACCTTACCCGTACATCTACCCAAGAACCCACCTGCTGTGACGTTGTACCTGCTAAAAGACAGAAGCATCAGTGATGGTAGGGGACAAAACTAAAACAAAATCTGCACCATTAAACCACCTAATTAAGGGAGGGAGGGAGAGTCTGGTAGAAAGTGAAGTTTACCTTCCAAATCCACGCTATAAGTTGAAGCAGCTCCGTCCTTGTGCTTGACACCACTTACACTCGGACTTCCCCAGTCAAGTGCCCTTCACTTGGCTCCGGGCATCCATTTCTCAAAAAGAGAATAAATAAAAATAAATTGATTAATTAAGCTTGATATGAAAAAAGTGACTGCCCATAGACAGTGATGTTATGCTTTTACTAATTCACTTGCAGTTTAGAAGAAAAAAAATACTGTTTGTATATAAAATGATTTTGGCACAGGTTGATAAGAAAAATGGAATTACTTGTTTATTGCTTAAATTATTATTTAAGAAAATAAAATTACTTTTTTATCATCTTTATAGGTCATTTATTGACTTCTTACTGTAAGTTGAATTGCTTACAATAGCACTATTGTAACTATAAAATGGTATTGTAAGTGATCTACGATCACACTCTCACCTTGAAATAAGCTAAAGACTGAATTGTAGGGTCAGCTGGTGTACTGCTATGTGCATAGGCAGCTGTGTGTGTGTGGTGCTGGATAAATGACTTGGAACTCAAGACGCATATTCTGCATCATGGGGATTTAGGTGCATTACTTAAGCTATGTAGGGAATGCTACAGTAACTACAGGTCAGGCACCCTGTGCTGTCAGATGAGAAGCAGTAATCACTGCTAAAACCCATGTATCTTCTAACGGAGCAAATGTGAATAAGGCTGTATGTAACAAAGGAGAACCCAAATCTCATGTGGGCTTGTATAGCCAGGGAACAAAGTCTCAAAAAAATTGCAGTACACTTTATGGTTTCCCATGGTAATACATTTCCAGTAAAAAAAGTTTGCAGGATGTTCAGTTATGAAAAATATATCAAGATATACCACAGTTCTTTCTACCCTATCTATAGATGATAACTTTGTATGATTCCCCCGGGCACTATTGCCTTGAAAAAGAAAAGAGGATACTCCCAACATCTTTGCCAAAATAAAAAAATAAGAATTTTTCGGCACTTGGTCCTCACTGCATTATGTATAAATGTCATAGTGTAGCTGGTCCAGTCACCAAGGGGAAAGGGGAGGCTGGAGACTTGCACTTACAACCCTAAAGCTTGGGAATCTTGGGAAGAAGACTATCCGCATTGTGTTTTATGTACTCCTTGTGGTATCATCCCACAATCCAAAACCATACAACCTCAGACTATGGGGGATTGATACAAAGTGAGCTTCTTTGGAAAACACTTGGTGATTTCATTATGGGCTCTGTAAAGTGCTTTATAAATATATAACGATAGCCACCAAGTGTCTGTTGATCCTGTAACTGCTGGTTGCTGAAAGGCGTGACAAGTATAATGATTTTATCAAAATAGTTGATTAATTCACAACATAGCTGCTCCTACTCAATGAGGATCCATGCCTATAATAAGATGTATTGGTGCAATGACTAAAGCTGACCATAAACGGTTAGTTTTTTCTGCTGATATCTTGGCAGATGACGTCAATGCACTGGCCACGCACCCTTTGTGTGCCAGCTGGTTCCTATTCAGATTCATGAGATTTACCTAAAAATGTGCAGATTGATTTCTAGGCTGACCACCCTGGTGTTCCTGCCAAACCCAGGCCATCCAGTGCTGACCTGTTTGAATTGCACTGGGACGAGCTGGGTTCTTCTGGCGGAGATCAAAGCCCCGTCACCGTAAACTTACCGATCCACGCAGCTCTGGTGGCTTCGATCTACTGAAGAGGCTGCTGGAGTGGCCCCCCCCCCTCCCGTGGAGTGACGTGATGACGTCACATCAGGGTGGCGGAAGATTTAAAATAAAACTGTTTCTATGGAGAAACAAAAGAAATATTTTCAGTGTGAATCCCCAGATATGTCTCCTTTGAGGTTTACCCTCTCCCTGGTGTGAGGAAGTGTCACCAGGCCCATCACACCAGGGGAGAGAGTGTGCCAATGGAAATTGTACTGGATACAGTGATAACTGTATCCAATACAATTCAAAGTAAAAAAAACAAAACACATTTCCAATAAAAAATTTTTATATAAACAAAAAACTAATATGAATCCATACTGTTTTGAAATCTTTCATCAAAATAAGTATTTTAGAGATTTTATCATTCAAATAATACCTTTTATTATTGTTTTTTTAACTTTATTCTCTTTTACAAAATTGCTTGTTTCAAACATTATTATATTCAGGGTGTCTACTAGACACTTGTACGAACATATTTTGGGAAGTTACAGGCCTACAACATAAAAATATTCCATTACAGTCTATGGTGCACTTTTGGTATGGAAATCTGGACCTCAGCAGAGCAGAGGGTCGTGTTAGATTTGAAGCAGATCGATTGCCGCTAGCATGCACAACGGTCTAACCATCTATGGCCAGTTTAACTAATTACTCCAAAGTGGGATCATTTTTTTGTTCTGTCTCTACAAGCCCAACTGTGATTAGCCTCATTCTTTGAGTACCTGTGACAACTTTCTATCCATTGTATCTACTGCTTTGCTAATCATTGTGTAAATTTGATGTTAATAAAGCTGACACATAATTCTGACAAATGTTTCCAGTGGGTAAAGTAAAGGAAAAAAATCAGTAAGGAACTAGAGTGGCTCAAGTCATGTATAACCTCATGTACAAGGTTCTCGATGGATCTTTCTCCATTCAAAATGAATTTGTTGGTGTTTTATGGACTTGAATTTAAACACCAACAGGTCTGCTAAACTGATAACTTGACTGGATAAGCGCTTCATGGAGGAAGAAACAACAATGCAATAGGGATGAGCGGCATAGGCAATATACAAATTTGCAATATTTCTACTAATTACTATTACTATTTCTACTAATATTCGAAAATATTTTCACCTCGCAATTACCTTCAAAATTAATGGTCACATGCTATGTATTTTCGCATTGCGAATATATATTCGCAATCCATGGCCATAAGCATCCCAATGCAGAATATCGCGAATATTTGAAATTGCAAATATTTCTCGAATAGCCGATATTTGCAGTATATTCGCACTTCGAATATTCGATCTCAACACTACAATACAATGAAAATGAAAATGAAGCTCATGCCCTCTTATATATATGTCTAGGGAAGTGCAATAAAGTATTTCCCCTGAAACATTCAATGCTGCTTTAACCTCTAGACAACTCACACATATTACATGGCATCATGTATTCATATTTCATTGCCATGAATTAACTGCCTCTCCACACCAAAGGTCTCCTGCTCTCTCAAGGGCTCACTTGGGTTTCACAACAAGGGAAGGAGAAAGGGAGCTCATGAGATGTGACGAAGAGCAGCAATATATACGGACTCCGATTGCAATGAATGCGGCGCATTTCCTTACAGAAATTATTTATTAGTGGCTACTTAGTCTGCCGCGCAAGGATGATTTAAATGCTGTGAATCCCTTTGGCCTGTTGGACCAAGGGATAGGGGCTTCTTAAAATACACAGGGCCTGACGCCACTCTAAAACTTACCATGACTGTCTTGGCTCAGATGAGGACACGCCATAAAGCTGTCATAATGTCTTTAAATCACAGCAAGCCTATCGCACTGGATATCAGTGGGACATCTTGTTTCCACATGTTACATGAACAATTCAAACATTTACTATGAAATCTATGATATCACATTAAGCACAAAACTGAAAGTGATATTATGCAAGTTTGCTGCGCTACTAGATTTCCGATATCAGGCTTCAGAAAATAAATTGTGCATCACACTCTGAAAATGTGCTGTTAAAAAAAGCTAATTGAATGCTTAATATTTTATAAGTAGCTTGTTAGTAATCACATACTAAACCTACAGGTGTAGCGGATTACTCAAGGTTGCTTCCCAACGTATTACTTTTTTTGGTTATCATTGAAGAGGAATAATAAACTTCTGGTGTTTTAAGTACCTCATAGTTTCTGGAAACCTCTAGACTATGAAATCTTCTGAATAATGATGTCCATCTTTGTACTGGTTCTGTAGTGACCCGAGAAAGTCACATAACTGTAATATAGGTGCTGTACAATATATGCTGTGTAATGCTGTATAGTGCTAACATTAATCTGTGTATCCCCTTAAGGGTTACACCTGTTGTTTACGAAAAGCTGGTACCATGACTCATGTCTGGGTGTGTACTTGCATCCTTCCCTCCAAAATGTAACAAGGATAGTCCTGCCCAGTAACAGGCCTTAGGCCAGCCCCATTCAAAGGACATAAAAAGAAGACCTTTGGAATCTTCTGGGCTTTTCCTGTGGCTCCTGTGATGACAACAGGCCTCCAGCATTACACCATGGAGAAGGTCCCCAACACCCAGCCATTGGTCTAGTGGCTCGTGAACAATACAGTTTGGAACGTCTTATCCCCATGCCTGAACCCCATAACTGCCTCTGGGTGATGGTGCAAGCATGTAAATATTCCTCAATAAAAACTGTAAATAGCCCCTACCTGCTGTTGTGGACCTTGGAATTATTGGGCTGCGAGAGGAACCTGGTGAACAAGCAGAGGTCATCCACCCTAAAGAAACTGGTCGCTTGACACTGCACTCGCACACTACAGTTCCATAAAAAAACTAACTTTTTTCAGTTTACATTTGCAGTGTTTGTTTTATGTACATAACGGTATCACTTATGTACCGGTAATGCATTTACATCTATTCAGCTTAGGCTATGCTAAAATCCCTGCGTTGAACTGACGGCAATGGTCTAGGACACATAGTCGCGGATCCGTATGTGTTTGAGCCTCTGTCGCGTTTATATCAGCATGAGTCCACATAAACACAATGAAGGCTTGACATATGATGCGACCATTCTGAATGACATAGGTCATGCGTCAGCCCATTGATTTAAAGGGGCTGCGTTATCAGCCCTAAACAGAGTGAGCGGGGGGGGGGTTGCGCTCTTTGGCTGCTCTGACTTCAGCGCATCCAAGCGCATAGTTTATCCTTACCGCACCACAAAGCACATTCAATAATGTGGCCCCTTTCAAAGAATGGGCTCAAGTATAACTTATACGTTGGGGCACGTTGGTCATACGTAATTATGGCGCGTCCATCGATTATTAATGGATGTGTCATCCGTCAATCCTCCATTGTGTTGATGTTGACGCAGAGCTCTGCATCGACTTTAATGTGATGGAGGCTCAGACCAACGAATCAGGGCTGTGGAGACAGTCCTGTCACTGCCCTATTGCTGTCAATGGCTGGCTTGTGCACTGCGTTCAAAACATAGAACATAGTGGAGTCCAAAAATACAGTATGTTCTGCTGTGTAATATGTTGATGCTATATACATATCAGGTAATTATAATTACAATGTCCAAAATGTCTTGGTATGCTGAAGCATTGAGCTGACCTATGACATTATGTTTATTTTTCCTCCACCAGAGCTGGCAAACTACACAAGAACAAATGTAGCAGTTAGGAAATTATATTTAAAAGAATAACTGTTAAGCTGGCCATAGACGCTTAGATTTCCCTGAAATCAATTTCTTATACGATCGGTACATCAGTCGTACATCGAAAAGTGTAACATTTTCAGGATCCGATTTATCACAGATCGATCGGCTTCACAAAAAAAAACGTGATTGAAATGAAGTGGGGTGAGCCGTGCATGGGTTTAATATCTAATAACATCCCTCAATTCCCGATAGATCAACTAAAATTTACAGACAGGTCCGATTCCTTCTTGTCCTGTCGATCGATCGATCACTTTATGCACTTTATGCATACATATATTTGTGATTGATCGCGGCGATCCTGGCAATCGATCTCACAGAAATTGCACACAAAATCTAGATGTCTATGGCCAGTTTTCAGGATAAAATTTTTTAAATAAAGTATAGTTATGGTGGTTCCTTGACCTGACCTAAAGTAACTGAACTTTCCCCCTGCATACATTTATACTTACTGGGATCTTTGCAGCCTGTAAAGCACGAATGATCTTTTCTCAATGTGCAATTACGATTAAAGTGTCATAGCAGTATGGCTATTGGTTTTAAAAATGGAAAATGTTTCTTTCTTTCTACTTTCTACAGTATATACTATGGACTATCTATTTGTGAGTGGTTCCACATGTTTTCAAGTCCATTTCACTCTAGCAGATGAAACACAATGTTCCCAATATATATAGAGATGTATAGAGCTGATTTGTGAGTTGATTGCAAAGCCCCCAAACAAGGTATTGCTGGTGATGTAGTTAAGGGTCATGGGAACATTTGAGAAAAAAGTAAAGCTCCAGCATATATTGTTTTTGCATAATTTAGCTTCAAAGTCAAAGTCAAAATTTTGACTTGATTCTTTAACTTAAAAATTATTTGTTTTAGAGTAATACTTTGGAGTACTGTTCAGGTTATATACCCTGGATACTCAATGAGCCCCCAACCTGCACCCCCACAATGCCTGGTCCATGTTGTGGGGGAAGAGACACTATTACCTTAGCGAGGAGTCTCCCCCATTTTAAGGTATGGCAAGTGGACTACTGGGACGGGGGGTCCCCCACCTCCTTTTCTTCCTGGTCAGCCAAAAGGGGTCTGGTATGCTCTAGAGGGGGGACCCCATATAATTTGTGGCCCCCTTTTACAGCGATTACCAGACCCTATGCTATCAAGGGTCTGCTATGCTCTGGGGGACCCCACAGTGCTTTTCTTTTAGAGCATATCAGACCCTATGCTAAAAGGGTGTCTAGTATACCCTGTTTTTTTTTATATGACTTCTGCCAAGAAAAAAATAATTTTGTGAAGTTTAACCATTGATCCCTCTTTGGCATGACACTGTCCAGATGTCTGCATTCTTTTGACACAAATATGACCTGAAGGTTTGATTTGTCATTAAAGTCAATTGGGTTTGCGGTGAATATGTGAACCGCTGGTATTTGCGGAAAAGTCCGCAAACACGCAGGGCCGATGATGGATCATCACAAGTTGGCAACGCATTTCCTATTTTCAAAAGTCAGGATATATGCCTGCATGCTTCCAATCACACCACCAGTGATTAAAATCTTCAATTCATGGGAGATAACATGATGATTGCAGAATTTGTAACATCCTAGAAATGAATGCCATCCATTCACTTTGCTTTTCAGACTTCCGTCATTCCCCCTTTATCAACAGATGGCTTTTGGGTGGTCGAAATCCTTACCAATGCTAATACATACATTTATATATTTATGAAAAAACAATGGCAAAGGGTATGTCCATGAAAACTTGAAGTGGGGTGTAAGACACTGGCCACTATTTAAGAATAGCAATCTACTAAAATAGAAGACTTTAAAAGAAAAAATTAAGACTGCGTTGATTGGTAGTGATGGTCAAATTTTTTGACTTGCTGACTTTGTGAGCTTATTGCAAAGCCTCTGAAAATGATATCATTATCAAAATCGCTGGAGATGTAGAGAAGGCTTGTGGCAACATTTGGTAAAAAAATTTTTTTGCTCTAGCACAAGTAGCTTGTGCATAAATTAAGTTCAAAATCAAAGTCCGATTTTCAAAGTTTTTACTTGACTTTGAACTTAATTTGTGAAAAACTATTTGTGTTTGAGACAAACTTTTTTGGAGTATACCCCCAACCCTTCTCTACATCTCCAGCAAGTTTGGTGATGGTAACATGTTCAGGGGCTTTGCAATTAACTCAAAATCATCGAAATCGTCAAATTTTTTAAAAGAAAAATCTACCATCTCTATTGATTGGAGGGAAATATTTTAATATTATTTTCTTAAAATTCTTTATTTTTTTTATTACCTGAATTTCTGCTTTCAGTTCATATTTTTAATTCTTCTCTTCTGTGAGGTACGTAGAGGTTGTTTAGGCCTTTTATTTTCACTCGGCTTTCACTCAAATTATTTTATTAAAGTGTAATATCGATACAGTCCGAATCCATGTCTGCATTGTATAAAGAAATTAAAGCATTATAAACTAGTGCTATCAAACCAACAAAACTAGTATTATTCACCATATTTTATTAATGCTCATTCTGATAGCTCTCTTTATTTATGTACTTCTGTAATTTTGCTGCAGTGTATGAATAAAAACATATATATTTATGAGTGCTCAACAAAATGTTATAGTTCTGCATTAAACCTGGGATGAAACTGACAAATGTGTCATTAAATGTGATAGATTAAATACTTAAGGGTTGCCATAAATGTACGCTGAAATACTTACATTTCCATCATTTTTAAAACATTGCGCAATAACTGGACAGTGATAGACAATAAAGCCTGTAACTGTTTAACCCAATATGTTTATTTTAAGCAAATTGGTCTCTGCTAATGTAAGATATAAAAAATATATCTACATATGGAAATATATATATATATATATATATATATATATATATATACAGGGAAAAGGTGGTGGAACTCATCACCCCCCCCCCAACAGAGAGATCTACTCACTCTGGCACCTGCTGTTGCTCACCGGTCGGCGCGCGAGACCTGCTGTGGGAGTTCTCAGGCAACACCATTAGAAATTTCGGGGCCCCATACTGGATAGTTTTTCGGGGGCCCCTACCACTAGCAATCCCTTTCCACCTGGCCTGAGGCCTCCAGAAGATGCCTGTCTAGGGGTGCACTTAACTTTTTAGTGAGCTCCTCAGATACAGAGTACCAGGAGATAGTGTTTGGTACGCACCCCATATGTAGGGTCCCTCCACCACAGGTCACCAGCTGTCATTTACAATGTGACACCACTATCTGCAACCTTTCATAGCTAATAATGTTTCCCTGCGGTTATCCAAGTGACTTAAATTGTATGCGTTTAACAATAAAAACTGTATGAAGAATTGTCCTCAGGGACCTAAAAATTTGCATGAATGTAGTCTCAGGGGTTAACTGGTAAACCCCAAGAGTTTCAAAGATCTATGTGTTCAAAATAGGATAAGTGAAAGCGTGTACGCAGCAGAGTAGTGCTCTATGCTCATGGGGAAGCAATATCTGATAGCTGTATTTTAGCTGAAATTTAACGTATAAGTGTTGTAGCTAGAGGGGTGAAACTCGGGGTGTAAGTTGAAGTAGGGGAGCATTACTGACCCTAAAAGTATCATGATTATTCTATGAATGGTTTTCCTGCTATGAATGTGTAAAGTAACACAGATTTATTCAGCTTAGTTTCTACAGCAGAGGGAGAGGGTGTGTCCTGTCCGTGTTTTGATTGACTGGGGAGGACGTATCTGCAGGAGGAGCTACAGGAAGCAGTATCTGACGAAGAAGCACAGAATCTGAGAGGAGGAGGGGGAGAGTGTCGAGGGGAATGCAAGTCTCTCCTTTCTGGCTGTGCAGGGAGCAGGGGTCAGAAGCTACAGGCCAGTCTAAAAATAGGTGGGGGAGCGCCGTTCTGGTGCGTTCCCCCAGAAAAAAAGCCCTGTATATATATATATATATTCCCACTGGCCACTTTATTAGGCACATCTGTCCAACTGCTGGTTGAAGCAAATTACTGATCAGCCAATCACATGGTGGGAACTCAATGCATTTAGACATGTTGACATGATCAAGATGAACCGCTGCAGTTCAAACCGAGCTTCAGAATGGGAAAGAAAGGTGATTTAAGTGACTTTAAACGTGGCATGGTTGTTGGTGTCAGACGGGCTGGTCTGAGTATTTCAGAAACTGTATTTCAGAAACGCGTTTCGAGCGGACGCTCTTTTTCAACCAAAGACCTTATGGTTGGAAAAGAGCGTCCACTCGAAACGCGTCCCATTGTTCCTATTGAGCCCCCCAGCATCTGTAAGCAGGAAGTGATCTCATTCCCAACCAGGAAGAGAGGTCCTCCTGGAAAACACATGGCCCTGAGAGATCCACTCTTGTAAACCTCTCTTAATGTGAGTATCTTGTCTGTTGTTTTGTTTCATTTTGTTTTATCTTATCCTGTTCCACATGATTTAACCATTTGTTGTACTAGGTTGTGCGCCTCTGTCCTTGTTCTTACCCATCTTCTGATGGCTACTTCCAGCAAGATAATGCACCATGTCATAAAGCTCCAATCATCTCAGACTGGTTTCTTGAATATGACAATGAGTTCACTGTACTCAAATAGCCTCTACACTCACCAGATCTCAATCCAATAGAGCACCTTTGTGATGTGGTGGAACGGGTTATCCGCATCATGGATGTGCAGCCGACAAATCTGCAGCAACTGCGTGATGCTATCATGTCACTATGGAGCAATGTCTCTGAGGAATGTTTCCAGTAGCTTGTTGAATCTATGTCACAAAGGATGAAGGCAGTTCTGAAGGCAAAAGGGGGTCCAACCCGGTACTAGCAAGGTGTGCCTAATAACGTGACCGGTGAGTGTATTTATATATACACAGTGGACCCTTAACTTGACAAACTTAATTTGTTATCAAGGGTTGGTTGTAAATCAAATTGGTTGTGAGTCATTTTTCATTTAATTTTACTTTTACATAATGAAGATATCCATAATGAGTTCTTAACCTCCCAAAGCACATTTTACCTAACCTCTTCCCAATAAACAAAGCATTGTATAATATGTGTAATTTATCAGAAGCACCAATCACTTCCTGCCATTCTCACCAAAAAGTGACAATATGCCTAGCCTACCAGCAACAAAAATATGCACCACACCATTCATGTTGTCATCTTAGGATGTGGATGAAATGGAAGGAGGTTATTGTTTAGAAAGAGAGTACCCTTCTATAACAATATTAGAAATGTGACTCTGGTGGAAGAGTCTGTAGCCTATTGTAGATTGGTGAGATGGTCCATTATGACATGATGTACTTATTATTGATATCCATCACATAAACACCACTCTTGTATTTACTTTCAGTGTCCTTGTTTTGATTGCTTTCTTTACAATCTCTTTCTTCCTTCTGCCTTGTTGAGCATGTTGATTTGCTGTCTGAAATGAAGTCTTCAGACATGCGTATCTGGGATTAGAGTGCAGTTTACAAATACATCTCTGGTCCTTGTTTACAACTGCCCAAGCGTAAACATGTTTTGACCTCAAAACTTTAATTTTGGTCCTAAGTCAAACTGGTTGTAAATCCACTTATATATATTTTTCTTGAAATTGTATAAATTCCAGAAGTATAAGCACACAATAACAATACTGAAATAATGGACCGACGCAGAGGACAAGTGCTTCAAACTTCAAGGAGCTGGAAAAAACGACAGATAATGCAAAAATTAAGGTCCAAGCAAAGTCTGCTTACTGTTCACATGGCACTGCAGCGAATATAGGGCAACACCTCATGAATTGACAGTCTTGGCCTGTTACCTCCAGCACTACGGTGAGAGAGCATTAACTGCACCCTCAGTGTTCCCTGTATACATAGCAGGACCCCGGTGCGAGGCAGTCTCTCAGCTGGAACTCAGGCCGCTGACCTGAGAGCCATGCCACTTTGTCCTGAGCAAGGGACAGCTCAATGCAGTCAGGGACAGGGGACTTATGGAAGAGCGCAGGTTGTTCTGCTTAGGAGCCCCCTGCAAGCTCCTACATAGAGTGCCATGACTGAAAGAGAGAAGGAACACAGCCCCTGACCTCCTTTCTCCTCAAATACAGAGCACCTGGCATCTGGCCCAGGGGTCTTTGATCATTTCTACCCTGGGCCCCCCTATAGTGTTGGGAGGGCTTACTGCCGCCTCTAACTGTCCCCGTCTTCCTCCACTACCGGTACTTCCTCTGCCTCAGCCAGAGGGGTGTCCTGGCTACACACAAACGAATGTAGGAATGAAATGCTTTGTTTGTAAAGCAAAATTTCTTTAGGCTCCACACACAAAACATAAGATGGTGAATTGTAGCTAAATCAGCATTTCTAATGCATTCATTTTCAAGGACTTCAGAGACAAAAGTTAGTAACATTGGATCTTCTCTGTGTATATGCTACATGACATAGGGCTAGCACTGACTTTTATCTGTTTCCCATTCTTCATATTCTCCAATGAACCCATCGTAATTTATATTTTCAGGCACTAGCCAGGTACTACTGCTTGAATAAGGTGTGCATGATACTCATCTTTCTAGTATTCCATTAGTTGAGGATTCATTAAGTAGAGTCCTTGCGGGTATTAGGATTCACTCTTATTAACTTATCCCATATACTGCTGGATACAAACCTGTCTTCTAATAAAGCTCAAAAGTCTCACTTCCATTTCATAAACACTTGACATAATCAAGGCTTCAAGGGCTTGTTAACATTTCCTTTGTAATTCAATACCAGTTTTAGTGTTCCCAAAGTAGATTTCAAGGCCATATTAATTCCAGGAAACATGCCACTCACAAGTCAGTGCTGATGCTATCATTGTGTGTACTTGACAAAAGATTGGCACTTGTACTGACACAATAATTACTCCAGCAATGCTCCAGAAGAGATGCAGTGACTGTCATTTCTAATGAGCACCAAATTTATTGACACTGATATGCCGACAGTGATAAATGCACCCTGAAGTATTATATGTGAAACGCAATATTTTAACCATTTATAAGACACCAAGTCTGAACAAACACATCTGATTTGAACAAGTGGTGGGCAGAAAGCACAAATAAGTGATAAAATGGGCTAAATCATAGACCTGGTGTTGTGATGAACACACTATTGGGGGGAACAGTAACACTAAAATGCATATGATTAATACTTTAAAAGGGAAATGTACAGACAGGGTTGGGTCTTACTATCACACCCACCCACTAGCCAAAACCTCCCAGCAACAGGATCTCTAAAACTGTCCTTTACAGTTGGTACAGAATCCCTGGTCTAAATGCTGAAGACTTTCCCTAACCAGGAAAAACACAGTAATGGAGTCAGTGAAGATATTTTGATGAAGATGTCATGTTAACTTTCTAGAAGCTAAGTTAACAAGAAAGTCTCCACCTCTGGTGGACAGGGAACATGTGCAGAGTGGCATTGGTGTTGAGTTTCCAAGGTGAAGTGAAGATAGTGATGGCTGAGATGTAGAGTGTAGTGTAGTTGTATTGGACACAAGAGGTATTAGTATGCATACAGGGACTGTAACTGCTAGGACACCATAGTACCATATGGAAATGCAGTTAAAAAAAATATTTATTGAGAACATACAATTGTACATATATAGGACAGATTCGGTTATCTTGTCCATAAAACACAACATTTAAAACCAAGGTGCATACAGTGCTGTACAAAACATATTTAGACCAATCATCGAATAGATAAGTTAAAGTCAAGGACAAGCCAAGTCAGCAATGAATATCAGGCATAAAACGGTGAACTAAGTTGTATATTGAGCAGAAAAATCATGTACAAGGACACACATGAAATATGTCTATAATTAAATGTTTTGCACCAGCACAATTCCATCCAGTGGGAGTAGCCATTGCCTACTGTTTATTTTATCAGACAGAGTGCATGTGCACGCTCACGCCAAACGCATGGTGGTTGGTTGCCCACAACTACAGGGGTGCCCACCTTGCATGACAATTCATCCTGCCGGTACTTTTTGTGGCCGGTCCTGTTGTAGTCAGTTACTGTGGATAGGGAGTCTCCGCCCCCTCCAAGTTTATTGGCTACAATCTGCCAGGAATCCCTGTGTTGGTGGAGCACACAGGATTCCAGTCAGTTCTGTAGCCGACTCCTCACAGCGTGGTGACGTCACCATACTGTAATGAGTCTGCTACAAGCCAGCCATGGATCGAGATGTCTATGGCCGGCTTAAGTACAATGCTTTACATAGAACTACATCGGTGATCTATAAATTTAACACAAGACAAGTAGACATACACTTGTACTTTACCAGTTAAGTTGACATACACTTGTACTTTACCAGTTAAGCTGGCCATACACCTTTAGATCTCTCTGTCAGATATGCTTTAGATTGATCAACAATTCTGTAGTATAGGGTCCTCTGCCATTGAATAGTGATGAGCGGCATAGGCAATATTCGAATTCGCCATATTTTTTGAATAATTCTCCTAATATGCGATTTGATATTATCGATATTATAATCGCCTCTAAATTACCTTCAAAATGAAAGGACATGTGTTATTTATGTTTGCATTGCGAATATATATTCACAGTCCATGGCAATAAGCACCCCAATGCAGAATATCGCGAATATCCACCGCCATATTTGCGAAATTTGCGAATTCTCGAATAGCTGATATTCGCCGAATATATTCGCAATTTGAATATTCAAGCTCAATACTACCATTGAACACAGGTAGACTTGATAGTTTAGAAAGTCCCTCATATTACATGGTTTTGGTAAAACAAACGGAAATCTGACAAAGAAATCTAAAAGGTGTATTAGGACCCTTAGTCATAAATTTCAGAAATATATTTATTCATTATTCAAATATTTGTAATCATCGTTTTTTGTTTTTTTTTAATCCAGCCAAATATATAAGGAGTGTTACTATGAGAAACCTTTTTTTTTTTTTTCTGTGACTTACGCATTTGTTGTGTACATTTGGATTGATGGAGTTTTCCCACCATGCATGGAAAGCTGAACTTTAGGTGACATTTCCACCTAGACATGGTCAGTCACTTCTGTGAGCCTTTCACAAGCCATCCCTTCACTTGAATAATTACATCCAACACTTGGCCTTCAACCAGAATGTATGCTTCACGCCTTGTGAAATCCAGGTATGTTTGGTAGAGAACCTCTGCTGAACAAAGTGCGGGGCCCAAGAGATAAACAGGAAATTGTACACAGATGAATATACAAGATAGATAAGAATAGTGACTGAAAAAAAAGTTGCTTTAAAAAACCCATATATTTAGAAAAATAGGTTAGAATGTTGATGACACAATATGTAAAGCCTGTATGTACCAATTGTTACAAGAAATAACAAAATGAAGGGAATTATACTAAAAGCACGCATTTGGCATGACAATACAGTGTGCTGTCAAAATATTAATAATATTAGTTACCAGGTAAAGCTAATAAGATAATTGGGATTGCAATCTCCTCCCTATGTTGTCCAGACATTACATGGCAGTGTTCTCATTTAACAATTTTCAAGCCATTGAATATTGAAAAAATGAATCCTATAGTTTTTTTTTTTACGGTTTACTGTGGCTCAGTCCCCTCCTTCTTCTACCATTGGCCAAAAAGAACTTTTGAATGACAATGTGCTTCTCTTGAGAAACTGCTACAATATTAAACATTAGATACCAATATCATTCATATATGTCCCCTTAATTCCAACATGCATTTGCATTGTGGTTATTATTGAACTTTGTGCGATTTGGGAACATAAAGTCCTATTCTCCACTAGTGTGTTTAGCGTGAGTAAAATGCATGCCAATCACAGCCATTGATTTATTATTATTATCATTTATTTATATAGCGCCAGAATATTACGCAGCGCTGTACAATACATTAGAGTGGAGATACAACACAATATAACACACAGGTACAGGTAATGACACAGGAGGAAAAGAGGATCCTACCCGGTCAGGCTTACAATCTAATATTTCAATGGGCCATACTCCACTGGCACATTGTGCTTGCGATGCGGCGTGACAAGCTGTGTGTTTAAAAAACGTGGCTTACCGCATTGTTTTGATGCGCAGTGTGACCAATGTGCGCTGACGCCACTAGAGAATGAATGGATGTTACAACTAATACACTCAAACATGTCCAAACCCATTCAAAATGTTTCAGAAAAACAAGAGTGAGTGCATGCGCCAAAAAAACTCGCCCAAGCCCACTCTTTAAAAAGCATGTGTTTTTACGCATAATTGGAGACATGGCCTTACTATCACTACTATCATGTCTTTACTTTGTCAGGCATCAAAGAGGACCCTAGTGTTCTCTGCCCTCCCAGACTATTATGATACTAAACACTTTACTGTTGGATATTTAACACCCCTGGTGGTCCAATTTGATCTGATACAAGTGATACAAAATGTCACATGACCAAGTAAGCTGTACCACAGGGGATATGAGGACTTGGGATGCCTATGCCTGTCAGATAATACAGTCATAGGCGTGGGAGACTATCTACGTCCCCAATGACAGTGATGATATCGGAGATATGGGAGCTGCCTATGCTTTTGCCTGTATATACGCAACAATCATAGGCATCCCAAGAAGGATTCAGAAAATAGCCTTGCCCGTCCACATCGCTGAAGGACAGCTAAGCTTCCTCTGTGTTTTACCCCTCTTTCCGCTCCAGTAGGGTCTTTTTGGAAAAAGGTTGATTGATTGAACTGAAAGATACACCTCGTGGGGGTTTTATACCATTGTATTTTTTAAACCATTTTGAATAAAATATAAAAAAAATGTTTTATGTAAAATCGTAAGAATATTCTCTTTTGAAATACTTTCCCTTGAGAACCCTGGTTGTTTCACCCTGGGGCAAAATAACTTTTTGTTTTTTGATTGTAGGTATTCAATACCCTATGGACTACTATGGGGGGGGGGGGGGGGGGGGGGCTGGAGATGACTCCATCAAGGGTAAGAACAGATTGAGATGATGCCCGTTTGATTCCTACAGCATATATTACCTTTCACCTTTTTTACCAAGTCATATGTAACTAATACAGTTTAAATTTTGGGGGAAGCCAATTAATCTAGTAGTATGTCTTTAGTGTGTCAGAGGAAACCAGAGTAGTGGGAGGAAACCCACTCAGACATCAGGAAAACATGCAAACTCCTTACAGATGCCCAGGCCAGGAATCAAAGCTGTAACCAAGGGCCATCGCCAAGGGGGAGGGGGCAGAGGGTACTCCCATCCCGGGCCCACGGAGCAAGGGTGGCCCGGCGGTCAGCAACTAAGAACCCTGGCGGTCGCATGCTGGGCTGCATGTTCATCTTCCCCGGACTGCTGGCAGCCTCTGCTCACTGTGTTACACCAAACCCCTCTCAACAACTTCGGAGGGAAAGGGGGTGTGGGATTTTTTGCTTGCACTACCACCCATCTACAAATCTTTTTTGTAGGGGCAAACATTTCTGACTGCAGCCCTTCTGTAACACCTATACTGCATAGCCACTGAGCCACCATGCTGTTTCTGGTCTAGGCTACTAAAACAATAATTAATTATAAATGTGGTCAAAATGGCTTAAATATCAGAAATTCTAATGCTGGCCTCAGACATGTCCAATGGGTCACCTATGGTCAGAAAACAATGAATACATTTATGAATACATTTCCTCAGGTGTATTGTATGATATCAGTGATACAAATGGGCATGCCTTCTTATTTTAGGACCATGACACACATACAGATACATATAAATTGAAATGTGTACTCAGCAGTTTAAGTGTCATCCATCTCTGTGCTCCTTTAGTTTATTTCTGTGATGCAATAGTATTTTGTACAGCTAGTAAAGAAATATCCCTTAAGGACCCTGTAAAGGAAAGTCCAGGTAACAGCTTCCACTTTCTGTACCTGATTTAAATGGACTGAGTAATTCAATAATCATACAATAACAGCTGGCCTCTAATCACAGGGATTGCTCCAGCTCTCCATTATACTGGGTCGCCAGTGATGCCAAATAGGTAATTTCCTCACAAACTGTACTCATTAACATCCATCTTCTGTGCTTCTATTATTAGTTATAAAGCCTTCACTGGATTCCCCTGAGGGTTGACTTAATTAGGAGTGGCAGCTTCAAGGTTCCAGCGATAAGGGCTTTCTAGGCGGCAAGGTAGCAAAATCAATTGTATAATGGTGTCATTGCCAACTCAGCAAAACATACAGTCAAGAAGCGCTCGGATGGCGCTGTGCCTGCTCAGCCATTTCACAGAACAGAGTCTATGTACCTCTCAAAGACAGAATGGAATCATTTATTAAACTTATTAGACATAAACAAATCATTAAGAAACAAAGTGAAGCATCGTTCTTTGTGATGCAGATTAGGTTTTATTTAACTTGCCATTTTTTTTTTTTTATTATTTTATTATATATATATTTTTTTATATTTCAGTTGTCATTAAGTTGTCGATTTTTTTTAGAAAGATCTAACAAATGTTATAAAGGTACATTACAGTCAAAGGTAAGCCTTGGTATGCACCCAGGTAGGATAGCCAGACAACTCATTACTTTTTCTTAGCAGAGTTGCTATTACAGTCTAATTGTTAACCCAATCTTTCACCAATATCATTGTTTTCTTGGAGTATAAAGCCAGGAACACACAACTCAATATACAAGCCGTTCTCAATTCCTGGAAGCAGGAAGTTGCCCGACATCAAAGGAGCTGGAGGCATAGCACTGCTGTGTCATCCAGTTCCAACGATGCTTTGCATGGAGACCCGCAGTCCCCATGCAAAGCAATAGACATTGACCGTGATTTAGGGTCATGTCCGATATCCCTGTTTTCGAGCGGGATTGATTGGTCCCTCTCATAAACAGGCATGGCAACAGTAGATATGGGCCATGAGTGCGCATAGTGCTCAAAGCGACCATTGATCTAGCCTATATCTATGCATGTGTTCCCTGCTTTAGTCTTGTAGTTCACCATCTACGCTGCCTCTCACCTACAAACGCCTGATTTGAATACATGTCAGTACTAAGATATTTATCACAACCACCAATCAGAAGCAAGTGGAGAAAAAGGAAGATTGTCTCACCCCATCTACCTTTATCATATGACGACCAAAGTCCTCTTTATGGGTGCCTATCTGCCATATTCACGGTTTTCTTTCATTTCCTTACAGTGACTATCCTCAATTTTCATGCATATTTGTCCTGATGAACCTTAACTTGCTTTTTATTTGACTTTGCTCTATAACCTCATGTCTGCCTCAAAATCCCCCCTGTCTCCATTCCATCTCATTGATGGTTGCTGAATGTTTTTGGTGCAAAATTTCTGTTTTCATGTTCATTAGGAAGATTATTGGCCAAAAATGGTTGAATATAAGCATAAAATGGAGCTGTGGTTGATCATGTTGGAACTTTTCAGTTTATTGTACAAGTATCTGGTTCTTTGGGCATTTAGACCAATTTGTATCGGATCTTAACATAGGAAAATAAACATGTAGAAAGCAATCTGTATATAGCAATAGAACAGTCATTTATGGCTTTTCTGAGACCCCATAACACAGCTGGTACCTATTGATTCTGACAACCAATCTCTTAGGAAGAATAATATATACCATTTAACAATGACAGAGATCATACATGTTCACGCTGTTATGCAAGGTAAACAACATCAATTGCTCTCAGCATACTGTATATGTACATATATATATATTTCATTTGTTTTGTTAATTTAAAACTTTTCTCGCAAGCCAGAAAGGTGTGAACACCCCTGATCTAAATCTATTAGTCTAGCTAACACTAGACTACATTTCTCCTCCATAGATAAAATACAGTTAATGTAGCCACCCTAGAGGATATCTGTTAAGCTGGACATAGACACGTGTAGTTTGTCTGATGATTTCTCGGCAGATCAACCGAGAAATCGTGCCATCCCCATCCAAAGTAATGAGATCGGCCCGGAATTTTCTGGCATGTCGGATCACCATGCGATCCGAAATGCGGCAGATTCCTAGTCGATCTTGCCAGGTGGCCGATCTTGCAGATTGTCGACCTAGCGTCCGTCAGCTGATTGGCAGGAATGCACATGGCAGTCAATCGGCCAAAAAATCCTGCCCGTCTATGACCAGCTTTAGTGATTGAATCACTAAAAATAGGTCAAATAAAAAACAAGAAAAGAAAACTCATCTAAAGACTTTATCTAAGCAGGAGTACGTTGTAATATGTTGTATTCTTGTTCCTTGATTTGGAAACGCTTTAACTATGACATCATCCAGTTTATGCGCAGTAATTGATTTTAGACTGGATTTGAGCAGAGCAAAGCATACAAGCCTGCTTCTCCACACTGGGCAGACATGGTAATAATATCCATTTCACTCCAGGCATAAACCTACATAGGTGACTGTATTTTACTGCAATCATAATCCCCAGATGTTTCGGGGGCCACACTGGCATCAGCGCTTTGTGTAAAATAAGCTTCTAGCTCAGCAGTTTTTGTCAGGCCTCAGTTCAGTCTGCAGAAAGCAAATATAAAATGACATTTAGCAGTTGAGTAGAAGAGCACGATCAGTCTTTCCTCCCACAGCAGGACGCAGTGACACACACACGGAAGGACCGTTGGTTCATTGGGTCTGTCCTTACCTCAGCAGGGTAGAGATGGAGTGGGCTTATTACCCATGAAGGCTGTTCTTCTCTGCATGGAGAGTTCTCTATTTATAGAGAGAAGCGCAGGTTGTGGAGCATGGGGAGATGGGCGCACACATACATTTTACATTCCCATTTTGATCTGATAGCATGCTGGTCAAGGCCTTCTACCCCTACAATTACTTTGTATTTTCAAGTCATTACATCACACCATGCAATGTTCTCCTCTATAGAATAGCACAGCCTATGTCACTCTTCCACTTACATGTCGTTCTCCTGATGTCTCAGTTCATTGTAAACATAGTTTTTGCTTACAAGGCAAACTCTGCCGAAATGCTGAGTTGTGACTCTTGTAACGTTTGATGAACATAAGAGTTCATCATGGAATTTATTGAGGTTTATTGATAGTATTTTTAACCAAAAATTAAAAAAATTCCAAGGTTGCTAATATCTGTTTACTTTTCACTGGCCATTTTCAATAATCCCCATTATACAAACTTAGGGTAGCGCCCCTCCAAGGACAACCTTACACCAGCCTCAGCTTACATTATTAAAGACATTTCCAACAAAACATATAGCCCGCACACCTCCGCTAGTCTGGCACATGAGTTCTATATTGTAAAGCAATGTCACTTAGCTTTAGATGTAACTGTACAGATGGTAAGGGCTTGTTTCCACTTAGCTGTTCCGTGCGGATGGCTGCAGTGCTATCCGTGCGGCTGCAGCCTCTATCGACCTCACCCAGAGGCAGTTTATCGGCCAGTCTTCACTTCCCATCGGCCGTGTTTATCGGCCAGTCCCCATCGGCCGTGTGCGGATCGGACGCGGTGCGGTTTTGAACGCCACACTACTGTGTTTTCGCGTGGATGCCATGCCCGACCGCATCCCTGGACACGGGGCATGCCAAAAGTCCGCATCCAAACGCACAGACAACCGCGTGCAACCGCATAGGATGCGGTCGATAGCGGCTGCAGCCGCGCAGATAGCACCGCAGCCATCCGCACAGAACAGCTATGTGGAAACAAGCCCTAATGCTCCCTATCAGTATATTGGCAAGGGAGTTTGCAGGGAGCTCCCCCAACTAAATGTCCATCAACAAAAGAATTTCATTCTCAATCGATGTTTCATCGATTTACCAAATATTGATCAAAATGTGTATTAAAAAACCTCTGCTAGTCTATCCCCACCTTTATTGGATACATTTTTAAAGGTAAAGTCATTTCTAATTTATAAACAAAAAGCACAGTGTGGTCAGTTTTGCCTAAATTTATTACAATAAACATTTCACTACATCAACTACATACAGCTACAATCCAATACAGCTTTATACTCTCTTCATAAACCTTGTATATGTTATGTGATTCCAACTCCTAACTATATATTCTTCAGAAAAACCACACCGGAATACCTTCTAGGTTTATAAATGAAACACTAACACAACTGATATTTATGCTGCCTTATTCTATAAAAATCACAGTTAGGTGGAATTGAAACAATAAACCCAAAGAATGAAAGAGATAATAAAAGAGAGATTTTAAGAGTTAATAGTCTCATATTAGGATTCCTTTATTAGATTTTGCAACTGCTTTGACTGACACTAAATCTATTCAAATTTGATATTTGTATGCATTTGTTTCTGTGATAATATATCATGGTCTCACTAAATTAGTGTTAATGATCTAGTGATCAAAGTTACCTATTACACAGAAGGTTTTACAATGTGATAGTTTTTGTCATCGCCTCAGGCAGGCATTTTATACACAACCTTCTGGAGGAAGAGATACCTGTCACATCACACACACAGGCAATGGCTCTCAAATAGCCTTGTTTAAAGCTCTAGCTACCTAATGTTTTCATTGAATTGACCTACACAATCTAAAGCAGGCCATACACCTTTAGATCTCTCTGTCAGATATCCTTTAGATCTAACAACAACTATGCAGTATAGCAGTGGTGGGCAACTGAGTTGATATGTAGGGCCACAAGTGCGTCCCTCGGCATCACTAAAGGGCCACACATAACATCGATCCAGACCCTCCCCCTGTCGACATATCTCAGCAGGCAGTGGACCAGATCCTGTCAGGCAGTCGAAACCCTACAAAAAGCGCTCATATGTAGACATGGTTGCCCTGATCAACATTGAAAATTTTACTGATGTCAGAGCACCAAAGTTGATTAGGAAAGCTGGGTCAGTGTGTGACCACTTCACAGGTGAGTTGCTATGCCCTATGCATTAACAGTTAGGTTTTGGGGGCCATCATCAATTTCTCAATGATCATCAATTTTTCATTTGCATGTTCTGATCAAATAGAGAGACGTTCGCAAAAGAAATGACCCTTCTATGGCTACCTTGGTATTCATTGATAACATGTCTACAATTGTGGAAGACTTTCCTTCTCATCAGATATAAGGATGAATGATGGAAACAAACTTAAGTTTTGCTTAACTGAATTTGGAACAAGCAAAGTGAAAGGGTCCCCACACACATAACGAGCTTCGGACGATTTTGCCACCGACCGGTGTGTGTGTGCGATCGAACTAAAATTGTAGCACTTTGTTAGTTGGACGGGTCGATTGTTTTCGATGACACATTTATATATGACTCTTTCCTGTGTTCTTTTATCAAAATTACACATCGATCGGACATTTCATGTGGTACTGCTTCGCTTAAATCGAACCGTGTATGCCTAGCTTTACTACTCAAGAAGCCCCCATGCACCTTTAGATCTACCAACAACTATGTACTGCCGGGTCCTCCCTGATAGAATACATAGTGATTGGAAGGTTTAGAAAGGTCCTCATATTACACGGTTTTGGTAGCAGAAAAATTTATTGTACAGAAATTGTATGGTAAGATTGTAAGGTGTATGTTGACATTAACATGAAAAAAAAATGTTATTTAATGAAAACACATTTCATGATAATAAGAAGCCAAGGGGAAAATCTAAGACATAATACCAAATACTATTGTGTTCAGGATAACACAATGTACCACCATGTATTAACAGACCCAGTAGTTCTATATAAAGCTTGAGTGAAGCAAAATGTAGCTTTTTATGTTCTGTGGCCAAAATATGATGACAAGTCCCTAATGTGATCAAGTTATAAAACTCTTAAAACATAACACAAAAAAAGATACCATGGAAGCCATAAAATCTGCATCATGAGTGAATGCCAGCAGTGCCATGGATAATGTTACTTCTTACAAATCTGGGAGAGTATAAATCACATTAAATCTGGATTGCCTCCTAGATCATGTCAGGCCTTTTATGTCTGCATGCCTTTGTGCATAGCTGGAAAGCATTAGCTGACATATCTCTACCGGCCAGATAGAATTAAAATACATAGCAAAGGTGTTTTCACTATAATTAGATACACATTCCTAATTTTACATAACGACCATTGAACAAGTTTTCCGTATCATCACGGATTACCTCAGTACCTCATTATGTACTAAAGCAGGGGTGTCACTCATATCGGGCCCTTGTAAATATATTTGCACTGTAAGATTTTAAAATGTTATTTAAGAAATTAATGTCACAGTCTTTTTTTTGACATTTGATCTTCCATGTGTTGTGTTCCAAATTCAGTTAAGCATATCTGATGAGAAGGAAAATCTTCCACAATTGTAGACATTTTATCAATGAATACCAAGGTTGGCCCATGAGTTAGTCCAAGTTTTAAATTTTGGCCTGCTGGGGGGGGGTTTCCACATCCATCGGCGTATTGCTTGGCGGGAGGTCCCGACGGAGCACATTCACTTACCTGCTCAGCGGATGCTCTGTGTTGCCCTGCTCCACTAGGCTGAACATAGCCGTCAAAAATCATGGGGCCCAGTACAGCAAGGATTTGCTCGCAGAAAAAAAAAAACACAAACCCACCCACTGCACCCATCCCCCCCCCGGCGTGCTACCTGATCAGTGCAGCAGCCTGTCAGCCCGGCAGCACATTGTACACCATGGCAGTACGGGCTGACAGTGCAGTGAGCAGAGGCTGCTGTTGGGGTCCCTACGTGCTGATCGTCGGGCCCCCCTAGCTGCCCAGGCCCGGGACCCCCCTGAACACAGTATCCGCCAAGCAGGTAAAGTCTATGTGCTCCGGATCCCAAATGATGTGGAAACCCCCCTTTGAGTGTGATACACGCGGTGTAGAGCAGTGTTTTGCTGCATGATGATTGTAACTCTAAATTCACTCTGATGATTGTAACTCTAAATTGGTAAAGCTATTGTGAGAAGAACATGGCTGAGTGAGAGTGGCTTTGCCTGAGTCTAAAGTGAAAAGAAAGGGGGATTATCAACTCGTGGTTTGCCCGCTATTTGGCTGCTGTAGGATGCAGTGATCGTCCGCCCTATTAACATTGTTTTTCAATGGGCCTGATGGTGGTGTTGTGAGTGCGGCACATTTGGTGCCGACATATGAGTAATGATGCACCAGTAGAGACTGGCACGACATTACCCAAAGGGGTACTGCGCAGGGTAAAAAACACCAAGCTCTTTATGTCAAGCTTTGGTTTGCAGGTGACAGTGCTAAAAATCTTTGTTCTTATTGTATTTTGAGGTGAAACATTGGTTCCCACCATTCTCCCCCCATGCCTATCGAAGGCACCAAAGGCGGTTTAAGTTAGGGGCAATATGAGCAGTATCCCAGGGCAGCATCTTGCTGGCTCATCTGGGGGGGCCTCAGAGGGGGTGCTTGCCCAGGGTATCGATCTGCCTAGGACAACCCCTAGTAGGCACATTAAAGTTCCCCATACACGGGTCCATACCTGTTCGATCGACAAATGATCAAACGCAGCGTGGTGACATCACCCTGTTCCCCATCCAACAGAATTTATGGACATGTCCGTTCTCTGTTTGATCATCTTTCTTCGAGCAGGTTCGATCCCACTCGAAGAAAGCTTTTTTCAATTCACAAATGAATCGCCGAATGTTCATGGCGATCATGCACAGCAATCGATCGTACAGGAATCAAATGCAAAATCAATAAGTGTATGTCTAGCTTAAGTTGTGTTAGTGAGACCACCATTAGTGAGATCATCCCAACAGACCATAAGTGACATGGCAATGGACTCTCAAAGTGGTATGGAAGATGCCAGCATGATAAAATACATTAAATGCACTAGCACAACTCTAAGCCCCTCTACCTTATCCTTTAACCCCCTAGCGTTTCTGACGGCACCATCTTGTCCAGCGCTGTCCTGTCAGTACTACTCTGGATGACATATGGCTGTCTGGCAAAGAGGGAATTGTACTGGATACAGTGATAACTATATATCCAATACAATTCAAAGTAAAAACACACATTTCCAATTGTAATAAAAAATGTTTTTATAAACAAAACATAAATATGAATACACACTGTTTTGAAATCTTTCATACCCAATAAATATTTTAGAGATTTCATCATTCAGATGATACCTTTTATTCATTTTTTTTACATGTAATTTTTTTTTTTTTTTACATAATTGTGTGTTTTTCAAACATTGTTATATTCAGGATGTCTACTAGACCCTTGTATGGGCATATTTTGGGAAGCTGCAGGCATACAAAAAAAATAAAAAATTGGGGGTACAGAAATCTGGACCTTGGAAGAACACTAGGGAGGTAAATGAAGTAAGTCCCTCTATTCTATTCTTCATGTGGACCTGTATGATGTTCCCTCTGGTTGTAGGCCTATACCTCTCAGTGAATCTCTCTTTTTCCCCATTTTCCGAGCAGCCGGAATATTCCCATTGCACTGGCTCTTTGATGATGCTAGGAATAACTCTTGGGAACTGCTACAAATCACAAAATAGAAATGTACTTGTTATGCTCATCAACTGTCCATTATTCAGCAGGGGAGCAGACTAAAATGTCTTCACATGCGATCATCTTAGTAACATTCATTACTTGTTTTGCATGCGGTGTTGCATCTTACAGAATGCCCAAGGGCTGACGTTCACATGGTGCCCCAAGTTCATCTGGATCATAACGCCAGGCAATTATCCGAAACATGCAAGCGGCTGCACAGCAGGAACCCTAAAAAGTACAAATCACCCCGGATACAACCTGGTTAAAGTTATAATAAAAACTACTTTTTTTATTTTCTCTGTCAATTTCCCAATTTAGTGCTTTATTAAATCATGTGCATAACTATATATAGACAAGTTAATGGAAGTACAAAGCTGCATTTAGTAGATTTTAGAGCACCAGGCTCCAAAACGCATTGCAATACTTCAAAAATTTACAGTTGGGGAATTAACTATGCACACATGGCACATAACCAGCCATATGCATTTCTCATGATCTCTATACATGTTTCCCCCTTCTCATAGAGCAATGATGGAAAACCTATGGCATGCATGCCAGAGGTGGCACTCGGAGCTCTCTCTGTGGGTACGAGAGCTGTCAGCCAGCACAGAAGAAAGAACTGCAGCCTATTGGCTCTCAATGCTGTCAGTTCTTGTTCCCTCTCTTCTGATTGCACACAGTATCCCATACCATCTCCTATTTTATCTGATAAGAAAGTAGAGTTTGTGTTAACGTTTCGTGTGTGTATATGAGTTGTGTAATTCAAGTTAAAGTGCCGTGCCAGCACTTTGAGATAAATAAGTGGGGTTTGGGTTCCAGTTTGGGCACTCGGTCTCTGAAATGATTGCCATCAGCCGTCATAGAGTCTCTATTGGTCTTGGCCATGAGTTGACACAAGGTGGCTGCAGTGCAGCTCCATTGGATCCTTTAGGGTAGTGTAGACACCTAAAAACAGATTTAAACCTGGTAGTAAGGTCAGAAAAACTATGATGTATACATAAATGAAGGGATCTGCGATATCCCGAAAGCTTGCTTCTTTAATGACTTTAGTTAGCCAATAAATGGTATCACTTGAACTTCAAACTCTATATAAATGATATATTGATACATTTAAGGCCCCCATACACCTTACAATCTTACCATAAATTTTTTGCACAATCAACCATGTAATATGAGGAGCTTTTTAAACCTTCCAATCACTATGCAT
>CM070033.1:34260895-34277906 GCA_036250615.1 Ptychadena robeensis | reverse complement strand
CCCCTCGCTCTGAAGGGGCGCTATATGCAGTGCACCGACTTAACTTACCTCTCTTGATGTGGATCATCCCCACCCCCATCCCCATATGGAGGGTCACGCCTCCATATGGCCCCCACCCAGTGTTTGGGTGGAGCTCCCTACACCTTACATGGTTTCATACTACGTCGGCTTCTTTACATTAGTTCATTTTGTTTTTTGCTTACCTTTTGGTTTATATTTGCTCAGTACTCATATTGTTGATTGCAATTGATCTTCATTGACACAAGTTTTGTTATTATTCTGTGCAAACCGCCGAGTCCTGTGGCACCACTACTGTTCTGTTCTCCTTACCTAAAATGTAATTAAATCCTTTATTCAAAAAAATTGTATAATAAAAGTTCCTGGTTTTGGGCTGGAACATTTGGATCCTGGGAGTAGACCTTTAAAAACACAGAACGTGTAAACCCTTTGTTGATAGTGTCCTTTGGGTGTATGTATAAGTTGCGTTACCAATTCAGGCAAATAGGTGGTTCATGTTGTACAATGTGGTACATTGTTTGTCATCAAACTGAGACTTTCCAACATGTTTGAAAATTTATTTGTAACCACCAGTTTAATGTTTTTGCTGGAATAGGGAAAGAAAGGTAGAACAAAATGTTAGGTCTCAAGTTTGCTTCTTGCATGTGTATGGATCTGTAGTGTCCCGAGAAAGGGCCACAAACTTTATATATTGTGCTTTGTATATATATGCCAGGAAAGTGCTTAATATAGCTGGTGTATGTCCCTTTAAGGGCTACACTTTTTATTTACCAGTTGCTGGAACCTGTTTTGCAAGGACAGGGTTAATGGTTTTTCCCACTGTTTTGGCTCTCTGCTCTAATAACTCTGTTCTGCCCAGCTACAGGCCTTAAGCCAGCCCCTTTCTGAGGTTATAAATATTAGTACCTAGAACATTCTGGGCTTTTCTGATGAGGCTTCTCTGATGACCTTCAGCTTCCCTCAGATGTGTCCCCTGACAAGTATCCCTGGGTGAGGAAACCTCCACTAAGCTATGACGTGACACCCTGTTTGGACTGCCTATTCCTCTTAAGTAGGGTACACACATGTAGATATGGGCCAGATCGATGGCCACTTCGAGCGATGTGCATGCTCACGCACATCTACCTGGCCCATATCATATGCGGCCATCCCAGTTTTTCTCAACAGTGATATGGGACCGTTAAATACGGCCGATGTCCATTGCTTTGCATGGAAATCACGGGTCTCCATGCACAGGATCGGCTTAACTGGAGAGAGAGTAGAGCTGTCTCTCCAGCTCCTCTGATATCTGACAGCAGCATGATGACATCATCAGGCTGTTTCAGGGAACATCGAACGGCTCCAATATCGAGCCGTCTGTTCCCTGCTTTAATCTCGGTGAGAGCCTACAGCACTCCTGTCCACCTGTCTCAGCAGCTTGTAGCAACATTCTGCAATGTAAAAACCCTATGCTTTGTCCCCATCTCTGTCCTCGGGAGTTGGTGAAGCTGTAAAAATCCTTTAATAAACTGTAAATAGCCTCTACCAGCTGCATGGACCTTTGTTTACTGGTGTGTGAACTGTGTTTGGTGCATGAGCAGAGGACATCCATCCGAAAGGATCTGGTCGCGTGAATTGCTGTGCTACAAAACACCTCCCCGACACTACAGATCTTAGAAACATCAACCATTATACTAGAGCTAAATCCCAGTTTAGGTGAGCATAGCCAAAATCACCAATAAGATGTGGTGAAATGCAAAGTTGGTAACATATATAGAAAACCAAAAATAATTATTGTGTAGGACCAGCAGAATAGCTCTGCTATATAGGAGTAGAACATTTCTCTGGATAGCCAGAGGCTTGCTCTTCCATGCTTTTACTTTATAAGTTAGAGAAATCACTAATTTTTGATCTTTCATTGTTCAGGTAAGTCCACCCAAATGTTATTTTTTAAAATGGGGGTAAGGCATGAATGTACTCCAACTGCAAGACCCCATCTGCAACTCATTTCCTGTCTTCACAGAAATTTGAGGGTGTTTATTAGTGATGAGCGGCATAGGCAACATTCGTATTCACGGCATGCCCAAATTTTTGGGAAACATTCGGGAAAACCACTTCGGAAAACATCGCAGTCGCATTCGGCAATATTCGTCTTATGCGAAAATCTGCAGTTTTAGTGGCATCACGAATTGTATAGATTCGCAGATAAATGTTTAACTTGCTTGAGGGGCGTGTAAAAAATTGCGAATTTGGACGCCATCTCAGTGATTTCGCGGATGGTTTTCTAAAGGCTGCCGCTTTTTCGCAATATCCGAATATCGCATCACCCCAATAGTGGATTAAAACTACGATGGTCGCCAGGGGAGTGTGTGCTAAGCTCTGTTGGCCACCCTTCCCATTTGTCCACTTGCATGGAGAGGCGGGATGTGTTTGGTAATGGAAAAAAAAATACAGAATATCCGATTGCTGAATATTCGGAAATATCACCATCTTCGCGCATTTCCGAATTGCCGATATTCGCGAGTAAGATCGAATCCGAAATATCATGATATCGCTAGTTTTTATAAAATAATACAAAAACACTATCTAAAATGGAGATTGCGTGGTATGTTCCCAGTGACCAAATGGCCAATGAGCAAGGGGGTTACCAAAATAAAATCTCAACATTCATTTCATTTCAATTTCAATTCAGTTTTTGAGATGTTTTGGGTTGCTTTAAATCCCAGGTGCCCAACCTGCGGCCCGGGAGCTGCATCAGCCCTTGGCCATTCTCAGCGGCCCTTCACAACCTTACTGTTATTGCATGCCCTGGCCTGGGATTTCTTAGAACGGGAAGGGAGAGAGGTGAGTAACTCGTTTGGGGATCAGTGACCATACAGCATCTGAGGCAAACTCCCTTGCCTCTCCTCCTCTCTACGATAAGAAGACCTGGACAAATATGGGGGTGGTGAGAGATGGCAGACAGGGAGTGCTATGCTCCCACTATCGCAACAAAGGGAAATGATTGTATAATATATATTGCAGCACATAACTTTAGAATAGGGGTATCTACCAACTACAGGGTTCTTAAATGGCTTATAAAGCCCCACCAACACCACATACAATACCATGCAATTGCTGTACAATCAACTTTCTTCTACCACAACCATGTAATATGAGGGGACCTTTTCTACACGTCCAATCACTATGTATTCTATCGTGAGGACCGCATACATATTTGTTGATAGATGTGATGGAACTTGTATGGAGGAATTGAAGGGGTATGGGGGCTTAAATAAAACAACCTAAAGACCCCCATTACACCTTCAGATTACACCTTACAATATTTCCCATACAATTCCTTACAATCAAATTTTGTTTCTACCAAAACCATTGCTAATATAAGGACCTTCTAACTTCCAATCACTATGTATTAATATCAGGGGATGGCCACTATCTACACATTGTTAGTAGATCTGAAGGAAAATTGTATGAATCGATCTTAGGGGGAAGATGGGGGGCTTTAAAGAGTAACAAATAATGTCTAGCTGTTATTAAAAAAATGAAAATTGAAAATGTTATTTGCCCTTTAGTGATGCTGAGGGCCGCACTTGTGGCCAGCCATATCAACAGTTGCCCACCACTGCTCTCAATAAATAAATCTTAGTGGGGCGTTGCTGCTCTGGTGTGAAAAATACAGTTTCTTGCTGTGGCGTTTATAAATAAGCCCCATTCTTTCAGTAAGTGGGAGGTATCGGAAGAGGGCTGTTATCGCTCTACGGGCAGGCTGTGTTATCTGGTAGGTGTTTTTTGATAGGAGGGGTTCTGTACACTCTGTTCCCAACATGCCCCTGTTGTGTGATAATGACGTTTGGGCAGCTGCTGGGCAACTTCCTCCCGTCAATGCAGAGACCAAACCACCATCCCTTTCAGCTTCATTTGGCATAGTCACCATACAACAGAAAAAGTCTTTCTTCCGTGGCAAGAATATATTCTGATTACAGCACAGAACGCAGGTAGCTCGTTTAACCATTTCCCAGCCAAGGCAAGCGAAGACCCTAGAGGAAATTTTCCCCGGCAGGATTTTAATCGGACAGTGTCTGCTTCAGAGCGTTTTATTTGGGTTTCATTATGGTGAATGTGCCCCTCCGCTCGCAAATATTTTCCTCCTGTTTGCAGATAGCACGACACAGATGTCAAAACACCATCAGGAGAGAGGGATTGTGGGAGATAAGCAACATTCAGGCTCTGATTAACCCATTTGAACCCCATAGCTGTTACATATTTCATGTATCTATGTTATAAAAAAATTATTAGTATTTGTTAGTGCCGGGGGAAAAACAAGACCTTATTTTTATACTTTCAAGACGTGTATGTCCGTATACAAATCATATCATGCTTGCATTAGGAGCATATCCGGCCCTGCCACGAAAATTTACTGCTTGGCTTTGGTGGGAAGCCATATATAAATATTTTTTATTCAGTTTGTTTTGTAGATTGTGTAAAGCCTTTATAAACACATAGAAACATTAGAAAAGAACAGCAGCTTGAACTATTTTAATGTATGGAAATTGCTGTTAATGATTGCGGACAGCTTAAGGTGGGTGGACAAGTGATAGATTTTTTGTCCAATCAATGAAGAACGAACGATTTTTTGGTTGATTGAACAAAAATCTAGAGGGGAAAGGGGTTTGATGGAAAAACGTCAAAAGGCGGTGAAACATGTTGGTAAATTTTTATCGGTGTAGTAAGTCGAATGTATTCATAGATATGGGGTGACGAACAACAAAAATCTAAGTTACCTTCGATATAAATGGTGACGAAACGATGGTTCGACAAAAAAAATCTATCAAATCGGCAAGTGTCGGATTCCATGGCCAATTGATCCACTCACACAATTGATCCGGCGATTCTGAGCGGGAAGGGAGCTGCATCCATCAGCCAATTAAGAGATCGATCACTGCAACCGCTTGTTCCGAGTGACGCGTCAAAGTGATAGGGGGCGTCAGAATTGGATCGCAGAGAACCAACATCCGGTATGCAAAATTTTAAGAAATTGCCTGTAGATGTATATAAAAAAATATCTAAAGAAACCTGTGGGAAGTGGTAACTTGGAAATGTGGGAGAGACGAGAGGAATTGTAAGTTTGGTTATATTTTATTATGTGCATATCCTAACCATTAAGTGGAATATTCAGAGGGGGATACCCTTAATAAACTAAAGCACCCGTTAAATTTTAGCCTCACGTGAAATATAAGGCATCCCCCACTGTACTGTAAACTCTGGTCAGGGGGTCAGGGGCAATAAATGAACAAGAGGTAATGGTAATTCCCCCTCTGATCCCCCTGTGTTCATTTTAACTCTGAGCGTTCGGCCACGTGCACGGTTTTCAAAAAACATGCCAGGGCAATCGCGGCGGAGCCACAATAGCTCCGCCGTGATTTCCTGCTCAGCTGGAGGACCTTACACATAAGCCCGGCGTCTGAGACGCCGGACTTATGCTGAAGAAAGGCGGCGCCCCTCAGTTTGACGGAGAGGTCATGACGGCGCCTACCCCCGCCCCTTAGCGTTCACCGGTGACTGCGACGGGGGCGGACCCGGAAGAATTCGGCATGCATGCGATGCTTCCCGGACCGCCGTCAGAAGACGGCGCGGGGACTCGAGCATGCCTCTCGTTAGTGGGGCTTCATGCATCATGAAACTCAGCCCGAGTTAACTCGGGGAGAACGCTCAGAAGGTTAAGTGATCCCCCCATCGTTATATCCCAGTGCCGTATTCTTCTTCGTGGAAAAATAAGACATCCCCCGAAAATAAGATGTAGAGAATCTTTGGGAGCAAAATTAATATAAGTTACTCTTATTTTCAGGGAAACACTGTAGGCATTTTGTAATAGATTTGAGCACAATCGAGCGCCCTGCACATTTATGCCGCCCAATTTTGCTCAAATCTATTACAAAATATTAACCGATCCTGCTCAAAGAAGCTCGAGCTAACAGGTTTCCAAAATGTTGGTAAACCTTGTTCGATTTCCATTACTTTGGATGGGGTTCGCGGGTTCCCATCTAATGTAGTGCCTGATATCGATGACACAGCAGTGCTGCTCCTCGATATGGATGAGGCATGGCTGGGAATCAGTCACATGGTCACCTGTACATGTCCAGCATAATTGTTAAGTGAATAGGAATTTCCACAATAGGACATAAATCTTGTATCCAAAATGTAAAGAAAATGACTTTAGATGTACATACAAAATATATAAGAAACCTGTGGTATGAGAGAGGTCAACTCGGGTAAGTGGGAGAGGAATTGTGAGTTTTGTCATATTTGATTTATCTACATACTTGACTCAGTATCAGTGTGTAAGTTCAGCTATGGCACCCCTTTTTATTTTATGACAGAAACCTGTCAAAATCTGTTCCTTTGTGCCTTCTCCATGTGAGCGATGAGGATCCTGAGTGCATGAAGTGCAGCAAATAGCAGCGTGCATGTTCTCCCATTGTTATTTTAGGTGACTACACTAATATCACGGCTCGATTCACAGAATAAGGACAAACTGACCTATCCAGCAAACAGCAACACATAAAGCATAGTGACATTAACCAATCAATCAGAAGTGCTCTTTTGTTGTCTGACATCTGTAAACTGAAATCTTATTGGTTGCAATATATTACTGGACTTTTCATGTTTTTATTGGTCATTCTATTGCCTCTAAGCTGACCTTCAGGCAAACAGCTGTATACACAAATAAAATACATATAAGAAACAGGTTTTACCTGCCCGAACAATTGTATTTATGTCCATTCAATCTTATAATTTACATAGTCCTGACACACAGATCGAGGGCAATCAGTCATGTTCTTTACTAGGGGCCTTCCATCCAACAAAAACCTAAAACAGACCACTCCAGTTACTTCTCTGTATAGTATTAGAGCAATACTACTATAACGATATATTACAAAAATAATATACACTCTTCACATTACTCCATGGAGTCCAGTTATTCTTCCCATCTGCATTCCTCTCATGCTGCCATTTTGGATCTTGGTCAAGCGGTAATGGACTCTTCCTTCTCTATGTCTGCTCCCTTAAGCAGCCCATACACGAGTCCGATTTTCAATCAATCGACTTAAAACGATAAATTTTTTAGTCGATTGATTGAAAATTGCGCTTTGCCCACCTGGTTAAATCGACTTAATCCGATCAAAATTGAGTGAAAATTCAGTCGTTATTTGATCGGACTGGATGGTAAATTTTGATCGGTTGATTGAAAATTGGTTCGGTATTTTGAGAACCAAGTGTGGTCAGCCAATTTTTGATCGATTTTTTCTACCTATTCTACCTCACTTCTGATTGAAATTTTAATCAGACTATTTTGGATCGATTGTTATGTCGATTATAAAAAAAATCGATCAAAAATCTTGTACTACATATGGCCCATGATACAATCGACATACAATTTTATACCGACTTATAAAAAAAATGTTTCGTTTTAAGTCGATTGATTGAAAATCTGACCCATGTATGGGCTGCTTTAGCCTTTTCCAGGTTCATTGTTTCTTTTACTGCTATGTCCTACTATATCATGCCATAAATCTCTAAACAATCCCCGGTAATGACTTGCTTTAAGTATTAATATCCAATAAATATATATAAAACTGTCATTAATACCATTTAATTACAAAGGTAATATGTACGTTTGTGAGCAATGTGCCACATGGAATTAACCTCCTTGGCGTTTTTATGGAGCGGAAAGCCACTGCCCAGACAATTGCGGCAGAGTACACTGTACTCCACCATGATTCCTTGCTCTCTCCCGGCTCCCTACACAATTAGACGCCCGCGGTGTGTGCGGGGAAAAGCAACACCCCCTCCATTAACATGGAGGTCTATGGCTCTGCCCCCTTCGAAGACTCAGGCCGGGAGAACGCGGTAAGCCTGCAGAGAAGCAGAAACGCTCACGAAAAGCCAGTGGTTGTGCCCGATCCTGGCACGGGTGCAGTTTTATCCAAGATCAAACTGCACCTGTACTGGCTTCGGGCGCAATGCCCAGGAGGTTAAGTAAGCAATTACCATTTTTTTGAGCCAGAACCCTCTTATGCTGGGTGGTATGAATGAGGTTGGTACAATGAGATTGTAGGCCTGAGGTTGACTTCTATGTTTCTTCTCAGAGCTTTATGACATTACACTAGTGTTGAGCGTGAATATTAAAACTGTTAATTTTGATGCAAATATCAGCACTTCGAGAATTTGCAAAGGTTTTGAATATAGTGCTTTATCTTTGTAATCGTGAATAATCAAGATTTTTTGATGAGTAGTGTTGATCGTGAATATCGGCACTTTTTATTGCGAAAATCTTTTTCTCAATGAAGGTAATAATGACTGGAGATCACGAATTCTCAAATTTACAAAATTTGTTGTGAATATTATTGAACATTAGGTGAATAATTTGGGATATTTTGCGAATACGAATATAACCTTTGCTGCTGCTGATCACTATTATCCACTATTAGAAAGTTACCTTTTTGGTGCTAGATGTCCAATACCTTTCCTCTGACTATAGTCGGGCCATTATAAAACTATAATCCAAATTTGTCTACCCTAGGGCACCCTTACATTTTTGCCTCACACTGAAATATAAGGCTTCCCCCTAGAAAATCAGACAACCCCGAAGATTAGGTACTGTAACTCTGGACAGGGGGATCAGAGGGGGCAATCAAAATGACACAGGAGAAGAGCTTACTCAAATGGTAATCCCCCAATCCCCCCCCTCTGAGTCTCCTGTGCCATTTTGATTCCCCTCTCTGATCCCCTGTGTCATTTTAAGTGAACCCCCCATCCCCCCCACCCTGATACCCCAGTGCTGTATTCTTCTTAATGGAAAAAGGAGACATCCCCCGAAAATATGTAGGTAATCTTTGGGACACTGTCTTATTTTCTGGGAAACATGGTACTTATAAAGAAGCAGAACATTGACAGATACATGAATAGTCAAGTTCAATAGACAAGACTTTTTATATAACACATTTCCTTGCCTTGTGTGGCTACTTACTCTTCCTCCTCCATTGTATAATGGAAAAAGCCACAGTTTCCACCTTGTCTAGTTTTACACTATTATTCACTAGCTGATTGGACGAGTTGTATAAAACAAGAAGAACACTACACTTCAGGCAAGTTATTTCCTACATTTTCTGAAAATGTTCTAAACCTGAAAAACTAGACAAAAGCAGATATCACATCCATGACCTGGTACGCTTCATTATGTTACATTTTGGTACTTTTAAGATTATAGTTGTAATTTATTTTCAAATACTCCTTCTAGGATAACTAATGGTGATTTAAGCTTTTAGGGTTGGTTGGCATGATTAGAATTCTCCTAATGAGTTGTTTTGGAATAAAACAGTTCTATCAAGTAATTATAGATAGATAGTGCCTCCTCCTACAACAATAAAGCAACTTGTGATATCTGAAAGATGGAGGATTATATCATCAAATAAAACAAAGTGTTGCTTGGGTGTAATATTTCTATGACTGTTCTAATTTAAAATAGTTTAGTCATGATGTTTCTGATATAAATATATATATATATAATGTGCAGGGTGCTTGGTTAATAAGAGGCGACTTACAGAAGTGTTCAAGATACTTCAAACCACTTTCCTCCTACATAAGAAATGAGTAATGCGTGGGTGTTGTTTCAGAGTGTTAGGGGATGAGGTGTAAGCGGATCAAACTCTGAACATTATCTACACAGCAGAATAATTTGTTTAGACACACAAAGAGCAAGGTGCTTTGTACTAGGGTCAACTTTCAAGCTGGATAAGTCATAGAATAAAAGAGCGAGGAGGTAGTGTGTGTTATACAGATCCTTGAAGCCTTTCACAGTCAGATGGACACAGCTATACAGTTACACTGAGCAACGGCCATGGGAGGCTTGTGTTTGTTGGCTGGAATTTGACATGTGAATTTAGAAGAACTCAGGTTCAAGTATTGCTCTACTCTGGAATGCATGATGGGATTTGCCATTAATAGGATCTGGGACTGAGTGAGTTTATTTAACAAAGATCTGTTGTAACTCAATAGTAATTCCTTGCTGCATACATACTACTCATCATTTGTAAATGTCTCTGTAATTTAGTATACAAAAGTGTTAAAAGGAGATAATATATATTTTATAGTACAAAAACTAAAAGACATTTATGATATGACTAGGGCAGCGTTGTCAAACTTAAACACAGAGGGGGCCAAAATAAAAAACTAGGACAAAGTCACAGAACAACTTTACACAAAGGTTTGCAATTGAGGAGGTTTTTCCTTCTAATCAGATATCAAATTTATTATATCATATGTATGCCGGCATATTACACAGCGCTTTACAGAGTATACATAGTTATATCACTTTCTTTCAGAGGAGCTCACAATCTAATGTCCCTAACATAGCCATGTATATGTAACTAAGCCACCCATACACATTTAGATTGTGACCTGATGTTTTGGCCGATTGACCTTGCGTGATGACGTCAATCTGTCGAAACATCCGGAGACCCAGCAGACAGCATCTAGGGACGCCGGCTGTGAGAAGTCAGTCAGCCAAGCACAAAGGTAGATGAAGAAGCTGCTAGCACTCCCCCCCTTCCCCCCTCAGAAGCAGGCAGACAGGTTGTGTGTCCTCAGCCCCAATGGATCTCAGATCCCTCTGAGCTGAGGAGACATACCCATACTTTAGACAGTGTCCCCGTCTAAAGTATTAGACCGATCTAAGAGTTACGGACATGTCCGTAATGGCTTAGATCAATTTGGCGGCCTAGTTAGGCTCTTTAAGCTTAAGATCGGCTCCCAATTTCCGACCGACGACGGCATGTATGGGGGGCTTAACACAGTCAGAGTACAAGTCACATGTAACTAAAAAGAGATTTTTTTTGAGGAAGCCAATTAATCAAAAAATCTGCATGTCTTTGGAGTGTGGGGGAAAACAGAGTACCTGGAGGAAACCCACGCAGACAGGGGAAGAACATGCAAACTCCTTGCAGATAGGGCCCAGACAGAGATTCAAGCCTAGGACACAAGCGCTGCATAGCCAGAGTGCTAACTACCTGAGCCATGAACCATATAGAAACAAACTTTATTTCTGCTTAACCATGAAATCTGGAGCAAGCAAAGTGTAATACTATATCCCATGTAACATCAAATGTAAAATAAGACACATCTGTGTCTAAGCTGTGTCAAGCTAAAAGTGAGAGGGAGATTTTATCTGTATAGGCACTAGCAGTATCCGTTCTCTGAACACACTGACCAACAAGCAGGATGAATTTTGTCTATTTAGATAGCATGAGTTGTGTATTTGAGTTGTAAACATACATTTTCTGCACTGCATTAAAAAAATTAGAAACATCATTTCTCCTCCCATATGTAAATAGATGCTCATGGGTAAGTTGTTAGTGCCATATTATAAAATGTGATTCTCCCTAAAATGGTCAGTGGGTTCAAAGAATAGGTACAAACACGTGCAAAAGTTTTAGCCCTTCGCACTCCACTAGAATTAAACTCTCCCTCCTGGCACTGGCCTTTTGACTTGGCTGCACAAATATAGAGCATAGACCAGACCTGCCTAAGTTGCTAGAACATGCTGTATATAGTTACTACATATGTCAATGGTTGTGTATCTGACTCTTTTTTTCCTAATTATCTCTCCAAAATTATGGACATAAAATATGTCATTTTCATGACTTAAGACATACAAGACACTTGGTGAGTGCATGATGGAAAAAAATATCCATATGTAGATTTATCTCCAATGAAATGCGCTGGCTGTCTGGGTGCTCTGTAACTACTTCCACTAACTCTCTAAAAACTGCTGAATCCCAGGATGGCAGAAGAGGCAACAAATATCACATTGCATTGCATTGACATCGCAAACTGCCCGACGTACGGCAAATATTGTGAGGTCAACAGGGAAAGTGGGGTTGACATGAATACAGAGTCACTGGACTCAGCATTAAGCTTGTCCCCAGGGCTTTATCACAGGTGATTTGTGCAGACAAAGAGCCTAATGTATCAAATGCTAATAGTCTGAGTGATATTCCTGCTGTAATTATTGCTGAACACATGCTAAATAGCTCTTGATTCATTAAAGCTGAAGTCTAGAAGAATATAAAAGACACAAACTAATGCAGCTCAGTAATCCTTAATACATCATTAAATGTATGTTTTTTAATGCAAGTAGTGTAAGTACCTGGACCGGAGCTGATATCAGTCACTTTCCCTGTACAGCAGAGCTGGAGTGTAAGAAGGAGATACAGCACAAGGAGCTTACAAGCTGCATTATTATAGGAAGAGAAGGAAACTGGAAAAGAGATAATCTTATAATTGAATGGCTGCTTATTTCACTGTCCAGTCACAGGCTGGGGTTGGTTCACCCTGGGTTATGCTGCAGACCATCACATACTGTGTCAATGCTGAAAGTAAAATAAACAGGTGAGGACAAAATGATTAGTCCCCTCTTATACAATTAGAGAGCACTCTTCTTTTCCATTACAATGACTATTATCAAGTGTCTGTTATTTAGGAAACAAATACACTATAAAAAAACAACGTCCACTATGTTTAATTAGGATATTTAGTAAGGGGAAACATTAGACATCCAAAATCATTATCCCTCTGGCCATTATTAGTAAACAAAGGGGTACAGGCCATATCTGACCCTTTGTTACATTAGATTTTATATAGGAGGCTAAGGGGGGTTATTCCCAGTCATTAGACACTTTAGGCATAAGAGGCCCTATCCATGAGCACCAGGGGGGAGGATACCATTGGAATGTATTTTTATTGCAGTATATATAATGTTTGAAGGGTATGTTTGTTTTGTTATAACAGGTGGAGGGTCTGGGGTCCACTCTAGATTTTGTGTTTAATAGACATTTTTATCATTTGTTTTATTTCAGCAATATTTTTACCCAACTGTTCTCTCCTGAAGAAGCCCCCACTAGGGTTGAAACACGTTGAGAGATAAGGAATATTACGGACCTTGTGGACTCCTTTTTGATCCTCCCATTGCTGGGAGCTAGAGTTGGTTTAGTCCCTCCACCCCCCTCTGTTCCAGTGTGGTATGGGGTGTGTGTGGGAGGTGTTTTATGTATATACATGGTTGTGGTAATATAAGTGTCTGATAATGGGAGATGTCTATATATATGATTTTATGTATATATAGTTTTTTTTATATTTATATGTGGTCAGAAAGAATAAAGACCATCTTAACTTATTATGTTTTGTTAAATTCCTTAATCTGCCTAAAAAGCCCCAACTGTTTTGTCCCTCTGTTTGTTTTTGGCTTATTAAAAAGTGACTCCATCAGCACATCATGTTCCTTTCCTAGATCCCAAAATAGATTTTGTTTTTTTATCTTAAAGTGGACCTATGGCCTCTGATTCTGCCTTCTATTATTGGCACCACAGGTGCAGATCAGTGGTCAAATGAAAAAAAAACGACAACTTACCCAGCAAAAATACAGCAACACTCCATCTCCCAAGTGATATTGCACCGCAGCGCCACAGGAACATTGGAAGCTAGATGTCTACTTTCCCATTTCCCTAATGCGCCCGCAGTTGGCCACATCTGAATTGGGTGACATGGAGGGGCAGAGCGGCACCTGTTTCAGATGCGGATTGGTGGATGGAGCAACACCCGAAGAGTCTCGCTCCTCCCTCTTGCAGCCTGAACATTTTAGGCCTGGTGGTGCGGGAGCAGGAAAGAAAGGTGAGTATTTTATTTTATTTTCATTTTAGGGGTAGCGGTTACTGGATGAAGACCAAAGTAGGTGAGTAATATTTATATGTTTATTTTTTTAATGTCTTTTTTTTTTACTTTACATCCACTTTAACAACAGAACAGGTAAAAATCTTACTCACGACCTTCAAAAATTCACAGAAAGGTTGCCCAAATAGGACCCATATTTACTTATATGTGCGATATTTATAAGAGCCAATCTGGGCCAATGCAGTTATGAGCAATTGAGTGTAAATTAGGAGAATCTGCACTTGTTTTGGATATAATAATACTGAAGATTTGTCTAGTCTATGGTAGATCATACAAATCATAAATCATGATTGTTCTCAGACCACAGAAATATGTGAGAATATTCAGGTTAATGGCATGTGGATTGCCTCGAGAGCTTCTTGACAATCACATGGGCCCAGTAAGATGCTTTATAAGAGGGGTGTTAAACTTGAAAACACATAATGGGTCAGAAAAAACTTGGTAGGGCCAACATTGTAAAGGCCCCCATACACCTTACAATCTTTCCATACAATTTCTGTACAATCAACTTTTGTTTTACCAAAACCATTTAATATGAGGAGCTTTCTAATCCTTCCAATCACTATGTATTCTATCAGGATGGCCACTATACTACACAGTTGTTGGTAGATCTAATTGAAATTGTATGAATCGATCTTAAGGTATATGGGGGGCTTTATTTATTGAAACAATGTCTACAATTGTGGAAGTTTGCTACAATGATAAACCTTTTCATTGAATCTGGAACAAGCAAAGCTTAACACAATAACACACTTGACATCAAATGTCTAATAAAAGACACATCTATGAAATGTATTTCTTCAAAAAAAAATATGGGAAAACCCCACAAAGATAAAATATAATCATACCGTGGGCCAGATTTGGCCCTTGGGCCTGAGTTTGACACCATAGCTCTAAATACTATTAGTTGTGTGTTTTGATCTACACTGATATACAGAATCCGGAAGAGAATCCTTTTCCGATCACATTTACAGGCAACGTGTCTGAATGAGCCTGGGACTATAAATCACTGGCAGCCAGCTTCTATAATGACACAATGACAGGGTGAACCCATGAATTATACGATGAGATTCATAGAATGCTTACAGGTATCATTCAGGTGCAGGAAATTCCGGTCCTCGGGGGCAACATACAGGTTACTCATTGTAATGGTAATAATTGTTAAATGTAGTATTAGTTCTATCAGCACAGAAGAGCAATTCCCCTTACTCTGTACATATGCAATCATTGTATCCTATTAACTGTGTTCTAATATTTAGCTCCATGATATATTAGCAATGATCATTATTTTCCTACTGTCAGGTTACAATTCATTTTATTAGCTAAGCCATCGATATCTAAAGCCTTTAGATGAAGCTTTCTAAAGCTGGGCATAGACTGCTCATCAGGGTGTGATGACATCATCACACACGGCCGCTAGTGTCGAGAAACGGCCAGGCACCCTTTGTGTGCCGGTCATTACTTACTAATGAGATTGGCTGGGAAATTACCGGCATGTCGGATCACCGTGCGATCCGACATGCGGCAGATCCCTGGTCAATATGACCAGGGGGCGCACCCCATTCTCTGCCAACCCAACCGACAATCGATTGCAGGAACGCGCACGGCGGCCCATCGGCTGTCAAATCGCGCACGAATCTGCCCATCTATGCCCAGCGTTATATATAACTAAAAAATAAAAACAAACAGGCAAATAATAGCAAGCACTATAAATACTATATCATATACAAGTATCCTGATGTTTATGATATATATTTTGACCTATTAAAATTTATTACATACATATTATTTTTCCTTATGTTAGAAGACCATAGCTCACTTTAATAGCAATAGTAGTAGTTACTGTTTCTCACTTTGTGCAATGTACTGCTAATTACTAATCCATAGTAGTTCCCTGAGGTCATTAATTAGATTTATAAAAGCTTTGTTACATGCTGGGAGGCACGGGGATGGTCAGATTTTAGATGGTGTTACCTAGGTTCCTCGACTACACATTGTGAGAAGTTCTGGCATGGAGAAAAATAAATACAATTAAGGCCCCCATACACCTTACAATCTTTCCATACAATTTCTGTACAATCAACTTTTGTTCTACCAAAACCATGTAGTATGAGAACCTTTCTAAACCTTACAATCACTATGTATTCTATCAGGGAGGCTACCATACTACATAGTTGTTGGTAGATCTAATGGAAATTGTATGGATCGATCTTAAGGTGTATGGGGGGCTTTAGTTTTCCCAGAATCTTCATAAATGTTTAGGACCCTATTCCTACCTGGTAAGTAGAATTCATAAGTCTATGAACTGATGGGGTGACTGATGACCAGGGCAGTCTCTCTTTTGTGAGATCCTGCTGCTGGGAGAAGACTACTCATAGAACACTCAAAAGTTACATAGGAAAGGAAACCCATTTGGAGGCATGCTGTTAATCAGGGTTGGCTGAGCAGAAGTTTTGTTTTGTCCTTCTCCATGAAAATTGTCCCTAGGTGTTCCTCTCTTCTGCATTATTTAGGAGTGCAAATACCATTTAAACCTGCCCCCTTAATTGACATAATTGCTTATTTTCCACTAAATGCATCTGGTTTATATGGATCCCAAATTAAGACGTGTAAACGCTGATGTTGGTTATACAATTGGCAATGCCAAGTTTGGTTTTCTTCAAGGAAATCCTGCATCCTTATATGTAAAAACATTCAAACTAGCAACATTAGGACAACACAAAGATTGCCAATGTCAGCACCAGCACCTAGAGTAATGATGTTAATGTATCTTTGAAATGTATCAAGTAAAAGAATGTGGAGTTTAATATTTACAGAATGCAAACAATTTCCAAGATGCAAAATGTGTTGTAACTTTGGAAAGCTTCAGGTCTTCTGATGATAGATTGCTATGATAGTACATCCTCTCACTGGTAAGTGGACTCCCTATGCTACACAGGTACTGGACACAATCAGGGACATATGATATGCTTATATAAGAGCTGCTTGTGGTGAGAGATTCATAGACAACCAATCATGATTACGGATCTGATGACAAATGTGTATTCAGGAGCTCAAGTGCACATGACTGGAACAAATGTATCAGGCACTAAGTGGGTTCCATATAAAGGTGGTTAATGAGAGTCAGGCTACACGGTGGAAGGATTGTAGTGCAGCATCCTGCCCATAGATGGCGATGAAGAGCAATTTCAGAATCTTCTAGACCCCAGCCATGAGATATCCAAACACA
>CM070033.1:34248145-34260795 GCA_036250615.1 Ptychadena robeensis | reverse complement strand
CAGAAACATCTACACCACTTGAGGGGTTCACATACTTTCAAGCAGCACTGTATATGAAATCAGTAATGGTGTTAAACTGTCTTGTTTGTAAACCAGTTGGCAAAGGAACATGGGTCATAAGAGCTTTAAATAACTTTTGGGACCACAGTGAGAAAACCGTCCATGTTCTCGTTCATCCAAGTCATAGTGTTCCTGACTTGCTGAAGTTTTCTGTAAAGGTAACCATACACGGGTCGATTTCCCACACGATTCCTGGCCGATCGATCACCGGGCGCGTGCGCGCGGATCGATCGACCCCGCCCGAACGACATGGCCCCCAAATCGGATCGGCCAGAGAACCAACCTGTTGGTCTTTTCTGATCGATTCAGCACACATCAAGGGGAGTTGCCATTTGTGAAGCGATCGATCGGGCACGGAATCGCCCAGGAATCGGTGGCCTAAGGTGGTAGGCACAGACGTAATTGGGTGATCGATCGCCCATCCGATCGCTGTGGCATCGTCGGAATCGATCGGATGGGAATCGACACATGTATGGCTAGCTTAAGACTTTTTTAAGGCATCCAACTGGGTTTCTCAATTATGATTTCGGACAGCCAAGATGGCGGATGCTTCCAGTTATTTTAATGGACTTGTCCCCACTTGTGCGGCTGTGGGCACCCACGTTTTTGGCTGTGAGCCGCTAGCGGCTGCATTGAAAAGCCACTGCCGCTCGTGCACTTTATTCAGCCGTAAGTGGCTGGTGGATCGCGGACACCATGGGGACAAGTCCTAAGGCGGAAGGCACTGGTGACTAGAGATTGTACATTTTTTTTTCAAAAATTTGACGATTTCAAATTAATTGCAAAGCCCCTGAACATGGTATCATCACCAAACTTGAAGATGTAGAGAAAAAAAAGCATGTCTCTAACACAAATAGTTTTTGCACAAATGAAGTTCAAAGTCAAGTCAAAATTTCAAAAATCAGAATTTCGATTTTGTTTTTGAACTTAATTTATGCAAAACTACATGTGCTAGAGCAAAACTTTTTTTTCAAATGTTTCCACAACCCTTGATGATACCATTTTCAGAGGCTTTGCAATCAGCTCACAAAGTTAGCAAGTTGAAAAATTCGACCATCTCTACTGGTGACCTGTGCTGATGTGATGGTGGATGGTGATCGGACCATATGATGATTCAGAACCAGTTGGGGGTACTTGAACTGTTATTGTTATTATCAATGTCATCTTATGTTCAAATAAAAGGCGCTATGGCCATTTAAATCGAATTTTGGTGCACAGCGTATTCTTACAAGGGGTATTAAGAGAAGGTAAAAATGACTGGTATAGCACGCGCAGGTCCTTATGACCTATGCAAGTCCTGTAATAATAGAGATTCTCCTTGAAAACCTGGATGCCTGTGGTTGTACCATTCTATCCTTCTCCGTACTAGTGACTGACATACCCGCCATAATGTCCTGTCCTTCTGCACCATACAAAGCATATGCAATGGCCCTGGCCAGCCTGACTGAGTTATGGCTGATCGGCATTGGTGCTTGTACAGTAGAGAATGACCCGGGTGTAATACATCAGTCCTGACTATTTCTGTTTGCTGAGAATTTGGACAAGCAACTTTACATCCTTGTGCCCCAGGCAATAAATGACAAAGGAAAACTGTTAAAAGTGACAGCAGTGTTTTATGGGCAATCCTGTATACAAATCAGTGTAATAAAAATATATTAATTATGGCTTAACAAGACATATGTTTCTTGACATTGTCTCAGCAGTTTCCCATTAGAGAAGAAAGGGTTTATTTAGTAAGGGCAGGCATATTTTATAGCAAAAATGTTTTTACTGTTGAAGATTACAACTATAATTAGTAACACTAATGAAATCAATTTTAAATATATGTATTGTTTATTCTTTGGATCATTTACAAACATTAGGATCGTATACATCGCTTTATAGGTCATAAAGTCATCATAATTTAACCTAACAAACGACTCTGCCATTTACTCCTGACAACCTGTTTGATTTTTAATTTGCTGCCACAAGTTAGTGCACACTGTGCAGCGGACAGGATGGATGGATGCTGCTTGGTAAGGGATAGTCATTTTTTAGAACCCCTGTCTAGTTTTTATTGCACTGTCTGCCCACGCTGGGTGGGTTCACCCCTCTTTATCATGCTGATTGCGTAAGTTAGCCATACTCACATGAACTTTTACTTGATCCATTTTCAACTGGCCTTGAAATATCGAGTGGCAATCCAATACCAATCTACGTCATTCACTGTAATCGATGAACAACCGATTCCTTCAATTGCATTCTGTTACAGTTAAGACCTGTGCGCATGCTCCAAAACCCCATCAGATAGAATCAAGACACATAAACTTAGACACAGATACTTGTACACTTGACAAAAAACGTTCCATTTTATATTCCATTTCCATCCCATTTTGCCCATCAATACAGTAAATCGATTGTCATTTATACTATCGATGTTTATATTGATATAAATACACCTTTGGCATCATTCCCTGTTGTATGCAGATTGGATGCGCTGGGGTCCCATTTAATTGTATATGAAACACAAAATGCCAGCACATCCAGTATGCATGGCCAATGGGCAGCACTTATAATGCTGGAAGTGCCATGTAGCACATGTAGTGTGAAAGAGCCCTGCAAGTGGAGGGGAAAGGTGCAGTGGTGTAGCAGCATACGGCCACTATGGGACCCATAGACACAAGAGGGTCCGCCGCTCCTGGCTGCTTGTTCTTTCTTTGTTTTTGTTCATTCTTTAGGCCGGTCAGGAACAGAGGAGTGTTGGGATGTGAGGTACAGGAGGAGTTCAGATGGCAGAGCTTGGGAAGAGGGGGGGTGTTGGAGCAGAGCTGTCAAGTTTTCCCTTATCTTATATGGTAAAACGTGTAGAAAGTGATGATGTGGAGTGTCTCTTCCGGTATTTAGAATGCAAAAGTACCAGGGCGGGGTGTCACCGCCATGTTTCAAAATATATTTGCTATGGGGTGCAGTCATTACTAGCTATGCCCCTGGAAATGTGGAATAGATTAATTCAGGAAGAGAGAGTGTGAAACATATAAATGACCTTATCATATAAAACATTTTACTATTACATTATACTGGGGAGCTTTTAAAAGACTCCATATTACTTTGGATATACATTAGCTACACAAGCTGCATAGAATGGTCCTGGAGCTTTACAGATGGTGGTTTTGATCACTTTTGGTCAATCATACCAGGTGTGCAGGAATCGATTTCTTTATGATCGACTTAAAAATCGATAGTTTTAGGTCAACCTAACAGAAATATCAAACCGTGTTTGGCCACATTTACTGGAAAGAGAAGACTAAGGACATGTTGCTGACGGCAGCAGAGTTATGTATTCTCAGCCAATGAGCCCCCCTTTTTCACTCCTTTAGGGCCACATTATCAGCCATGCTACATAGCGCATCCAATAACGTGGCCCCTTTAAATGAATGGGCTGATGCATAACTAACGTGCTGGGGCATGTTGGTCATGCGTCATTATGACGTGTCCATTGATTATCCATGGATGAGTTATGTGTCAAGCCTCCGTTGCGTTGATGTCGATGCATGTGAGGGGCGCTCGGACCAACGGATTGGGATGTCAGGATCTGTCAGGATGTGGAAACCTGCCATTGCCCCATTGCCGTCAATGGGCAGCTTCTGCACTACATTAAAATCCCTGCGTTTAACGCATAGTTTAACGCATAGTTTAACACGGTTTAAACGCATAGTGGAGTCACATGGACCTGATGTGTAAATGGCGCACAACCAGCAGATTTGTAGGTGGATTGCCAGTGATTTAGGATGCATTAACGCCATTTTAATACATCAACGTAACCTATTCATTTGAATGGCAAGAACTAAGCCCAATTCTTTTTGAGTGCAGCTTTTCTGTGTCTCACTAACACATCCATTGAATATTAATATTAAAGCCCCCAGCAACACTGCAATGACAACACGGGACCACATTGAAAAAAAAGTAGTGGAACCTGTCCCTGGTTGTGTCCACGTCTTTCGGTGCGTGCTGAATGCGGGGGGGGGGGGGGGGGGGGGGGGGGGGGGGGGGGGGGGGGGGGGGGGGGGGGGGAAGACGAATTGGAAACAAGTCCTCAGCCCTGCTACAGAGCAGATAAAATCTGCAAATAATGATGGTGACCTGAATAGGAAAGTGCCAAACCTCGATCACCTCATATACTCTGTGTTTTTCTTGTAGTTATAAATGATTGCTGCCGTTCACCAGGGGAGACATTTACCACTAAGCTACAATGCTAATTCGATGGCTTCAGAAGCTTAAATATAGAGCATGGAGGTCTACAAAGAGAATATTGACGTCTGCTAATCACCGGGTTATAGATGGTTAAATGGCTGCTCCAATTTTATCCAATAAAGTGAAAAAAAAATCTTCAATATTTGTATGATAAAGGAATCACAGATACAATGTAAGTTGTTAATTAAAATTTGGCTGAATTGATTGGCTGGATCCTGTGAATAAGGTAAATCATTAGTGTGCAGGGTGTAGGAAGTGCAGGTGCAGGGATTCTTCTTTTATGCGCTGCCTTTGTTCCCCGGCGGATGATACTTGATCATACCCCATCATCTATACATCTTATTGTATTATAGGTCAGTGCTGGTTTCAGTAGTCAGCAAAGCACAAGCCCTGAGGGATATTAAAATCCTTGGCCTAACCATTTATCCCATGTTACTCTGCAGTCCCCGTAATAATGCCCAAGTTCTAATCTGTCAACCTGCCAGCCATCCCATGTTTTATGTTAATAAGGGGCGTCTTATTGGCTCGGGGTCAGCCTGTGACCAGGTCAGACCTGTCCTGAGGCCAGCCAGAGGTCAGCAGGTCAGGGGTGAGGGAAAGAGTAGGCCCTATGTATGGAAGTGACAACAAAGCAACAAAATTGTGGGAATTCAGAAATTCATGTCGCTGGAATAGGATCCTGGAGTATAGATGATGCAATCCACAATGTACTCTGCACTGCTAAGCCAGACATGCTCTGAGTGAGGTTAAAGGAGCGCCATGACTAAAAATAACATCACTGACGGCTGTGTATTGCTGGGAAAGTGACCCTGATTACCTTATTTCCTATAAATTGAGGAAATGAGGTCATATTTTTCACTTTCAGCATCCTTCTCTCCTCTCATGAGGGGTTTGGTACAAAGACGAGTCTCTGGTTCCTGCTGAGAGGAGAAAGAATACATGGCATGTTCTGAGCCCCAAATGCCCCGCTTAGCATGTAGCGTTACATTGGTAGCGGTATTTGTCCCATGTGGGTAGGTTCATTATCAGATCTCATCTCAATGTGCCGGGTACATGAAATACATACATAAGGGAGGTTATACCTGCCAAACAATTTGTATTTCTGTCCATTCAGTCCAGAGATTCTGTTACCATGTCATTTCTTAATCATAAAGATGGATTAAAGGCTCATTCACACTTCATGCGTTGGGAAACTGTTCTACCATTCACACTCTTATGCTTTATGCATTTTTGACAACAAGTGCGAGTGTTTCTAATGTTGGAACACAAATGCAGCTAACTAGTGATGGCCGCAAAGTTTGCCTGGTAGACAGTTCCTGGTGAACATAGCATGTTTGCAGATCGCAAGGCGAACACTATGGGTGTACTACCCTTTACCTTAACATGGAGACACAGTTTTGACACCCATCACCCACAGTCAGTTGGACATAGTACAAAAGCACATAACAGCCGCGCACATTCCCTGCTCCCATTACATTAATTAGGAATGCACCCATGCGGCCATTTTTACATTTATAAGTATGTCTGCAAGTATAGATGATAGGGATTAGTGTGTCGCGAACAAACGAATATGTGCGTGTTTGTGAAACGGCGAACGCGCACGTTACGCAATGTTCGCGAACGCGCCTAGACTTCAATGGGCGGCGAACATTAAAAAACAAAGGGTACCCTGTGGTCGTGGCTACAATAGGTGTTGGGCAAGTTCATTTCAAGGGGACTACCCCTTGGAAATGACATGACAATGGAATCCATTTCAAAACTCCCAAGAAAATTTCTTTATTTCAACCGCATAATATCTGCTACGAAGGATTTCTAGGCAATGGATAGTCCTGGGATTTGAACATAAGAGGGGAGCTTGAGGAATGCACTAAACAACCATGGTTGGGTAAAGCCTGTGTGGAATTCCATCCACCTGAACAACCTGTGAAGCTTCTGCTTTCCCCACGTTCGCCTAGCAGCTTAAAGTTGAATTTTAATGTTTATGGGAGGACACTGGTGGGAGATGACTATGCTTGACGACATCTGGTGGAGATGGTACAACAGATTATGTGCAGGACACTAGGTGGTATGTGATGGTCAGTGTGGAGGACACTGAGTGAGTGAGACTGCGTCAGTATGGCGGTACAACTGGTGGGTGATGGTCAGTGTCAGTGGAGGACACTTAAGGTGGTGTGGTCAGTCATGGAGGACAGCTGGTGTCTTTGATGTTAGTGATGGAGGACGACTCGTCGGTGAGAATGAGATGCAGTGGTGGAGGACACTGGTGGTGATGGTCAGTATGGAGGACACGGTGGTGATGGGTCAGATATGGCAGTACACTGGCTGGTGATGTGCTCGTGTGGAGGTTACTAGTGTTATTGTTACTCGGTGGAGATGGTCAAGTTGGTCAGGTACTAGCATGTGGTGATGGTCAGTTGTAATGAGGGGACACCTTCTGGCTGCATGGTCAGTAGGAGGACACTGCAGTTGTAGATTGTTACTGTCGTGGAGGACACTGGTGGTGTTGGTCCAGTGTGGAGACTACTGGTGGTGATAGGTCAGTATGGAGGACACATGTGGTGATCGGTCAGGTGTAAAGGGGCACTATGAACACATTTTTGAATTTTTAAGGTCTATTCTGCACTGGTGGGGATGGTCAGTGGGAGACACTGTCGCGTGATGGTACAGCTGGTCGGACGACACTGTGGGAGTGAATTCCGCCCATGGATGGATGGGATCAGTGAAGACTGTAGATTCCACAGAACCACTGCCCGATAGCTAATGGTTCTATATAGCAATGGTCAGTCAGCATACTCCCCTCTGTCTAACTCTCTTTTTCTTCGACCTCATCACAATGTTAACGCGTCCTGTAGCTTGATATGTTATCGGGGGTGTGAGGGGTCTGTGGCGGTGGGGGGTCTCATTGGCCTGGACTTATGTTCTGCTGACTTGTGTCTCACGTGGGTCAAAGTTTCTTCTGCAATGTAAAAGATAGGGGCGAATTGAGCACTCGTCTCATATGTGTTTTCGAAATTGCGCAAACAGAACATGCGATGTTTCGCCGCAAATAGTTCGTAGGGGAACAGTTCTGTGGACAAAAAATCAACTAATAGGGAGAGCTACTTTGCGCTATTATGACTGCCGATTCCAGTGTATCTGTACGTACTATAGCTAAGGATAATTCTGTATTACTGTATGTTCCCCACATCCCCCCCGCCAAAAAAAAAATTAACTGAGCAACAGAAGTCCTTTCTGGGATGGGTATGCTGTATTACTGTGACCTGTGCGCTGTGTTATAATCTACTGAGCGGAGGTGTGCTGGTTAATCTGTAGTTCACATTAGCAAACTCAGGGCATGACATGCTCGAGAGATCTGCACTAAATGCAACTGCAGAAGGTACTGTCAGGCTGGAAAGATCCACTCCAGAAAATTTTGGCAAGATCCTGTAATCTAGATGTAATGTTCCTTCCTCCGGCCCTTAGACTAAAAAAATAGCATTTTAATAAAAGATGCTTGATTTTTGGGGAGAAGTAACCTTGATCCCCCTCCTGGCATGACGCTGGTCCGGTAGTCGCCCCATTTTGACATGTTTCAGTGTATTGGTATTATAGCTATAAACACAAATATGACTCTGAAGGTTTGAGAAGTTTGCCCTCCATTAAAGTCAATAGAGGTTCGTTGTGAACATGCAATCAGCAGGTATTTGCAGAAGTTCCATTCACCTGTTCGTGAACAGCAAAAGCTGATGTTCGTCCAATACACACAGTGTATATAGTGTGAATGAGCCCTGATGTGGGCCTCTGTGGATACTTGTTCTGAGCTGGCTATAATATTCTAGTTATGACAGACACTTAAATCCTGCCATACTCTGCTGCTCCATACATAGGCAACAACACCACCAATGAGTAGGATCAGATATTCAATACACTGGACATGTGGATACAGATCTCGGGCTGCATTGCTTTTCAAACAACACTGACATTGTGGCTATTCATGTGGTCACAGGGTTCTATTTCTGGAGCTTGGTCAGTTGGTGCTCTGTCAAGTGAGGATCATCAATGGAGGATCTGTCACAGGGAATGTTTGACAAGTAAGGTCTGTCACTGAGGATCTCTCACTAGGGGTTACATAAGTCTCCCACTAGGGTTCATTACCTATGGACCTGTCATCACCGGAGATCTGTCATTGAGGGCCTGTCGTTTGGGTCTCTGTTAAGAGTGGTCCATAACTGGAGGATCTGTCACAGGGAAAGTTTGACAAGTAAGGTCTGTTACTGAGGAGCTTTCACTAGGGGTCCCATATGTGTCCCACTAGGGTTCATTACCTAGGGACCTGTCATCAGAGGTATGCCACTTGGAACCTGTATCTCCTACTGGGTAATCTGTCACTGAGTGGTCCACTAAGGATATTTCTCACTATAGAATATGTCACTGTGGCACTACTAATGCTTAGCAAGAGGTAGGTTGTCACTGAGGACTTAAAGTCTTTTACTGTGCAAATTTATTTACAGAATATTTCATTTTGTTTTTATTTGGTTTAAGATTTGGTTCTCAATGCACCAAAATCCATATCCTTCCTTAGAATTTAGTTTTTGCCCATTTTTGATTGGAAATATTATAGTACAATAGTAGAGATGAACCAAAAAAAAAGTTATTACCTTAGGTAATACAGCCTGGACAATTTGAACTTGTATTCAGCTATGAGATAAAAATAACTGTATTTGGTCACTATATACATTCCAAAAAAGAGAGGATTCTCTATTTCCTATAATATACTCTAATAATAAAATACTACCAAAGGCAAACAGAGGACTGGCCTGAGACTGTAGACATGTCAACTCTGCTCCAACCTGGAACTTCCACCAATACTTTTTTGTTCTAGTTTTCAGTAGAGTAAAGAAGAGTCATTGTCCTCACTATGGAGACCCACCCTCACCATATGTCATAATGTCCACTCTTACAGGGAGAGGAAGTGAGGGGAACACCAACATTGAGTATTTTGGGAGTAAAAGGGGTCATTTCCAATAGGGACATCTGTTTGGTGACATCTGTCAAAGGGAAATTCACTCCTAGTTCTCTGTAACAAGACATCAAAGGAAATACAGGGGCAGGAACAACAAACCTAACAGAGGTTCTCCTCTTTGTCAATATATATATATATATATATATATATATACTGTATATATATATAAAAATGATTTAGGTGTTCTACTTTAATTGACGGAGCTAAAGAATATGCATAACTATATTTATTTAGCAATAAATCTACAACTTTTGATCTTTAAAAGCTAATGCTTGCTGGCACGGCGTGTGCTTGGTAAAATATGATACATGTAAAGAATTAGGGTGGGGTAAATCTTTCTGGATTGTTACTGCTAACTGTTGACAGACATATATTCATTTTATTAGGATAATTACATTGAAATGTAAATGATATAAGAAGATTGCCATCAGCTAATGATGGTTTGGTGAACACATACTGTACTTGTACATTATAAACCATTTGAAATAAACAGCTTTTCACAGTTCATACTATTTTCTATCACTAGTGGGATCACAAGCAAAGAAGGAAAGGGGTTGAAAAGGACCTTCTGGTAGTTTATCTGTTCTTCTATAGGTGTGGTCTAATACGTTACACAAATATACCACTTGAGCTTTTCAATAGACCAAACCAGGGGTCTGCAAAGTGCCATATGTGGCTCTTTAGCCCCTTCAGCCTGGCTCATTGGCATAGGCATTTTTTTCCCATTCATGTCTGAGACCCTCCCCCCCAACAGCAAAACCCTCTGCGCTACCACCAACAACACCTATGTCTACCTGTGTGTGCGTGGGGGGGGGGGCTCTGCGTCTATTAATAAGTGGGGGCTCTCTGTTTACCCTTAAGGTAGGAGCTCTATGGCTAGCTCTGTAGTGTCGTGCAAGTGCAATATGTAAAGTACGCACGACACCTGGTTCTTTAGGGATGGATGTCCTCTTGTCCCCTTTCCCGGCTGAGCTTACACCCCAATAAAGTGAAGGTCTACGCAAGCCGGTGGGGGGCAATACAGTTTATTGAGGATTATGTACAAATGCAGCTCCGACTCCCGAGGGCAGAGAAGGGGTTCAAACGTAGGGAAAGCGTTACTGTGCTGCTACCGCATTGCTGGAACCATTCTGCTGGGTGTTAGTTGTACTGTCTGCTGGGTAATCCAGGAAGAATCAAAAGAAGCCCAGAACATTCTCAGGACTGCCTATGTCCTCAGACAGGGGCTGGCTTAAGGCCTGTAGCTGAGCAGAAGTATACTTGCTACTTTTTGGAGGGAAAATAGAGAGGTAAACAACCAGCCATATACACAGATATGTGGCCTTTTCTCAGGTCACTACACCTCTAAAGTAGGGAACACACTGCTTGGTATACGAGCTGTTCGAGATTCCCGACAGCAGCGCGATGATGTCATAGCACTGCTGCCCAACATGGAAGGAGCTGGAGGCGCAGCAGTGCTGCATCATCCAGCTCCGACGATGTTTTTCATGGGCACCCGCAGTCCACATGCAAAGCAAAGGACATCGACCGTGATTTACTGTCATGTCCGATATCCCTGTTTTTGAGCTGGATTGATTGGTCCCACTCGAAAACAGGGATGGCCTCATTAGGTATGGGCTAGATAGATGGCCGTGAGCACGCACAGCACTCGAAACGACCATTGATCTAGCCCATATCTATGTGTGTACCCTGCTGAAGGGTGCTTTGTGACTAAAATGAAAAACAACACACAACCCAGACTTACCCTAACTTTCCAAGGAGATGCAAAGCCATGGTTCACATTGTCATTCTCACAGTTAATTGTAAGGAATTACATTTTTCAATAAATAACATTGTTATCAAGTATAATATCAAGTTTATAAGTTTAAAGTTTAACTAAGACTTATTAAGTTTATTAAGTTAATTTCAGGGAAAGTGTTTAGGGAAAGAAGATGTTATTTCTAGTGTCGAGCTCGAATATTCGATTTTCGAACATTTAGCTTGAATATCGCTATTTCGCCATTTCGCGAATATATCATCGGATATCCGACGCGATCTCGATTTTTCGCAATTTTATTGCGATTCTAAAATCGCAATTTTACAATAGTGATCCATTGCAATGAATGGGATCGCGATTATATAATCGCAATGCAATTTTTTAAAACGGAAATGACGGATATTCTCCCAGTCGAATATCCGAGCTCCATTGACTTGCATGCATTGCGCATATTTGATCGCAAATGCGATTGGAGATTACGAATATGGAATAGAATATTATGGCGGATATTCGAGAAATTACGCGAATTTGAATATTGCCTAGTCGCTCATCACTAGTTATTTCAATTGATGATGGATAATTTCAATCATCACTAAAAGATCTCTGGCTCTCAACATATATTTCAAGTGTCGTACTGTAGTGATTTGGCTCTTTGGTCGACTAGGTTTGCCTACAACTGGACATTTAAAATCTGAAAATATAGGCATTTTCTATCTATAACTGCCAGGGCTCAGTTGGTTGGCAAAGTCATTAGAAAGAAGAGCTTTCATTGGCTGATGGTTTTTAGAAAGCATCCATGGTTGAATATTGATCATGCTGGTCAATGGATGCATGGTAGTAACCAATTAGTATCAAGGATGTATTGCTTGTATACCTAGTCATGCAGTCACTTTTAGGCGTCCCTATAGAACTAATGGATATAGAACAATTGCAGCTTGTCATACTGACATATCATGACGCATGATCTCATACTGCCATACCGAGTTTGTGTTTGCAAAGTTGTGGTACACAATGGAGTTGTTTAAGTGTACTGCCAGAGCAGCTGCAGTCTTTCCTCTATTGAATGATGCAGAACGGGGATGAATTCTTTGGCAAAGCCAGCATTGGCCATGTCCAGAATTGAGACCATTTTTGACTCACTCTTTAATTAACTAAGCTCTTAATTAAATGCTTCAGAGACCAGGCCCAATGTTATTGCTTGTGTATGGACTGTTAGCTCTATAAAGTGGATTGTGGGATTGGATTCTAAAATGTAGTATACATTTCTTCATGCTGTAGCGCGCTGTAGATTAACTAAAAGCAAAGACGCTTTCAATGAAGGGTAAGGGCCTGGTAAACTAGCAATTATCCTAACTGCCTGGTGAACGCGGGATGAGGCATTCTATGGGCGGTTTTCCGGCTTTCACCCCATAGACCTGTCATGGGTGTGTTATCTAAACACCCCCTAAGCGCCTGCACAAGTTTGATCGTTTTCCGGGCTGACAGACTGACAGCAGCACAGGAAACAACAGTGTAATGTAGACTTATTGTTGGGTGATGAATGATTGATTGGCTATAATTGGGTAGGTTTTAGGGTATCAGTCAAGGTAGGTTCTAGATTGG
>CM070033.1:34229279-34245239 GCA_036250615.1 Ptychadena robeensis | reverse complement strand
TGACACAGGAGGGGTATAACACACAGGTACAGGTTATTACATAGGAGGGGTATAATACACAGGTATAGGTTATGACACAGGAGGGGTATAACACACAGGTACAGGTTATGACACAGGAGGGGTATAACACACAGGTACAGGTTATGACACAGGAGGGGTATAACACACAGGTACAGGTTATGACACAGGAGGGGTATAACACACAGGTACAGGTTATTACATAGGAGGGGTATAACACACAGGTACAGGTTATGACACAGGAGGAGTATAGGACCCTGCCTGATTGGGCTTACAAATGAGAACATGTCCCATTTATACAGACCAGTTGACACCCATGGGTCCAGATAAAAATCCCTGAATACATTGGTCTCCTCATATTGAACGACACATTCCATTCCCCAGCGCACAGAGCAGCTCAGTGACATTAGGATGAAGCAGGCCTTGTTGTGTACAGCCAATGTGCAGCTAAGCAATGTGCTCTGGCGCATTTCATTTCCTCTCCACTAGATGTCAGCAGAACATTTGAGGCTTTGGTTCCACATTAACTTCATTAACTATTCATCGCCTTAAACGGGCCACATTCTAAAATAAGGACACAACAGCTGGATAGCAGGGTTACCTACACCCCAACTCCGTACCTGAGCATTACCTGAGGATATACGTCTGTTATTCAGGAGATACAGAGGAATCAATCCCAGGCAGAGGAGAATGTGGTGGGGGAGGGGAGACGGATGAGAACAGTGAACTGAAGAAGCAGATAGAGGGCAGATGCAAACAAGAAAAGCATAATGAAATACTGGTAACAGCGCTTGAGGCCTGGGATATGTTAAAGCGCTCTTTGCCACAAATACCTGTAATTAAGTGAATGTATAAAACTGCTTTTCGCAATCCACCGGGCCTCCGTTTATCTCGTGAACCAAAGCTACGGACTAGGAAATTAATTGTGGACACAAAGAACCATAACCTAGAAATAGCTATTAATAATATTTACAACTATGTACAGTCAACATCGCACTGTGTCTGACCTACGTGTTCCTGAACCACAATGCCTTTCTCATTCCTCTAACCTTATGTTAGAATTTATTACAGCATAAAGCACAATACTTTTATTTCGGCCCTTTTATTCCTTTAGCTGGGAATAGACGGTACGATTTACCGTCTATTCCTTATGCGATTCTCTGCACTAGGAGCGGTGTGATGACTTCATCACGCCCGCCCACTAGTGCCAAGAATCGGACGGCACTCTTAATGTGCAGCATTACTTCGACTGGGGGCAGCCGTCCCCAGCTGAACTAATGGGATCGGGCTAAAATTTACCGTCCTGTCAGATAACTGAGCAATCCGACAGGACGGCTGATTTTATCCCAATCCTCGTCAGTTGCTGCCTCCAATTCCTGAACCTTAAGGGATGTGGGAGCACGCACGGCATCGGATCGGGGATTGGATTGTGCAGGAATTGGTACGTGTATGCCCAGCTTTTGGCTACTACAGCTTTCATTCCATTACTTTTGTCAAGTTCTCTTAACTCTACCAATGCATTGGAATGGCTTAAGACCCCCATACACCTCACAATCTTACCATCCAATTTCTGTACAATCCACTTTTCTTCTACCAAAACCATGTAATATGAGGAGCATTCTGAACCTTCCAATCATTGTGTATTCTATCAGGGAGGTCACTATACTACATGGTTGTTGGTAGATCTAAAGGAAATTGTATAGAGAAATCAAAAGGTGTATGAGGGGCTTTAGACTTTTATTCAAAACCTAATTATCTCTAGAAATAAAATGACACTGGGCTGTATGTGCAACTAATTACAAATGATTATTGGGCAGCACATATATGTCAGAATGGGGCTAAGTACACCTTTAAGATCAATCCATACAATCTCCATTAGATCTACCAACAACTGTGTAGTATAGTGGCCTCCCTGATAGAATACATAGTGATTGGAAGGATTAGAAAGGTCCACATATTACATGGTTTTGGTAGAACAAAATTTGATTGTACAGAAATTGTATGGAAAGATTGTAAGGTGTATGGGGGCCTTTAGATTACTCCATACAATTTCCTTTAGATCTACCAACAACTATGTAGTGCCGGGTCCTCCCTGATAGAATACATAGTGATTGGAAGGTTTAGAAAGATCCCCATATCACATGGTTTTGGTAGAATAGAAAATGATTATACAGAAGTTGTATGGTAAGATTGTAAGATGTATGGGGCCATTAGAGATGGTCGAATGTTTTGATGAGCTGACTTTGTGAGTTGATGGCAAAGCCCCTGAACATGGTATCATCATCAAAATTGCTGGAGATATAGTGAAGGGTCGTGGAAACATTTGAAAATAAAATATTGCTCTAGCATATGTAGTTTTTGCATAAATTAAGTTCAAAGTAAAATTAGAAATTTCGTTTTGATTTGAATTATGTAAAGACTGTGTTAGAGCAATCCTTAGTTTTTGTAGTATAGCCTAGACCCTTTTCTATATCTCTAGAAAGTTTGGTGATGAAACCATGAGTTGCATTAAAGTGGCTACAGCAGAGTAGTAAGATGGATATTGGAGGATTATTATTCAGTATTAGGGAGGTGAAAAGGGATGAACACAAACTTTGTATGGAGTTGGGCAGATATTATATACTAACTTTGCTGTATAGGCTAAAGCTGCCCATACATGGCTCGATCTTTTGTTCGATTCCCAAACGATCGATCACCATGCGTGTTCATGGCGATCGTTTGGGAAACGAACGCAGCCCATCTGGAGCGATCGATCCCGCTCCAAGAAAATGTCTGTTGAGCAGGGATCCGACATGTTGGTAAATCCCTGTCTGATCACCATGGATGGGCCAGGGATCGATTCCCCCAGGTGGTGCGCAGTGATTCCATGGACGGTCGCTGTGATCGTTTGGCGATTCTTGCGTCACCTCGTTGCGATTGATTGTAATCTGCATGGGAATCGAGCCCTGTATGGTCGGCTTAAGCCCAATTGTCTCTAAAGTGGTTGTTGGCAGTTTAGATAGATAATTCATCATTTAACGGAAGTTAAAAGATCATGGTCAGATGAACAGTCCATTTAATATAAAATACAGATCTCTTCGTGTTTTGGTCCAAATATTACGTACAATAGTCTGTGATATAGTGCAACACCGGGCAGAGGTAGCTTATACAGTTTTAGTTGATGTTGTGGTATGGTGAGGGTAAAGATTACCAGTTGTTTAAATATTGCCACTGTGCACAATAAAGGTTTTTTTGTAAAATATACCCCACTGACCCCAAAGCCAGCTTAGGGCTCAGTATTAGGGGTTAACCTGTTGGAACTCAGCCCCTGTGATTTCTTTTGTAATAGTCTACTAATATCAGAAGAATAACTACATAGATACTAAGACTGGTGATCACTCAATGTAACATTTATTAAATAGGTGTCTTCAAACCTGGACTACAAGAACATGAGACACAAAAATATGAATACTATATTATGTTTAAATTAAAGTTTGACCTAATATGTGTCCCTGGAAAACCTCTGTATTATGCATTGATAAGGAACTTGCTGATTAAATGAGCAGAGTGATGGAGATTAAAGATGGCCATACATGGGTCGATCGACCCACAATCGCAGCATGGTGATATCATCTGGGCATCACTCAATGCCTTTGCACATTAATTCCCATTCATTGCTTTGGATGTAGACCCTGGCCTTTCAAAGTAATGGGGCTATGACATGCCTGTACACACAGGCACGTCATAGTCTAAGCCAGAGGTTCCCAAACTTTCCTTGCAGGGCCCCCCTTTTCTATTTAGGAACATTATCGAGCCCCCCCCCCCCCCCCCCTCCCTATTCAAACACAGGTTAAGAATGAGGACCTGCTCCCCCCTGAAATACCTTCGCGCCCCCCAGTTTAGGAACCACAGTTGTGACACCATCGCATGTATGCAAAGTGTGCTCTTTGAAAGTCAAAAGGCGTGTCCCCTTCATGTGCACAGGGCTGTGTATAAGTCGTGCGTTTGCCCATTGGTTTTCTATGAGCGTGTAATCACCATGTTCGCCGGTCTGGATATGCAGTAATAAAACATGATTTGTCAGGTAAAGAACATTTCCCATTTATGTATTTCATCTATGAGTTTAGCTCTTCCCTGGAGTTTCCCTCTAAGTAATTATTCAGGGGGGATGAGGCCCAAATCTGATGCATTTCTTAAACAAAAAATAAAAATACATTTGTAGCCCCTTCTATAGTGTAAATCCAAAAACCGCTGAAAATTGTTATTTGAAAGCCTTCAGTGGCGGTTTCATTTGGATTCATCTGTGATAAAGAAGTATGTGTGAGCTCCTGTACAGCCGAGTGTTTTGTTCTTATGCTGGTTCATTAAAATGGATCACAACCTACACAGCATGTTCATGAAACACATTCAATCATCATGAAAATGTAATATTGCAGATCGCAGCCGCTCTGCTTTCCCTCGGTTTCACTTTTACGCCTTAATTATGCTTTTTTCACAAAATAACAATCATATGTTTGGAAAGGTCAGGTCAACGGCTTTATATTACAATCAAGGTGAGACAACTGCTTGACGAGAAGCGGTATAATAGATGGAGCCAACAAGTCCTATGGTATGTTAATGTAACAGAATGTAGAGCTATATATATATATATATATAAATATACCGTATACATACACGTTTTTATTGGTGGAGGGGGTTATATTTGCAGAAGAAGATATCCTTATATGTTGCTGGCTTGCTGGCTCTAATACTGCAACTGCTTTACTTATTACTATGACCTATTAGATTGTAAGCCCGACAGGGCAGGATCCTCTACTCCTCCTGTGTCATTACCTGTACCTGTGTGTTATATTGTGTTGCATCTCAACTCTAATGTATTGTACAGCGCTGCGTAATATGCTGGCGCTATATAAATTAATGATAATAATAATATGACCTGATTGGATGAAGGGATGAAATATTCAGTCCTAACAATAAATATACAGGTTTACCTCAAACTGTCATACTTAACATAACACATTTCCCATTGCTGTCTCAGTTTAATGGTAGCACTAGATTCACCAATATTCAAACATATACCAAACTGCAACTATCTGCTACCCTAGCTCCACCAGCCCCATAGGACACTAACATTTGCTGCCATTACTTGAGCCCCCCATACACGTTTATATTTTTCAGCCGATCGATGTCATTACACAAGGTCAATCGGCCGAAAAATCAGGTAATGTGGATCGGCTCTGCCAAGAATGCAGTGAAGACATACCCTTACTTTGGACAGGGACGCTGGCTGAAAAATCATGTGAAAATCTAAACATGTATGGGGGGCTTTAGCATTTGCAGTAAAAAAACAGAAAGTTCCAGTGATACAGTTTGTGGGCGAACTGAAGTCATTGAGAAAGCAAGATGTCTCTTCCTTCTTCAGGCTTTAATTCTGTTATTCGAGACACTCCATCGGTCAAGAGTGTCAAGACAAAACCTTGGCTTTTGTTAAAATACATATGTCCTTATAACTTATAACATATTACGCAGCGCTGTACAATAAATCAGTTGAGTTGAGACACAACACAATATAATACACACAGTAACAGGGTATGACACAGGAGGAGTAGAGGACCATGCCTGATAGGGCTTACAATCGAATAGGTTGGGGAACAGAGTATACAAAAAAGGGGGATGGTACTGGTATGGTTGTGATGTTAGGAATGAGAAAATGGGTAAGCCAGACTGGAGAGGTGGGTCTAATGCAAGTCTAATAGGGCAAGGGGTAGGAGCGGCCCTAGCGAAGCCGCGCATGTGATGATGTTATGGGTGGGGATGTTATTAGTAGGTGGCTGGAGGAGCTGTTGGGGGTGTATTTGTGTACCAGGTTGTAAATGTAAGTGGGACAAGAGGGTGGAGGGATTTTTAAGCAAGGCACAGAACTTTGAGTTTAATTCTCTGGACAATTGGAAGCCAGTGCAGAGATTATGTTATATATGATATAAGCGGGTGATTCAGAAGGAACACTGAACTGTATGAAAAAAAATTGCAGGTAAGAACTGCACATGACAAAAAGTCACAAAAAGTCTTGAAACTTCATAACAAACTGAACTTTATTTGTAAAGATGAATATAACGAACAAGCAATGCAAATACAATGAACTACTTAACAATTCAAAGCATTGTCTTACAAATGTCATTCACAGCAGGAGGCTGATTTTCTAAAGGAGAAGAGATGTTCAATCATCCGGGGCAATCACTTCAAACAGGATTTTGGCTTCCCTATGATTGGACTATGTAAACACCGTCTACTCTTTTAGGAAATCATAAATCGTCCAACCTATTTGAGCTTTGTAGCACCTACTAGACAAATCTATGTATTCTGAATCCCTCCATACGCAGTACATTATGTTCAGGTGTCAGGAACCCAATGCTGTTAGTTTTGCCACTGTAGATTCAGCCACAAAAGGAAAGCAAGGTGCCAGTGATGCCCCAAGTGTCACAAAGTTACAAACTCCAATTGTAGAAATAAATCTCCCTCCATAAAGCCCTTGAAAGCTCTCTGCAGTACGTAAAAGTAGACCCTCAACCTAACTTTAAACACCTACCTCAAATCCCAACACTTAACATATACCCTCAGATCTATTTTCATTATAAACAGGCTTTTATTGTGAGAGTCCCATCATAGAGATTTTATCTACTTCCTGTCTCTGTATTTATGTTGGCTGAAACAGGATTTAAGGTAATCTCTGCAATATTACCCAGACAGGTCATTATAAAAACTACTTTTCACAGATACTGGGATGTAGTTTGTGTTAAGCACCTTTCTCTCCAAGAACAATTAATGTTCACCTCTCTAGTGATCCCCGGTGCAAAATAAATATTAGTTCCAGGTATGGGAGGGAATTTTACTTTCACATAGAATGTTTGGGCTGAAATGATAGGGGACAATGGGCAGGGCCTGAGCGCCAGACATTTTGTTGGCAAACATGACTGAGGAAATAATGTGTAAAATGTTAGATCTCCATAGTGGATCTACACAGAATACAACAATTATAAGATACATCTGTAAATGGTATAAGCAGGCTATAAAATATTTCTACAGATTAGTTATAGCTCTGTCTAATTAACACATTATTACCTGCTCCAGTATATGCAGATATTTGTCATTTTATTAGAAATGGCATGTCATTTTAAGCTTCCCTGTAATCTCTAGAGCCCAGGTGTCCAACCTGAGGCCCAGGGGCCGCATGCAGCACTTTGGATGTTCCTCGGCGGCCCCCCTTGGTCTTCCTAACCTAAGTCTTAATGCATAGGGCATAGAGACTCACCTGTCCTCGCCCAGGAACTTCTAAGGGAGAGGAGAGGACTCGTTCTGGCTGAGCACATGAAAGCAAATCAACCAACAAACTGGGGATTATTGTATGTGGCACATAACCTCAGAATAGGGGCATATAACATTTGAATCAAAGGTTATGTGCCCCATCGATATAATCATTGGTTTTCATGATATCTATGAGGCACATAACCTTTGACGATATATATATCACACAAAATGTGCATCACCAAACTACAGTGTTCCCTAATACTTGAAGCATAATTAAAAACAAGTTTTGTCATTTAAAAATTAAAAACAGCTAGGCCTGCTGTGATTTATTCATTAAAAAATGTTTATACAAGTTAGTATCAAAGGAAAAGTTATATGTGGCCCTTTTGTGGTGCCGAGGGCCGCACTTGTGGCCCTTCATATCAACTCAGTTGCCCACCACTGCTCTAGAGACATTGAAAGGAATTGAATGTATAGCCAGGGGTGCACATAAGTTTTTTAGTGAGCTCCTCAGGTGAGTACCAGGAGATAGTGTTTGGTACCCACCCCATATGTAGGGTGGTCTTCCTCACTGTCCTCTGCATCATCCTCCTGCATGATTCTGCTGCAGATGGACCTCCCCATTCTTGATTGATCCTCTGATTAGCTGTCTCCGTAGGTCACCAGTTGGCTTTGGGTCAAATGTAACTCTCGCAGTACAACAAGTTTGAACCCCCAGATCTCATACCTCAGTAGTACAACCCTGAAAGTTTCTGGCTTAGAAACTAACTCCTGAGACTACCTGCAGTCCATATATCATCCTTTCATAGTCATATTCCAGCTGTCACACAGTGCTTTTCTCTTGTCAGCTTTTACTCTTACATATGCCTACTCTGACTTTCATCCCCCAGATCTACAAACAACCTTTTTTTTTGGAATATTAATTTACATTCCCAATTTCACACCCCTAGCTGCGGCCGCCCAGACATGGAGTGCCTCCAAATTTTTAGTACGCTTTGTAACAATAATACAGGTACGCATAGCTAGTTTTTGGTCCCTTCTGAGTACCAGAGTGCCACTTATGAGCACCCCTGTGAATAGCCATACATATTGCTCATCTGTCTTACTGTATTTTGTGGATTGGGAACAATATTCGGTACTTTTAGAAACTTTAAATATAATTAAAGGCAACTCTTTTGACTCGTCCCTAAGGAAATCTAGGCCAAACACTTGAAATCCTTTGTAAGTATATGGATAAACAACTGTTGAAATTGTTCAAAAGTTTAAACAAAAGTTAATATTTTCAGAAGTGATTAGCATTATTTTTATTTTATATGTACAGCCAAAGATTTGATTAGTGCTCTTTAGAGCAAGTTGGTTAAAACCCCAGCCAGGTATATTTTTGCAGTTTTAGTGCCATTATGAATTTTTTGTTTTTCATTTCCTGTCCCAAAACTGTAACAGAAACTTAAAGAAAAAGTTTGAGATCCCCAACTTAAACTGACAGGGGATCATAATTGTGCAGAACTGTTTCTGTGGTTCTGTTAAGCTGGATATAGACGTCTCGATCCATGGCCGGCTTGTAGCAGACTCATTACAGTGTGGTGACGTCACTACGCTGTGAGGAGTCGGCTACAGAACTGACGGTAATCCTGTGTGCTCCACTAATGCAGGGATTCCTGGCAGATTGTAGCCAATTAACTTAAGAGGGGGAGGAGACTCCTCATCCATAGTAACTGACTACAACAGGATCGGCCACAAAAAGTACAGTGCGATCCGACCTGCATGCTTTTTGGGATAAAACTGCAATACTGCTATAGTTGTTGGCGACCGACAACCATGCTTTAGGCATGAGCACGCATGCCGGTCGATCACCTGCAACTCATACCAGGATTTACCATGTCTATGGCCGGCTTTAGATATACTTTTGTCATTAAGTTGTAATGGCACCACTTATGCAAACCACACTGTGCATTGTGATCAGTTGCATTAACTTGACCACATTTCAGCATGGTATCTCAGGTTTATAGTGGGAAAGAGCTCACAGACACTCACTAAAATGGAAAGAACCCTTCTTTACTTACTTGTTATCCACAAATGATGACACACAGAATTTGTAGCTAAAATGCTCCATCATAATAGCCCTGCCATGAAGGTTCTTGTCTAGGTACTTCCTGTTACAAGGCTAGATCTCTCTTTTCTTGTCTCTCATTTTTTTTGCGTCACAAATCACAGCTTGTGCAAGTAGACACGAAATCTGCCATGCGGAGATGGTAAAAAAAGGGAAAAATTGCATTTCAGAAAAAAAAATCCTGCCCTGTATTTATGATACATCGCGCTTTAGCAAATTAAACATCCAGTAAGGGTTTAGATGTAATTAAATACAGTTATCTGCCTGGACTAAAACTCTCATATTACCATTTAATTAAAATCCATCATTTTTATTTAGTATTAGTAAAATGAACATTCTCTCCTAAAAGATAAGGGGCTTCTGGGTAGATGTCTGACCACAATCTGCATTAGGCTGAGGCTCCACTAATGCAGACAGAAAAACGCATGCAGTAAGCACTTTTTTTTTCTTAGGCTGGGTCTACAGCACGTTTTTTTTGTGCATATTTAAGGCTTCTCTAGGGCCGCTCCTACTCTCTGGAACTCTCTCCCTTACCCTATTAGACTTGCTCCCACTTATAAAAGAGCCCTAAAAACCCACCTCTTCACTCGCTCCTACGCATCTTCTCATTCCTAACATCTCCACCATGCCAGTGCCATTTCCCACCTACTGTATACTCTGTTCCCTAACCTATTAAATTGTAAGCCCGACCAGGCAGGGTCCTCTACTCCTCCTGTGTGTATAAGGCTAGCCACACATGGTTCGATTTTAGCGTTCAAACTAAGTTAGATTCGATTTTGTAGTTTAATGAAAAAATTTAAAATCGATTTATTTTAATTTAACCGATGTACACCACATGGGGAGTACGATTATTGTTCAATTTCAACTGCAAAGTTAATTGAAATAATCAGAAATCGTCGATTGAATTCCTCTTACGATTTTAGTTTCAATCGGAAATGATGTGTTAAAGAGAAGTAGCCACACACATCGAGTATCATTGACTCGACCAAAAAAAAAGCTGCAAGGAATGTATTTCGATGATTGTACAAGATCGACCAAATTTTTCCAACCTGTCCAGTCAAGATTCAATCGACGATTTGACAAAAATCGATCAATAACCGTCGATTGTACTATTTGGGCAGAAAAACGATTTTCTTTCAATCGATCAAATTTTTTATCGAAAAACTAACCATGTGTGTTTAGTTTTTATTTGTGTTGTATCTACACTCCTAATGTATTGTACAGCGCTGCCTAATATGTTGGTGCTATATAAATAAATAATAATAATAATGACATGCTGGTCTATACTGACAGGTCATGACCGCGTTTGGGGTCAGATGCACTGGAAACCCATACTGCATTCATTGGTAAACAATGGGCGTGGTGTGTGCTATTTGCTTACAGTAAGTATATGAAGCTGTATTGCCGACATGGCGAATATCGCATCCAAAACTCTCTCAAATCAGCGCCCGAACAGCAGGCAGCTGCTATGGACACACCAACGTGTCCATAACGCCACCGCGGTTTCTGGGGCTGCCTAGTGTAGACCCAGCCTTAGTCCATTGCTGTCAATGGACTAAAAAACATGGCACAAAATCCGTCAGTTCTGTGTCCATTGATTGCAATGAACGCACCCGTGGTGGCCACACGTTTGGAATGCGACTCAGAAAACATGGTAAACCGGGTTTTTTTTTTGCCACAGCCTCCCTCAAATCGCCTCAGCCTTACTCATATTTAATAGTGAGGGAATATTGGGGTCTGTTACAGAATGATGGATACACTTGTTTGTTTATATTTTTTTCTAATAAGGATTTAGCAGTAATCGCTAATCCCGTCTTTTCCCTGTTTTTCTTGCAGTAGCTGTTCCATGGTCGGTGCGGACTCTTCAGTATAACAAGCTGCTCACTGCTGCAAAACTTGTAAGCAATGTCCCTCATTTGATAATCCCATTGATTGTGGACTGTTCTAGCATTGATTGTGAGCTATGGCATCATTGCTCTTTCTGAATGATGGCATCTTCTACACCGGCAGCGAGTGGAGGAGCAGAGCATACAAACCAAGTGAACTGCTAACTGCAAAGTCCGTCTGATCTATAGGAACTAGAAGGGGAACGGGTCTGCAAAATGTCATTCATTATGTGCATACCATGAGAACACCGTGCTATCCCCGTACTGTCAGAAGTTTATATCATTTTATAAAATAACCCAAACTTGTAACCTGTACACAGCTTGACACGAACTGTGAGCTCATTACCTGATTATTCTGACTTTAGTAGCTGCAAGAGAGAGAGAGAGAAAAAAAAAGACATTATGAATATAAAAATAAACATAAGACTTGTTTTAAAGTAGGTTGTAACAGACTGTAGTCCTTCCTATGGTTTATCAGGTATTTATCGAAAAATTCACTATGATATCAGCTGGCTCATTTATGCTAATAATGGAAAGTATTTTTATTCCCAGTCACTAAAATCTCATGAAATTTCCCTATTCAGCCTTTTAAATCTGAAGCTTTTATTTAAAGCAGATGTATATTTGACTTACCTCAGAGCTGGTATGAGGGTGGCTTAGAGCTCCACGATCCTAAAATACTATACTTACCTGCTGTTCTGTGGAATCGCACAAGAGATTCCATATTTATTTGCCAGGCTTCCGGGGGTTAACTCAGGGTGAAATATGACGAGTGGCCACTGGGGGTGTTTAATGGTTTTCTATGGGAATTTTCTTCTGTGTACTTTCAATGGAGGGCTGAGATAACAGAAATACTCCGCAACAACAGCGCTCTTATGACATGTGGCCATAGCAGAGCCAGAGAGGAAGGAGGGGCTGCAAGGGATTTTGTTAACTTACTCCTTACAGGTAAGTTTTTTTTATACATTCCTCCCTATTATAGTCACTTCTAGTGCCATTCATATAATCATCATTTTCTAGTGGTAGGTCTGCTTTAAGTGTTCTGTTCTTTCACACTATACAGACTGTCAAACTACACTGCGATGCAGTTAGAGGTGTATTGCCATTTCTAGGTATCCTGCCAGTGTATGTGCTTCCTATTGAATTAAATTAAATTGCAAACATAGGCGCAGGCAAAATGGATACAGAGGGCATTTTAGAAAAGGTCTTAAAGCCCCCCATACACCTTCAGATTCCTCCATACAACTTTCATGAGACCTACCAACAACTATGTAGTATAGTGACCTCCCTGATAGAATACATAGTGATTGGAAGGTGTAGAAAGGTCCTCCTATTACATGGTTTTGGTAGAAGAAAAGTTGGTTGTACAGAAGTTGCATGGTAATTGTATGTGGTGTATGGGGGGCTTAAGACTCACTGCATTAGTGTAAATGGTAGATAGGTTCCCTATAGGAAACCAATATAAAAGTAGAGGGCAACTGACACAGACCCCTGAATCCCCCTCCCAAAAAAATTATATATTAAAGCTTACTAATGATCCAGCTTCGTCATTCAACCAGTTGCACCACAGACTGTCAAGGAGTTGGGTGATGCTTTTTTTTTCCAGGTGTGGGAGGAGATCCCTCAGGAGACCATCTGCCACCTCATCAGGAGTATGCCCAGGTGTTGTAGGGAGGTCACACACGCTACTGAGCCTCATTTTAAAAATTTTTGAGCTGGAGAGCTGAAGGTGGTTTCACCCATCACTGGAATATGGGAATTTAGGCTGGAAGTGGATAAACAGGTCTGTAGGAGATCAGCCGTGCTGAAAGCTTAAACAATAAATACACAGAAATACAGTATTTTAGAACACCATTGCTGTTGTTAAATGTTACATTTTAAGAGATATTATAACCTTTCGATGACAGCTTCCTGATTATCTTAATCAATAATAATAAACAGAATAGAGAGGACAGTAAAGTTCTGAAATCCATAGGCACAGTTCGGATTTTGTTTGCCATTCAAACTGAAATGAAACTTTAATTTGGGTATTGCCATTTGCTTGTCTGAATTTTTAAATTGCCCATGAACAAAATAAACTGAAAATGCTAGTTGCCTTGGTACAAAAAGTGCGGACAGATCTGCATTACAATCCATATACTGAGTGTCCAGCATTGTGGTGCAAATACATAGGCTGCCTATCGCAATGTACCCTAACCCCAAATATACAGTACAAGGACTTAGATATACTGTGTATACTCAAAATCTAAAAAGTACATATGTAGAATTACAGTTTGACTTATCTCTGAGCTGGTATGATAGTGTTGTAAGACTCCACAATCCCCAAAAATATACTTAAGTATGAGGGGCTTCATATTTACTCACCAGGCTTCCGGGGGTTAACTCCGGGTGCAATATCGTGAGGTAACTCCGGGTGCAATATTGTGAGTGACCACTGGGGGCATTTAAAATTGTTTTCTATGGGAAAATACATTCCATTCAGTTTAATGGAGAGCAGAGATTAGAGATTTACCCGTCAATCTCTGCGGTGAGTTCTGAGGGTGCCGCGGAAGCCCATCATCCGAGCCAGGTAAAGAGGAGGGGCTGCAAGAGATCTTCTTAAATTACTCCTCACAGGCAAGTTTCTTTTATGCATTCCTCCCTTTTATGGGCACTTAAAATGCCATTCATGAAATGATCAATTTCTGGTGGTAGGTCCGCTTTAAGTGGTTAATGATCTACAATGCAGTCTTTTACATAATGCTATACGCTGCTTTTCTTACTGATACATATAAGCAATATATGTAACTCTAAAATATTTGTCTGTCTATCTATGGTTATGTCTGTCTACCTACCTACCTTGCTTATGTAATTACATCATGTATTGCCTAAGCAAATGACCCATTCTCTATAGCAGTAAACAATCCGCATATGCGGGAGCATTTTGGTTAATGCCTTCAAATATCATTGGAATGCTCCGTATTTTAATTACCAGCGATTTCCGTGCGCTAACTACCTTATTCTGTAGATTTATCTTTGGTTTAGCACCTATATTATCCTTGAAATAGGTGGGTTAGTTGCCTCATTAAAATGATAAAGCGTTTCTTTGCACATGTAATTACACATGCATTTTCTAAGCACGACTGTATAGTGACATAACAACGAGAAAGACGACTCTGAAGTGCATCATGTTGCCGCACAAATGTAATACATGATCAGCTCATGGTAATAGTTACAGGATCACAGCTTGATAACGGCTCCGTCTTTGGTTTAAAGCCATTTGGATTTCATACTGCTGGTAATGGGTCCCTTCTGCGCACAACACTGAGCAGAAACACATCACAATGGCTTCATAAATTATATGCAACACAGCATGGTGACTTTGGGGTTTACAGTGACACCTACTACTATCACAGATAATCTATAGTGCAAGCTGTTATATTAAACCTCACAGAAAGTAGAGCTGATTAAATTACGGCTCCTCCAGGGGAAAGATATTGGGGAAGACTTGCACTCTGGCAAGCTGTCTGGAGCTGACATTTCTTCCTCTACAGTCCTGTGGTTTTACCTTTGGAATCTTGACCAAATCTTAAAATTGTTATGGCCCTAAACTTATAACCAGGGATAAATAAAGGCCCCCATACACATATAGATTTTTTGTTCAATCAACTTAATTCAATAATTTGTTGTTGCTGATTGATTGATTGAAAATCTATGGCAGCCCACATGGTTAAATCGACCTAAAACAATTAAAATTGGGAAAAATTTGGATCAAAAAATCATCGGACATGCTGGAAAATTTCAATAGGTTGTATTGAAATTGAACCTTTCAGTCGATCCCAAAAATTTGATCAATGATCTGTTACTACAGTTGGCATACATTACAATCAATCACTGATTTCCCTGACCCAAAAAATGCTTTCTAAAATCTTCTTAATTGAATTTTAGTTGTCTGGCTGCCTAGTGCCATACTCTTGAGATTCGACCAACTCAAAATATGACCAAAATATTTATTTCGACATATGGCCAAAGATTTAAACCAGATTTCCATCCCAAATCCAGTGTACAGTATTGCCTGGGGATTGCACCCAAGGACATTCCAAAGTGTACAATATGGCAAGATCCATGATCTCAACTATTTTACAAAGGAAAGATTTGTATTGGGAAGCTTGTGTTGCTAAAGGAGTGACTACTTTAAGTAAAAAATGTTCGACAGTTCTAGAAGTAGAAGAAAGGCTGTTATTAGCAGGGCTGTGGAGTCAGAGTCGGAGTCGAGGAGTCGGAGACATTTTTGGGTCCCTGGAGTTGGAGTCGGCAAAATATGGACCAACTCCGACTAAATTTAAATGGGAATTAAAATTTATTTTCTTTTTTTAATAAAAAAAAATTACTTCAAATGTCGCAATTAACAAAATGACTTCTCAACTACAAGAATAAATGCAGTGTATAACATTACAGCGCCCTCTGTGAACCTAGCCTAAAGGCCCCCACACACGTACCGAGTGGGGGCCGACAGACCAGCTCAGATGAGCTCTAGAGTGCAGCGTGATGACGTCATCACGCTGCTCTCCAGAGCTGACAGCAAGACGCCGGTCTTCATTGAGACTAACAGCAGCAGCCAGAGATTATCGGACATGTCCGTTCTCGATCTGTCGCCCCATGTGGGCTCCCCCGATCGGCATA